>VZRU01011310.1:8131-22143 GCA_013398155.1 Pedionomus torquatus
TCAATAGCTGGCCATGGCTTTGCTCAAAATGAATTTGTGGGTGCTTTTACAGAATCATAGAATCTCCAGGCTGGAAGGGACCTCCAAAAGGTCATCTAGTCCCACCTCCCCGCAGTCGCAGGGACACCCCCAACTAGCCCAGGTTGCCCAGGGCCTCATCCAGCCTCACCTTGAATATCTCCAGGGAAGGGGCCTCAACCACCTCCCTGGGCACCCTGGCCCAGTGTTCTACCACCCTCCGAGGAAAGAAATTTTTTCTAATATTCAACTTAATTTTTTTATGGATTAGCTGGTGCTGGTGAAGTGGCTCACAGCTTCTATACATCTTTCCTATGTAGACAGTCCTCACAACTGTGTTAAATACACTCTTCTGCATTACCAATTTTTAGAAAAATATGAAAGAAGGTTATTTAAACACACACAAAAGAGTTAGTGCGTGCATCAGTTGCAGAATCTCATTTTTCACGTGTTCAAATGGTGCATGCACACAACCAGATGAGGTTTGGAGGTTACCTCAGTAGAATAACTTTTTGCTGGCAACTACAGAAGTAAAACGAACCAGTCATTCTGTTAATCTGCCAAGGAGATTGATCTCGAAGCAGTGCTTTTCTGTGAAGACAATGAGATAGCTACAGAGGACCAGTCAATAAATATGTTTTCCCCTATACCTGCTTTTCTGTACCAGGGTATCAGCGCTGTGATGGCTCCTGGCAGCCTGGTGTTTATCTTGTTGCTACGACAGAGGCTGTCATTACTTCCATTACCTGACTCTGTGGTGAAAAACCAACCTTTTATTGGCTGGTTTCTAAGTCCTGTCTGCCTTTCCTCGAGGTGTTTGTTTATCAAATGGCATCTCTAACATATCCCTGTCTCGCTCTTCCCAGTATGACAGCCCTGCTGTCCTCCTCCAGGAGTGATGCCCCAGTGCAGGTTTATTCGTACATTTATTCTATCTATAAAAACGCGTTCTGTAGCTCTTGAGTGTTGTGTAACAGATTTACTGTCGGAACACCCTGAAGTAATTTGCTCAGAGCAGGCTGATGTGCCTGCAAGCAGGATAACAAACCCAGCCACAGGCTTGGGGAGGAGTGGCCGGAGCTGCTTGAAGGAAAAGGACCTGGAGGTGTTGGTCGATTGTCGCCTGAACGTGAGGCAGCAGAGTGCCCAGGTGGCCAAGAAGGCCAACAGCATCCTGGCCTGGATCAGCAGTGGTGTGAATGTCCCCCTGGACTGGGCACTGGTGAGGCTCCATCTCAAGTGCTGTGTCCAGTTCGGGGCCCATCATCACAAAAAAAGACATTGTGGGGCTGGAGTGGGTCCAGAGAAGGGCTGTGGAGCTGGTGAGGGGTCCGGAGCACAAGTCTTGTGAGGAGCGGCTGAGGGAGCTGGGGGTGTTCAGCCTGGAGAAGAGAAGGCTGAGGGGAGACCTTCTTGATCTCCACAACTCCCTGAAAGGAGGGTGCAGCCAGGGGGGGTCGGTCTCTTTTCCCAAGGAACAGGCAATGGGACAAGAGGAAACGGCTTCAACCTGCACCAGGGGAGGTTCAGATTTGGTATTAGGAAAAATGTTTACCCTGAAAGGGTTCTGAAGCCTCAGAATGGTCTGCCCAGGGCAGTGGTGGAGTCCCCATCCCTGGAGGGATTTAAAAGCTGGGCAGTCGTGGTGCTGAGGGACACGGGTTAGTGGCGCTTTTTGTCAGTGTTGGGTTAATGGTTGGACTCAATCTGAAAGGTCCCTTCCAACCCAGGCAATTCTATAATGCTATGATTTAAAGTAAAGCAAGTGATACCATGATACCACATACATAGCAGTCCTCTTCAGACGTCTGTAGGACCTCTCATTTGAAATTCCTTGATTGGGTCTGGACTACCGTCTAGGGCTGCCGGAGACAGTGCTCCTTTTGGGTGGCTCTTGGTTGACCTCCAGCTCCATTTATCTGCACTTTTCCCTGTGTTCCTTCAGAATTTGTTTCCAGCAGGTTCTCTGGAGGCAAGAAGCACTTGGGTAGCCAGATGGTGATGTCCTGCCTCAGGCTCACCCCAGCTGGGATGTGCCATCTCTAAATCTTGCTGATGGTCTTCTTGGGACCAGAGCTGTGGGTACTCATAGGTTGTCTGCTTTATTTCCAGCCATGTGCTGATGACAACAGCCTTCATCCCTTCACTGGTTTCCCCTTTGGGAGGACACTCTTAGCTAGTGCCATGTACAGCATTTTATTAAATTAAGCTGTTCAGCTTATTTTCACAATTAATTCAGCAGAACTGGTAGGAAACACATTATAAGTGATGACAATGTTATTTTTGCAACAGCAGCCAGTCCTCGGGGGACTTCCTCTGCTCTGCCTTCTGCTTTCAGTTAGTGACCACCTTCCAGCGTCTGCTGACTAAAACACATTTCACAGAAGACATCTGGCTTTGACCTCCAGTGTTTTGATTGCAGCATTTGTGGGTATTCTTTATGCTGAAGCCAGGAGAGCAAGCCTTGAGTTTCTACAGCAATAACTTGCCTTTGTGTTGAACTATTGCTTGTATTTTGCCTGAGTTCCATAGAAGAAGGATGTGATCGTGCTGACGTAACTTCTTCATTTTACAGAAAAAATCTGAAGTCATTTTTTGCAAGATGCAAGACATTGCAGTGGACAAGTTCTTATGCTTTGCCAGACTTCCCTTACGATGTCAAGTGCCTGTTGGCAGAAAAGAAATGCCCTGATCACAGTATGAGAATAAGGATTATTGAATTTTTACAAGCGGACATGACAAAATACCTAGAAGGATCACTGTGAGTAAACATTGTTAGATTTATTTGGGGGCATTTTTTGCCTGCAGAAGTTAATTTTCAAATGAACGTGAAGCCATTTATCCCTTTCTGCAGAGGTGGGATACTCTTCTCCCAAGGAACAGGTGATAGAGCAAGAGCAAACAGACTCAAGTTGTGCCAGGGGAAGTTAAGATTGGATATTAGGAAAAGTTTCTACACTGAAAGGGTTATCAAGAATTGGAATGGGCTGCCCAAGGCAGTGGTGGAGTCACCACCCCTGGAGGTGTTTAAAAGCCAGGCAGATGTGATGCTGAAGGACATGGGTTAGTGGTGGTTTGTGTCAGTGTTGGGTTGATGGTTGGACTCAATCATTTCAAAGGTCCCATCCAACCCAGGCAGTTCTATGATGCCCTTTAAATTCTTGCTTAAACAGAGGAGAATTAGGGCTTGAAACGTACTGAAGCCAACAGGAGGACATCATGCAAACCTTATATCTGTTCCCTTTCTTATCTGGAGGGGAGCTGATAGTCTTGGAAATGGTAATTTTAATGTCTGGCAGCACAGACTCCAGGCAGTGCCTAATACTGTCTAGAATACTAAGTATTTCTCTCACATCTTCTTGTGTGCACAGGTACCCGAACAGTCAGCAATATAACATCGT
Organism: Pedionomus torquatus; assembly: GCA_013398155.1. Classification (NCBI taxonomy): domain Eukaryota; kingdom Metazoa; phylum Chordata; class Aves; order Charadriiformes; family Pedionomidae; genus Pedionomus; species Pedionomus torquatus. Next base: position 11,551 of record VZRU01011310.1, read on the forward strand.
AGTCAATGCTCTGCTGCAGGCGTACCCCTTCCTCGATGAAGACGGGAATGGCTTTGTGAGTACTGTAGAGCCCTCCATCTGGGAAAACATGGGTGGAGGCTTTTTTTTTCCACGTAATCAGTCACAAGAAAAGAACCCAGTGCAGAGGAAATCGGTGCTGATTTCTTTTTTAGACTGGCTGTGTTCAGGGCTGTAGGCTTCACTTTGATATCTTCAGCAAATCACGTTCTTATTATACTGAAGGTTATTCCAGCTACAGCCATTCTTCCAAGCCACTGTGAGATCATGCAGACCTGTACACGAAGCCCTTATCACAGAATGGTTAGAGTTGGAAGGGACCATCAAGATCACCCAGTTCCAACCCCCCTGCCCTGGGCAGGGACACCTCCCACCACCCCAGGTTGCTCCAAGCCCCATCCAGCCTGGCCTTGAACCCCTCCAGGGATGGGGCAGCCACAGCTTCTCTGGGCAGCCTCTTCCAGTGCCTCACCACCCTCACAGCAAAGAAGTTCTTCCTAATATCTCATCTAAATCTCCCCTCTTTCAGTATAAAACCATTCCCCCTTGTCCTACGGCTCCACTCCCTGATGAAGAGTCCCTCCCCGGCTCTTCTCTAGGCTCACTCCAGGTACTGGAAAGCTGCCTTGGTTGGTTGTTGTAGTTTCTTTCTGGATTGATTTCTCCCAAAGGAGAAACTTAAGAAAACGTCACTTAGTTTTGTTTTTACAACCAAAGAAGCCAAGCCTTCAGAAAATTGCCTGTATGAGGACTAACATATGCCTGATGCTCTTGTAATGCACAATGATTGCCTGTCTGTTAGATAACCAGCTATAGCACGGGTTAGGTATGTTGGGAATTTCAGCCTAACTAAAACAAAAATAATTTAAAAATCCTGGTTGGGATCTCAGTGGGGACATAGCAGAAAAGCGTGGAGGGCGATGACTCCAATATGAACTATGTTTTTTTCACTCTTGTGACCCAGAATAGATATCTGGAGTCTCAGAGGAGAGCATTCGCCTTTTGACTTCACATCACTGTTTTGCCATGTGATACTTTAATAGCATCGTGTAAAAACCTGTGAGACTCAGTGGGGATTGATAGCTTTAAATGTATATAAATACATACCTCGTGTGCAGTCACTGCAGAAAGCAAAATAATTCTGAGAATTAAAAAAAGAAAAAAGGTGAGGATTAAGGAATGGCTATTCTGGTTCTCCCCTGAGCCCAGGAGTTGTAGGAGGGAAGGAACTAAGGAAAACAAATATATCTGAGAGAGGGAGGGGGCAAAAGGATGAGCCACTTACATACTACGAATTTTAAAAGAATGATATTTAGTAGGTGACTCTAGAAGAAGTAATTAAGAAAGAATTCTCTGAAACTTTAAATAAGGGAAAAAAAGAAAAACCACCCTATTTTATGCGAAAGGCCAAAGTGATTTAAGAGGTCTATGGAGCACTTGGAGTGAAATTAATTTCCTTGCCCCGTTCCAAGATTAAGCTTTTGGAAAAGAGTGCTTGAAGCGATCACCAAAGGAATTTTTTCCCATGATGTTCCCTTCTACTTCAAGAACAATGTCATCCTAAACTAAGACATACAGAATTTAAAATGTATAGCTCCGTTTAATAACAAAACAGTGTATTAGATTTCTGATGTATAAAGTAACTAAGGAGACCTTTAGAAGTAGTTGCAGCCAAATTAGTTATATAGAAAAAGCCAAGGTCGTGGCCACAGCCACCAAAAGAAAACTGGCACCAGCCTGTTTCTTGCCCACCCGCAGGACCCTGTTCTAGTTGTATTTATTCCCTCTATTCTGCTCTGGTGAGACCCCACCTGGAGCACTGGGTGCAGGGCTGGAGCCCTCAACATAGGAAGGACATGGACCTGATGGAGCGGGTCCAGAGGAGGGCCATGAAGATGATCAAAGGGCTGGAGCACCTCTGCTACGAGGACAGGCTGAGGGAGCTGGGGCTGTTCAGCCTGGAGAACAGGAGGCTCTGGGGAGACCTTAGAGCAGCCTTTCAGTACCTAAAGGGGCTCCAGGAAGGCTGGGGAGGGGCTGTTCACAAAGGCTGCTGCGATAGGATGAGGGGCAATGGACTTAAGTTGGAGAAGAGTAGATTTAAGTTGAATATTAGAAAAAATTTCTTTCCTCTGAGCGTGGTGGAACACTGGAGCAGGTTGCCCAGGGAGGTGGTTGAGGCCCCTTCCCTGGAGATATTCAAGGTGAAGCTCGATGAGGCTCTGGGCAACCTGGTCTAGTTGGGGGTGTCCCTGCGACTGCAGGGAGGTGGGACTAGATGGCCTTTGGAGGTCCCTTCCAGCCTGGAGGATTCTATGATTCTCTACAAGGGTTACAACCAGCTGCTCAGAAAGCACCACCGCCCTGATGGCATTTCATTCCAGCCAATATGTTGAAAATCGTACGATTTCAAGAAAACCTTGTGGGAGGAAAGGAAAAGCGAGGGCTCTCTTGGGCTGGGGGTGCCGAGCGGTGCCGTGAAGCCGGTGTCACCTGGGATCCCGGTGCTGACGTGCCCGGTTTATGTAACCACCACACATAAAATGGTGATTTGCTAGTAAATTCCTGCTTATAATCCTCGTGTAATCCTTTCCCTCCTATGTCAGATAGAGGCAGATTAATCCCTCTGCTCCCTTGCAAGCACTGTAAACCTTCCTGGCTGCTTTATTATTTTAGGAGAGGGTGGAATTAATAGAAAATAAAGTTCTGAGCTGAAAAACAGTAATGAAAGCATCCTTTTTAGAAGATGCGCTACCTGCTGGGGAAACCTCTTAAATGTACGTTCTCATTCATGAAACAGGTATGTGAGAAGGGACTTGGCCAAGCTTATGAGAATCCTATTACAGAAACAGATTTAGTTAAAAGTCTAAATTTATCTGAGGACGGGAGGACGAAACAGCTGAGTGTTTCGAGTTCTGCGGGATATTTAAAGCGCCGTAGAGGTGTCAGCATATTCTTTCATGTGGAAGAATAAGCAAAAATGTCTTCTAGCCACACAAAGGCAACTGTACAACACCCCCTCCCCTCCAAATCTACTAAGGGGATATTTAAATTGTCAGCTGCTAGTATATTCTGGGATGATCATGGTTTAATATATTTTAACATCTGTTGAACGCTTCAGAGAAGCGCTAAGCTAAGGTTTATTTTGTTCGCTTGTTTCTTAACAGCCTTGAAATAATAATGTTCCAAATAAATTTTGCCAGGCACAGAAGGGTGGGGTATTTGCATCAACACGTAAATACACAGACCCAGGGTTGTATTTAGGAGCCTTAACAGTTGAGGCAGCTACCGAGTGGGATTTTTCAAGGCACGCAGTCGTGTTACTTCTTTTCAAAACAGCCCTGGGGTGTACCCACTCCAACTGAGGCTGTAGATTTGCCTCCTGAGAAGCCTGGCTGGGCTGTTGTGCTCAATTTTTTTTAACTGTTACGTTCAGGCTGGTGAGCAAGGGACTCCTGTGCTGGCTCCTGAAGAGCTGAGGAAGATGCCAGAGGGGCTGTGTTTTCATTGCTCTTCCTCTTGCTATTTTTCCCCATGAATGGAGCTCTTGCTTCTAGAACGGAGGACTTCTAAGTCGGGTAGAACCCTTGGAAGGTCGGAGCAGTACGTTCAGTAGGAGAGAGGCAAGGTCATGCTGGCTTCACCGCTGCCTCTTAAGAGGCTCTCCCATCTGTATCTCATGGATGAGAAAGGCAGGCATCACGGTTAATAGTATCATAGAATGGTTAGAGTTGGAAGGGACCTCAAAGATCATCCAGTTCCAACCCCCCTGCCCTGGCAGGGACACCTCCCACCACACCAGGTTGCTCCAAGCCCCATCCAGCCTGGCCTTGAACCCCTCCAGGGATGGGGCAGCCACAGCTTCTCTGGGCAACCTCTTCCAGTGCCTCACCACCCTCACACCAAAGAAGTTCTTCCTAAGATCCAATCTAAATCTCCCCTCTTCCAGTTTAAAACCATTCCCCCTTGTCCTATCACTCCCCTCCCTGACCAAGAGTCCCTCTCCAGCTCTCCTGGAGCTCCCTTCAGATCCTGGAAGGCTGCACTAAGGTCTCCCCGGAGCCTTTTCTTTTCCAGGCTGAACAGCCCCAGCTCTCTCAGCCTGTCATGAACATGAAGGTCCATGAACCCTTTACACTGAACTGGTTGTTAAGCAGTGGAAGAGGCTGCCCAGGGTATCGGTGGAGGCGCTTTCCCTGGAGGTACTTAAAAGCTGGGCAGATGTGGTGCTGAGGGACATGGGTTAGTGATGGCTTTTGTCAGAGTTGGGCTGATGGTTGGACCAGATGATCTGAAAGGTCCCTTCCAACCCAGGCGATTCTATGATTCTTTCAGACTCGCTGCAAAGAAAGATACTGTACTACTTCGTCTACTTTTACTGAATTCTGGTTTACACCAGAGTTAACCTGTAATGTCATATGACCTTGACTAACAGAGGATACTATTTTGGCAAGAAATTTGGAGTAACCAGTCTTCTGTTTATACTGTGGTTTAATATGTCAATGAGTCCAGGCTTGAGTGTAGCATCAAGTGAGCATAGTACTGGAGTCAATTTTAGAAAACGGGCTAACAGCTATTTGAATCTCTCCTGCCACGTCCTGTCACTGACAGACTTTTCTCAGTAATTTGTGTCTCTTCTGACTCTTGAAAACCTCTCGATAACTGGACAAAGCAGTCGCTTTTGAGGATCTGACAAAACATTTTCCGTATTCACAGAGCTGCAGGTTCTTACCTGAAGAAAAGTTTAAGCAGCCTTGGCTTCCTGACTGCTTCCCTACGTGCTGGTGTCCCTCCACGGGACACCTAGGCCAGGGACCATAGGTGAAGAGCCATCTGCCTGTCCATAAGGATGTACCAGGAGGTGCCAGTACACTGATGCCACCGTATGAGTCTTTCACTCTTTATATATAAATATAAAATAGAGGTAGATAAAACTGACCTGTTTTAGGAATGGGGCAAATCCTCAAATGATCCTGGTAATGACCAACTGCTGGTTGTTTTTCCCCATGTGCAGCTGCTATGGAAACGGGCCCTGAAAGACCGTTTCAAGTACGTACGGAGGCCCATTGAAGATGATGAGCAAGTCCTGAGGAACAAATGCAAGTTTGGCCACAGGCGAGGACAGACCAGGAAATCTTCATTTGCTGAAAGCAAACCTGATGACTTCCAGGTGCAGGCGGAGGTAAGAGCTTTGGTACTGAACTGAGTCTCTGCTGATGGAAAGGCCACCTGCCAATAAAAAGGAGAAAGAAGTTATCTCATCCTATTTAAACATATTTTGTATAGAGCTTTGTCCTCTAGCCAGACTCTTGACTTTTTATTCCTGGAGAATAAGTTCCTGGAGAACTAAGTATCAACAACGGAGTTCCTGGATGCCTTGCACATTTGTTGTCACTGGGAGTTGTTGCCAATTGACCTCAAAATTCTGTCTGTGTTTTTAACTGCAATATTCCCATTTGACCTTAGCATATACACCTCCACTCACAGTGAAAAAAGTAGAGGTTTAACGTCTAAGAGCTGAAACTTCTGGAAAGTAAGACCAGTGTTCCTCTCTGCTGAGGAAAGGCTGAGAACTGGAGCTGTTCAGCCCAGAGAAGAGAAGACCAAGGAGGGACCTCATCAATGCTTTCACATACTTCAAGGGTGGGTGTCAAGAGGATGGGGTCAGGCTCTTCTCAGTGGTGCCCAGGGACAGGACAAGAGGGAACGGGCACAAACTGGAACACAGGAAGTTCCATCTAAACACAAGGAGGAACTTCTTTGCTGTGAGGGTGGCAGAGCCCTGGCAGAGGCTGCCCAGAGAGGTGGTGGAGTCTCCATCTCTGGAGACATTCAAACCCCACCTGGACACATTCCTGTGGGACCTGCTCTGGGTGACCCTGCTCTGGCAGGGACACTACATTGGACCAGAAAATCTCCATAGGTCCTTTCCAACCCCTACAATTCTATGATTCTGTAGGGACCATGTGCTTAACTTAATTTCTCCTATAGAGAAGTTGTAATTATGCTCCTCTTCTTGTCTGCCAACTAGGAAGCACCACTCTTTTTAACTGCCATGCCCAAGGCCATCACTGTTCATCCCTTGTCTTTTTGTCAACCCTTGTTTGACCGGTCATCCCTTGCTTGCTTTAGAAATTGAAGAAGAAAGCACGTTCCATCTTCTCCCAAAGTCCTAGGCATTTTCTGCTGGCCTTAATATTATAAGCAAAGAAGGGTTAAACTGGAAGGAGGTGACAGGAGGCCAAGTATCCCTGAAAAACTTTTCTTTCATTTTTCCTGTACCCTGAACAATACATAAATATAAAAGGCAAGAATTAACACTTGTGGAGCCTATTAAGGCTTAAGAATGAGTCCCACACAATTGAGAGAATCATAACTTCCTTAATTTTAGACATGTTTCTATGCTGAAAGCAGCTAAGTCTGCTCTGACATCCTAAATTGTGTCACTATAAATGTGCACAGCCAAACAAGGTAGATATTTGTTTTATATTCTTTTAAACCAATGCAGTGTGGGGTTCTTCATTCTGTACATTTGGGAACACACACTAAAGGCACCTTTCTGCCAATCCTTGACACTAGCTCCTTTGTGATAAATCTAAACTGCTAAACAGTTTTGGCTTCAAAGAGTTTTGGCCTCAAAAAATAAATATTTGGTCTAGAAGCCAATACCACTGGCAAAACCAAACTACATTCAATTTGTCATTTGAAGGTTTTTGGAGGCTGAGGGGCACTACTAGCAGATAAAGTATCAGGTGCCATCTAGGCTGTGGATGCTGTAAAGAGATGAAGCAGGGGTGATGAAAGCCCCTGCTCCTCCAAGAATAGAAGTCTCCAAATCCAGCGCTCGGATCTCTGTGCAGCCAGAACCTGAGTGTGCACAAACGGATGAGCATTCAACAGCTGTACTCTTGTAATGGCATTTTTCCAACACAACTTTGATGTGCACACATAGTGTGTGGTGTTCCTTAGCTAATAGTTTTAAATATTTTGCTTCATAACAACAACAACAATAATTATAATGCTTCACCTTATTTAAGTCATTCAGCATCTCCATCGTTCTGTGAATTAAAGTTTGAAATACCGGTTGTCCCCTGGTAGGGGCAAAGGTCCCCAACCTTTCTACATGGCACTGCTGTTCCAGGAGATGGTTCTCATGACCGCTGTATGGTTTCTACTCTGTCCAGCAAGCAGATTAGTCTCCACCCAAAGGAATATTCCCAAAGCATCCCAGGTGAGGCACCTGAATCCATGGCTGGCAGTCATGTCCCCAGATCCATCCCTTTAGCTCTACTGGGCCTATCTGAATTCTCTCTCTCAGACTGAGGAGCCAGTCGGTCCTGTAGGCATTCTTCAAAAAAAGAGATCTTGATCTTTGCCATTAGCAATAGCGAGGCTACGCCTCCCATTCAGGAGCTGGTGTAAACCCTTGTCGAGAGCCAGAGGTGCCTGCTGTCCTCACCAGAGGAGCTTTCATCACTCCACGATTAGGCAGTTGCGTTGGTGTTGACATTAATGACTTTCAGGATTTAGGATGCTGGCTTTCAGCAGTAACCGAAAGCTTAGTCCTCAGTGACACACATCACGCATAAGAATTGCTCCCTTCTTCCCAACAAAGGGATGCAGCAGTTTCACTTGCTTAACTAATAAAAGTGCCCCACGAGGTGAGGCTTTTTGCAAGAATATGGTATTATAAGCTCTAGCTGTACCTTGGGAAAAATTAAGATACACCAAAAAGACCTGAAGGAATTTGGCCTTTATTTAAATGCCTGTCTCTGACCAAATGACTAACTATCCTACATCAGGGATTTGGAGTCGTTCTATGTATTTATGGTTTCTTGCATTTATGTGAGCATCTTAATACAAGCCACTTGTATATGGTTCCAGGTAGAACTGTGAATATTAACTGGGGGTCACAGAATGGTTAGAGTTGGAAGGGACCTTCAAGATCATCCAATTCCAACCCCCCTGCCCTGGGCAGGGACACCTCCCACCACACCAGGTTGCTCCAAGCCCCATCCAGCCTGGCCTTGAACCCCTCCAGGGATGGGGCAGCCACAGCTTCTCTGGGCAACCTCTTCCAGTGCCTCACCAAGGTCACAATCCAAAGACATCTGGGGCATGAGCAGAGAGCCCTGTGACCCGTGTGGCTCCTAGTTCTAGTGGCTTTAGTCACAGATATCCAAGATGCCAAGACGTTAAGGGTGGTCGTGGGCTTGGACACTCAGGGATGGGTCCCTTTTGCTCTCACTCATGTGAATCCAAGGGAAAGGCTAAGAGCCTTGACAGGACCATCCCCTCACCTACACCAACCTGCAAGTACTGGATATCCTCTGCTTGCCTCATTAACTTCCTTTCTGCATCCTTTTGACTTTTGTCTCCCTTATGGAGTATTTCTCAGGAGCTTGTGACAAGAAGGCAGCTTGTTTTTTAAAGGCACTGAAGGTAAATGTTCGTTTCTTCCAGCAACATTATTGTAAAAAAAACCCAAATAAATCAAACTTATTATTTAAAAATAAACTTGTTATAAATTAATATGTACATTGCCAAGTAAGACAAAATTCTACATTAAAAAATTAATTAAAGATCCCCACTTAGCAGTCTCCTTATCACTGCAAGGGAAAGGGATGTTACTGGTGACACAACTGGAAGTCGGGTGACCTCAAGAATGAAGGATTCCTCCTTTCAAAAAGCTATTTTTCAGTTCCTGTGCATGTGCTGACCTGTTCCCTTTGGCTTCTTTTCTTCAGCCGCTGAGACAGGAGATCCTGGCTTCACTCTGGCCAGGATTGCCTTTTTGTAGTGTATTGAAACAACTGAGATTTAACCTTAGAGTCACAATTTTACTGCAATATTGCTGTGCTGTCACCAGCTTTTTCTCTTTGATGGCTAAAGGGGAGAAGATCCAGGCTCCACCCCAAATTAAGATGCGATAGAATGAGAGACAGGTTGAGGAACCAGCTTTCCAAACCCAGATTCTTCTCCTTCACACCAGCACCATTATAGACAACTGTAAAAGATTTTAAATCCCGCTTGAACTCATCCTCTAATAAAATTTAAAGTACACTGCAAAATGGTAACTTCTTTCCTCCAAAAGAAAGCCACCTCTCAGTTACCTCTCTACCTCCCTTAAAAATCAACCTGTTCGCAAACTAAAAGCTAAAAGGAGAAAAGGAGAACATTCCAATTGAATCCTACCTTTAGTGTGACTGAGTTAACACTCCTTCATTGCACTGGAAAAATTTGCTGGAAATTGCTGGAAAAAATAATAAAAAAGGCAAGTTTGCAAAATAGGGAGAAGGGCTGAAAATGATGGAAATGGAGATATAAAGCAAGTTATGCACAAACCACGTTCTGCTTTTTTTTAAGAAAAGCAAAAACCTCTTTTGATGTTAGAATCTAATAAATCTCCAGGGGTCACTTCCAACCCCTACCATTCTCTGTTCCTGTGAAAGCGAGCAGCAACGCATTCCCAGGACCAGAGGATATTTGTGCAAAATTTTCAGATGTGCCCAAGGATGAAATAGGTAATTTTCTAATTGTGATGTACAATTTCTCTCATGAAAGATGAGAACTAGAAAACTGGTGGTAGTTAATTTGATGCCACCTTCTGAAGTTTCAGGAGGGAACAGGCTGACCAAGAAACCTGCTGTCTTTACTGGCAAGAGCTGTAATGAAAACCCAAAAGAGGAACACATTGGGAATGAATCAACAAAGTTTCTGTAAACAGACATAATTCTTCATAAACTCATTAGTTCTTTCAGCAGCCCTGAGGACATGGGAAATCCAGCTGATACAGTTTACTTGAAGTTCAGAAGAGATTTCACCACACGCCTATCAAAAGCTTTTGGGGATATAAATCTGAGGGGATAAGCAGAAAGGTCTTTGCATAAATAACATTTAAAGGATAAATGTGGCTGACCACATTTGGTGATCTTACTAAGGAGACTGAAGACAAAAGGCTGAAGGACTGCAGAAGGACCACATGCTACTGAGTGACAGGACAAAAGGGGTAATGGTTGTTAAACTGAAAGAGGGGAGATTTAGATTGGATCTTAGGAAGAACTTCTTTGCTGTGAGGGTGGTGAGGCACTGGAAGAGGTTGCCCCGAGAAGCTGTGGCTGCCCCATCCCTGGAGGGGTTCAAGGCCAGGCTGGATGGGGCTTGGAGCAACCTGGTGTGGTGGGAGGTGTCCCTGCCCAGGGCAGGGGGGTTGGAACTCGATGATCTCTAATGTCCCTTCCAACTCTAACCATGATATGATTATGGAGTGATAAAGGTAGGGAACAAAGCATTAAAAAATAATTTCCTAAAAAAAGGTTATCACCATAGTTCTGAATCACAGAATCATAGAATTGCTTGGGTTGGGAGGGTCTATAAAGATCAGGGAGATCCAACCATCTATAAAATCTGTCACTAGGAGAAACCCCAGTCCTAACAGAACTTACAATGACGGGCTCTGAGCTTATTGTTACTATTTACAAATGGTATTTTTATATCAGGCCAGAGAAAATTTGAAACAATGATAAGCAGCGCTCGAAAAAAAAAAAAATTATATTGAATGCTCAGATTTATGTA
>VZRU01011310.1:22179-61867 GCA_013398155.1 Pedionomus torquatus
CATCCAGTTCCAACCCCCCTGCCCTGGGCAGGGACACCTCCCACCACACCAGGTTGCTCCAAGCCCCATCCAGCCTGGCCTTGAACCCCTCCAGGGAAGTCCTGGTGTACTGATGTACTGCTTTGGGTAGCCACTCCTCTTCTTATTAATTATTGGGTTTGGAATTATAGCAGGGACTAAATCCAGTAATTCAGGGGAAGATCATTAACTATCTGCAAGTACAAAATGACATTTTGAACAGCCAAACTGCTCCAATGATGCCTTCTATTAAGAGTTTTCTAAGTTCAGCTGGTGTCCTTCAGTTGCATAGACGTGAAAAGTTAGTGGTCCTGTTTTTAGGGCCTGTATAAGTAAGAAGCAAAGATTTCTCTTGATAATACAAAGTTAATGTTGTTAAACACTGAGTCACTGTTAGAACTGCCTACGGGTTTCCAATAAACCACAATTAGGCAAACCAGGAACAGAGATAGGAATTTAATTAATATCTCGAGTACTTAATCATAGAATCATAGAATCCTCCAGGCCAGAAGGGACCTCCAAAGGTCATTTATTCCCACCTCCTCGCAGTCGCAGGGACACCCCCAACCAGACCAGGTTGCCCAGAGCCTCATCGAGCTTCACCTTGAATACCTCCAGGGAAGGGGCCTCAACCACCTCCCTGGGCAACCTGTCCCAGTGTTCCACCACCCTCAGAGGAAAGAAATTTTTTCTAATTTTTTCAACTTAAATCTACCCTTCTCCAACTTAAGTCCATTGCCCTTCGTCCTATCGCAGCAGCCTTTGTGAACAGCCCCTCCCCAGCCTTCCTGGAGCCCCTTTAGGTACTGAAAGGCTGCTCCAAGGTCTCCCTGGAGGCTCCTCTTCTAATTTGAGCTTGGATGACTCGACTGATGGCTACAGTGGTATATGAAACCAGATCTTCATGTCACTGTTAGAATAGGAGGGTGGGTTCCCAGAGCTGGTATCAAAATCATAATACAGGTGCTTTCTGCTGAGGTTGGCTAAGCTTTGACTGCCCTCCAGTCACACAAAGCACGATTCTGCCCTTCGTTTCTTGGCAGGAAGAACCTGTCCCCCTTGAAGGCAGCGCACTGGATGCACACATCGAGTGGCTCAAGCAAGAATACGTGAAAACTCAGAGGAACTGGAAAGAAGTGAATAACAGAATGAACGTGACAGCTGAAGTGAGGAGGAAGATGATCAGCGAGAAGGCACCTTTAAAAGAGATTCTTCGACTATTTCCCTTCTTAAGATGCCCTTATCTGGTAACAGAGCTATTTTTAACAGCGGCATCGAACTCTGTGTTATAGATGTGATAAACCATAGGTGTGTATTTTAGTGGACATTTTGGGCGAAGTATCCCTCAACACAGTTCTCCCTAATTTATATTCACATTTTGGCTGCTTACCTCACTTTTAAAGACCCACCAGTCCCGCGTTAAACACGCCACACACGCCACAGCAGCGGGTTTGCTGAAGTATTTTGGTGTGACTTGATGTATTTCTTCCCTGCTTTGAAAAGAAACAAAACCCCACCAGCACCCCCTCCAGTTTATAATCTTATTTTACTGAGCCAGTCTTACCCTGTCTTCAAAGTCTGCACTTCACGCGTTGTTTTCCGTTTGGGGTTTGAAGATTGCAATAATACCTATTTTTTTCTTTTTCTTTCAGCTTTTTAGGGAGTTCCAGCTTCTCACACACACGGACATTTATAAGAAAACAGTTGAGATTTTGGAGGTTTACTCAGAAAACATATTATCGTTGTACGCGGTGAGGAATAATCCAATTCACGTTATGCTGCAAGACCATCTGAAGCGGCACACAGAGGAAGACATTCTGAAATGTCAGTACAAATCTTCTATGCTCAGAGTTTTGTCCTAACACATTGTTCTGCCATACATAACCAAACTAGCTCTAATTTGCCTGAAAAAAAAAAAAAAAAAAGAAAAATTTTAAAATGTCACAGTTGCTTGAAAAGCCTGCAGTGATGGGGAAGCATTAAGAGTAAAAGCTAATAATAAGCTACTGGGAAATTCAGCCAGGTATTGAATTTATTTTTTATTTTTTTTTCTGCTGAATAAAGTATTGCAGGTTTGATAACATTAGACTTAAAAGAAGATGAGCAGAATTATGTTTTGCTAGGTATGTAAAATAGTGCTTATTCCTTGCTAAAAATACACTCAGAAAACTAATTTTCTGGTTTAGAAAGAGAAATAGTCCCATAAAAAGAGAGCATTTTCTTTAGAAAGAGAGTTACTTGAAGTCTTCATATGGGCTGCTCAGATTGGTGGTGGAGTCTCCATCTCTGGAGACATTCCAAACCCACCTGGACATACTCCTGTGCCACCTGCTCTGGCCTAGATGATGTCCAGAGGTCCCTTCCAACCCTGTATCATTCTGGGATTCATCCCAGTGAAAGAACATAAGAACCAGTTACTGCTGCCTGTGCTTCACCTACCTCGTCTCTGCAGAGTAAGTGTCCAACCTGGTCCCTCCGGTGAGCAGGTGCCAGAGTCACACAAAGGGATCCAGGTGCCTTGATGTGTTTTGGCTCAGCTTCTTTCAGTCCATAAAGCCTGGGAGGACCGTTCTGTGGGGATAAAATCATAGAATGGTCAGAGTTGGAAGGGACCTAAGAGATCATCGAGTTCCAACCCCCCTGCCATGGGCAAGGACACCTCCCACTAGAGCAGGTTGCTCAAAGCTCAAAATGTTGAAGGAGTTCCTCCTCATCTTTATTCTTCCCAAACGTCAGCTGCCGGTGCCTGTGCCCGAGGCTCAGCTCTATGAGAGATGCTCCCTTCACTCATTTTCTATCAAACAGGCAGGACAACAGGATGTCAAGTCACAGATGACATGTGTCTCCTACAGCAGTTTCAGTCCTTTTCTTAAATAAAAGGACTTTTCTTAAATAATCAGGTCGTTTCTTAAATAATACGTAGAGTAGATTAAAATATCAATGTTTTCCTCCTTTAAGCTTAAAAATGCAAGTGCTCAATAGCTCATGATAGATTAAAAAGTGTCAGTGAACAGCGAAATCCAGAAAGCCTTTATGGACTTTCTACTCACACCTTTGGCCTCAGAAAGCTACAAATGTTGTAAGGAATTTCCTCTTCTCCTACACAACAAGCACGCAAAGATTTTAACTCATACCTTTGTAAATTCCCAAGGTCTTTTTTTTTGCCCTGTTTTTTCTTACAAACAACTTGACCTGGCACTTGAATAATAAATGTCTGAGAAGATAGTTCAGTCGAACACAAGATAGCAGAAGCCTGACCTGCAGGAAAGATGCTACAGTCATGAACAGCTGACCCTGAGGGGTGGCCGGTACCGCATCCCAGGAGGTCCCACCACCTTCAAGGTGGAGTCATCTGGCAACTGAGCTCCCCAGAGACATCTGATTGATGGGGGAGAGAGGAGTTTGGGGGTGGGTGGGTTACTCTTACTCCACTAGAAGCAAACCAAAAGTCTACTCACTCACTGTGAGGGAAATTTAATTGTAATACCAAGTAGCAGAGTGTCACAAATGACTTGAATTCTACTGTCCATCGCCAGCTGAGGCACCTAAACCTTCACAGTGGTACAAACGGCTCTTGGAAACGGACCAAACCAGAGTTGTTAACTATTTCATTGGCTGCAATCTGCTTTTCTAGGAACACACCGCAGGGCTGGGATGTTTTCATTTATAACTTAGTAGAAATTCTTGCCTCTGACAGATATGAAAATGACTGCTGCGTGTTTACTCCTCCCAGATGTCTTTGGGGACGACTCCAGCCTGTTTGCTGCAGTGAACAAGGAGGTAAGAGACAGAATCATAGAACCATAGAAAGGTTAAAGTTGGAAGGGACCTTGAAGAGCACCAAGTTCCAACCCCCCCGCCCTGGGCAGGGACACCTCCCACCACACCAGGTTGCTCCAAGCCCCATCCAGCCTGGCCTTGAACCCCTCCAGGGATGGGGCAGCCACAGCTTCTCTGGGCAACCTCTTCCAGTGCCTCACCACCCTCACAGCAAAGAAGTTCTTTCTAGGATCTACATCTCCCCCTTTCTAGTTTAAAACCATTACCCCTCACCCCAAGACTACAGGAGATGGCCGGGCACATCACCTGGTGGCTCAGCTTGGCATCTGGAAAAGGATGCCTTTAGCCTGCCTTTGGGGTAGAAGGCAAACATTCACGGAAATCCTAGCTGAATTCAAAGTGATGGACTTTTAAGAAGGTAGAACAAACTTTTAAAAAGGTAAAATACATTTTAGACAGTAAAATCTCTCACTAGGTACAAATCAAGAGCTGTAAAAAGGTCACGAGGCTCTGTGAAACCAGACGCTTGGTATGAACGATAAAATACCTCGCTAATGAATATGCCCTTGAAGAAGAACAGAAGGCTGATAATAAGGAACATCTCACCAGCTGAAAACCAAGCAGCTGCTGGATAAGGCATGAAGTCAACAAAAAATTGGCAGTAACTGGGGGAAAGCTAAAGGTGGCAGTGGGAGATGGCAACCCCCAACTCAACTGGAAGGAGAATCAGACTAAGCCCCACCTCCAGTGTTGGAGCACATACCCATCAATTAAAGTCCCTTGGAACTTTAAATCAAAGCGAGAGACTGCCCTAACTAATTGTTAAGATAAAGTGCTAAGCAGTAATTCTAATTAAGGGTGTGCATTTCTGCGTTTTGAACCTTCTGAATATTCCGAAGGGTTTCTAGGCTAAGGGGTCAGGCTTTGTGGATCACCACCCAGCACCCATCTCTGCAGGAATGAAAAAAATAGATGATAATTCCTCTGCCCTGCGAGCATATGGGCTGAGTAAAGGACCCTACTTTGGGACAACAAAGGCAGTGTCATTGTGTACACGCACTTCTCTAACCTGTTCACCAAAGCGATGCTGAGACATCATTTGAAATATATATATATATATATATTATTATTTCTTTTCCACCCAAAATTCAGGTGCAGGTGGCAACGCCAGTGCTGGAAGTGAAAAACCCCTTTGATGTGAACTCATGCGAGTTCACGCTCTACGTGGAAAGGGAGGAGCTGGCCCAGCTCGACGACTGCAGCATGGCCCTGGCCGCGCTGGTGGCTGCGTTCCACGTGTTTGACATCCCATGCCCCAGGAAAATCTGCAGGACCCTCAGTTTCCTGGAGTCCTCGGTCTTTGAGGAGAGGAGCCCAGCATCCCTCCTTGGCCAGGGAAAGAGGGGGCTGGTGGTACCAGAGCATCCCGGCATCATCTGAGGGTGTACACAGCATTCCTCTCAGGAGCATTTAACATTTTCTCAAAATAAATTGATTTGTTGTGAAGATAAATCAGTGCCATTCTTTCTGGTGGAAGCATATGTATATTTATAACTGTTATGTTTAATAATGCCCTTTTTCTTTTTATCATACTACTTTTTTTAAAGTTTAAAACTAATAATTTTCATTACTTTAAATAGGAATTCTAGAGCAGTTTAGAATCATAGAATCATAGAATGGTTAGAGTTGGAAGGGACCTCAAAAATCATCCAGTTCCAACCCCCCTGCCCTGGGCAGTGACACCTCCCACCACACCAGGTTGCTCCAAGCCCCATCCAGCCTGGCCTTGAACCCCTCCAGGGATGGGGCAGCCACAGCTTCTCGGGGCAACCTCTTCCAAGGTCTCACCACCCTCACACCAAAGAATTCTTCCTAAGATCCAATCTCAATCTTCTTCTAGAGGCATTAGAGATAATAACACTTTCTAGATCCCGCATATGTCATATATTATTTTTCCACATGGAACATTGGAAAAATACAGATAGTCTTTTCACTGTCAGAATTTAAATTACACACTCGTACGAGCCCTTTGCTGCTTCAGATGCTAATACACTTCACGTTTCAAAGTGGCACAAATGAAAGGTTGACTTGTTACCATCATTTCATCATGTGACGAACCGTGAAAGGCTACTGCACCAACATTTGTGTTTTAAAATAGTGGGCCTCATCTATAATTTGCAGGACAATGTGCTTTCACTATTTTCTCCACGTGTGAAACATTCCTTCATTTTTCTTTGTGTTTTTTTTTTTTGTTTGTTTTTTTAACAGTAATCCTGAACTTGCTAAATAGGGATTCCGAAATAGAATTAAACCTTTATCATAGAATTGTCCAGGTTAGAAGGGACCTTTAAGATCATCTAATCAAACCATCAACCTAAATCTGATAAAAACCATCACTACACCATGTAACTCAGCACTATGTCAACCTGGCTTTTAAATCCCTCCAGGGATGGTGCCTCAACCACTGCCCTGGGCAGCCCATTCCAATGCTCTAATAACCATTTCCGTGCAAAAAATTGTTCCCAGTATCCAATCTGAACCTCCTCTGGCGCAACTTGAGGCCATTTCCTCTTGTCCTATCACCTTGGGAGAAGAGACCAACCCTCACCTCTGTACAACTTCTATGATGAGCTTGAGAAAGCAAGAATGACTTACCTGGGATGCTGCTATAGGTGTTTGTAACCACAGCTCTGGCATCGGGCAGAGAATGGACCATTTTCTTTCTGAGAACATCTTCCTTCTCCAGGTGGTGACTCTCCCATCTGCCCATCTCCGCAGCCTTCTCTTCTCCCCAGTGGGCTCCTTTTAACTCTTGACTGTGTGGAGGTCCCAAGGGCTACTGCCTGAAGGCTCCAAACGAGCGCCTAGTGATGGAGAGCAGCAGCAGCCAGCAAACATCCCCCACCACATTAATTAGAAATGAAAATGGCTTTTTATTAAAACACCACATTCTACTAAAGAGATGAGTCTCCCACCCACCAGCTCTACCACCGTCTGTGCAGGCAAAGCAGCGTTTGTGGTCACAACGGTTCTTTCAACACTCGAAACACACAGGTTTGAAGACCACAGAAGTTCTACCAAGGCCTGGCTGTACGGAGATGACTCCAAGGCAGAGATTGCAGGGGGAAACCCTGCAGCGTGAGGGGAAACCGCCGTGTTTCACGGCCAGGCTCTCTCCCTGAAGCTTTAGGACGTTCCCTGTGGCTCCCGTGGCCATCAGGGGACAGCCTTTACCCGTGTGACAGCTGGGCTACCTCCAACCCAACACACAAACCAATGCCATCTTTAAAGATTTTAAAAATTCGGTGGCTGTCCTGAGTGTTTTCAGTTTCTGAGGGAATTTCTTGGGTGGAATTTTTTCAGCAGAGGCAGCTACACCCTGCGACCTCCTCTCATGGGACACAAAAGTAAGGACTGTGCATGTCCTCACTGCCGGGGTAGCTGTATGAATATGGAGTTGGGCTCCGTATCATTGAAGTGAGGTTTATTCTACATCTTGCAAACAGCACTAATTTGAACCCGCTTCTTGAGCCCCACAGCATTTTGTAAGCAGGTATATAAAGATTCAGGGAGCTGCTAACGTCCTCACGGAATCCCTGTCGAGCAGCAGATCTCTTCTCAGATGGGTTCTCAGTGTGGGCTGCAAACCTGGCACAGGAGACAGACAGAGGGTGAGGGAAAATACAACCACGTGGAAGGACAGAAGGAAAGAAAAAAGAAGAATCTGATGCTTTACTGACTTGCACAGGCAACTGCAGCTGCTGCCAGTGACAAAATCTGACAAAAACGGGACTCTAGATTGTGACAGCCTTAGAAGTAAGTGTTTAAGGAGAAGGCAGATGGCAGAAGCCAAGTTGCTGTTTTAAACTCATGGTCACATCGAGCTTCGGTGAGGATTTACTCCACACCACCCTTACGAATGGCCAGGTTCATCCCAGAATCCTGGGCACACACAAATCATAGAATCATAGAATGGTTAGAGTTGGAAAGGACCTTGAAGATCATCGTGTTCCAACCCCCCTGCCCTGGGCAGAGACACCTCCCACTAGACCAGGTTGCTCAAAGCCCTATCAAGCCTGGCCTTAAATACTTCCAAGGATGGGGCATCCACAACCTCCCTGGGCAGCCTGTTCCAGTGCCTCACCACCCTCACATGAAAGAATCTTTTCCTGATATCCAATCTAAATCTCCCCTCTTCCAGTTTAAAACCATTTAAACTTCCAGTTTAAAACCAAATGGAACAGAGAGAGCTCCAGTTCAGGTTTTATTTGTATCGTAGTACAATAAGAGTGCAATTTGAATGTACAAATATCCAACAAAATGTAAAAATATTATTATTTATGCAATGCTATGGAAGGAAATTAACAGCGCGACGCAACTTACTTCATACCGACCCTGTTTCACCTCGTATTACGGCAGGTACCAGGCACCTACAGGACGGGGCACAGAGAGTACTTGAAACCTTAAAGGAGCTGCAGCCACAAAAACAGCCGAGCAAAACCTGGGGGCAGGTGTAAAATTCTCCCAGCTGTGTGCAACGGGAAGGCTCTGCTTGTTCTCAGCTCTCCAGGCTGAGCAACAGCCCACCGCAGGGCTGAGAAGAGGGGCTGCCAAGAGCCTTCAGCCAACTCTTCCCTCTCTTCTGGCGAAAAGCCACATTCTGGACTGCTCCCCAGCACCCAGGCAGCCAGGCTTTCTCCCGTTTAAAGTGCATCTGGTTTACACCTCATGTATATATACCAAGTGCAACGATGACTTTCCCTGACAACAGCGCTAGAAAAATCCACCAAGAAAGAAGGCTGCCTCACCCAAGGACCTGCTGGTGGCATCTCCAGCCCACTAATGACCTTCAGCATCCTTTTCTTCCCTGCTCTGTCTTTCCCCCTATGCCTTAATTCATTGATAAATCAGACATTCCAGCTGGGAAGCAGTGGGTGAAATAATTCTCCCACCATCGGGAAAACAAACCTCATCTGAAGTACGAAGCCAGAGCAGCAGTCTCAGCTTTAGAACATTTTTTCTCCACGGCTGCAGTTAACTCTACTGGAGACTGGCATGTGTAGGCATGAATTAATATGTTTTCCTTTTTTTTTTTTGGCTAATATCCTTACCTCAAAATACACGTGTTTGCCTTCATGTGTAGCAGGCTCCCAGGTCAAAGGCTGGGACTCTGTTGTGCAGCATTAAAGGAAAAGTCTTCTATGAAGTCAAACTTTTATTTTTCAGTTGCCGCCTTCTCTATACTGGTCTTTCAGTAAAATACATTAAAGATGCTGGTGGAAAAACCTCACGTAACGTTTTTGTAACCGTGCAAAAGTAAAAACATTCAGTTATCAAAAAAGCATTATAATTTCAACCCCAACAAGGCTTGTTTTGTTTCCTTACAAGCAAACAGACAGTTTTATAATCTGTAAAGTTATATGCTATAGCATAAAGTGTCAGGTATGTAACATTAAGTGTTTCATTTTTTAAACTATGGCACAAGGAGGCATTAGCCGTAACAGTCTCCTCTGGCTACCTGTAGCCTAATTTTCGGCTAATCCACTTTTATTTTGATAGTATGAAGTAAAAGCTCCTGAAAAGTAAAATGGGTACATGAAGTAGAATTCAAGAATTCTTAGAAAATATTAACATTCCCTTCTATAATACAGCATAAATAACGGATGAAGGTTTTTCTTGATGCCCAGAGAAAGTCAGGGGTGTTAACGACCACCCAGGGAGCAGGAGGGCCATTAGTTTGGTAATTAAGACTAGCTGCCTCCGTTGTTCCCCAGTACCTTCCCAAAAGCTTGAACACTTCCCAGAAGGATTCCGGCTCTACTGGAACGTAACTAGTCCACCAGTGACGAACTGGTTTCTTCCTTTCCCAGAGTCCTTACTCCACAGTCCTAGCAAGTCTTTGTGCTTTGAATAAAACACGAGCTCCCGTGGAGAAAGCCGGCTCGTCCGTGTCTTCCATCGCCTTCAAAGTTCATTGTGCGAGTTCTTCTCTGCCGCTTTGAACATCAGAATGGAATTAAAGATTTTTAGGGCGGGTCCCAGCTTAATGCTCATTATTTTGACTATGTCTGATTGGGTCATGAGTAGAAACGCTTCCCCGTCAATTTGCTGTAAAAGAAAAAAAAAACAACACAACCCCACACAGAGCTCTTTATAGGTCTGAGAGTGCAGCAGTAGATAGATGTTTCTGAAAACAGGAAAATTCCCAGCAATTTCAGACAGTGGAAAGGAACGGCTGGATACAAACGCTTCCAAAGGCTTTCAGGATAGCTTTGATTTCAACCTTTCAGACAGATCAGCCGCTCCAGAAGGACAGGCTGACCGATCCTCCTCCTGCTTCAAAAACAACCGTCTGGCTCATTTTCACCCAACCAGTTCTGATTTCCATACGGGTGGAATAAAGTAAAAGCTACTGAAAAGTAAAATGGGTAAATGAAGTAGGCTTCAAGGGTACTGTGGCACACGAACACTTTTTAACACCTTGGCTATTCCTTTTACACAAGCCTCCAGAAGAAAGCTTCTGGATTTCACTCCCAGCTACAGAACTGGAACCCCCTTCAGGCCACCCCTTTTCTGTGCGTTAAACAGCAAATTAAAACAAGTCCGGTCCCCGATGTAACGAGGGGCCAGGCTACATCAAACTGCCTCTTTGACACAACTTTTCCAAACGCTGGATATCTTTCCTGCCAGCTCTGTGGTGTTGCTGTTTTAATAAACATTACACGTGGATATTCTCCCCTCAGCAGAAGCGCTAAATCCCAACATGAAGAGCCACAAGGGCCTCGTTCCAAGCGCCTTCAATGGAGCCAAGACTTTTGGGGTAAACGTATATGTTAAGTTTTATATAACATGTAACTTCTGTGTTAAGTTTTAAGGTCACTTATATGTTAAGTTTTCAGTGTGGCATAAGGAGGGCAGCTAGGCCTAAACGCCAACTGGGGCTAAATCAAGAGTACTGCTTAGGCGTCAAGATGTTAATATGAGATAAAACCAGGGCTAAATCAAGAGCACTGCTTAGAATTCTAGAATCATAGAATCCTCCAGGCTGGAAGGGACCTCCAAAGGTCATCTAGTCCCACCTCCCCGCAGTCGCAGGGACACCCCCAACTAGACCAGGTTGCCCAGGGCTTCATCCAACCTCACCCTGAATATCTCCAGGGAAGGGGCCTCAACCACCTCCCTGGGCAACCTGCTCCAGTGTTCCACCACCCTCAGAGGAAAGACATTTTTTCTAATATTCAACTTAAATCTACTCTTCTCCAACTTCAGTCCATTGCCCCTCGTCCTATCGCAGCAGCCTTTGTGAACAGCCCCTCCCCAGCCTTCCTGGAGCCCCTTTAGGTACTGAAAGGCTGCTCTAAGGTCTCCCCAGAGCCTCCTCTTCTCCAGGCTGAACAGCCCCATTTCCCTCAGCCTGTCCTCGTAGCAGAGGTGCTCCAGCCCTTTAATCATCTTGGTGGCCCTCCTCTAGACCCTCTCCATCAGGTCCATATCCATCCTATATTGATGGCTCCAGACCTGCACCCAGTGCTCCAGGTGGAGTCTCACCAGAGCAAAGTGGCAGAATCGCCTCTCTGGATCCGCTGGCAACACATCTTTTGATGCAGCCCAGGATGCTAAGATGAGATAAAACCAGTGTAATTAAGTTTCAGTAGGACTAGAAGACAAGCTTTTCAAATCAGAGAGGCCGCAAAGGAAGCCTGTAAGGTGCATCCCAGCGCTGCAGGCCGAAGAACACTGCGGCCACAAGTACTTTCTACTCATTCTGTCGTAATAAAATTGGTATTAACTACAAAAACGAAATGTAACACGTAATCGAAGCAACCGAGGGAACCTGCTGCTGCCGCCAAGTCATCTATACAGCCCCAACTACATTTTGTTAATTGTACAGAAACAGTAACCAGACATGACTAATCTAAGACTGAATTAAGCAACTACTAGACAATGTAGCTTCGTTATTAAGCAGGGTATTTCTGTAGGCCTGGTCAGCAAACTGAGAAAACCACCCAGAACTGCCAAGGCTAGAGGAGAAGACCGTAGAAAGGGATTTTGGCAGGGGGAGATTTCGACCCCCGACTCATTAACCACCTCCCCAGGTGACATCACCTACTCAAAAGAGAAGAATGGACCAAGTAGACAAGAGTCTGCGCACTGATTTAGATGGGAAGTGAAGAAATCTTGACCAATCATTGAAGCGAATAGCAATGTATCAATGTATTAATAAATAATAATACATAATTAATGTATTAATACATTATTAATGTATGTATGTATTAATTGTTAGAATATGTAAGAATCAGTATACAAAAGGGGAAAATTATGAAACTCAGCTGTGCTCCCTTGGGACAATCACCCCACTTCTGCTTATTAATGGAATACATTGGAAAGTCCTCTGCTCTGTGCTTTACTGGCTTGCACAGTGGGGAAAAGAACCCAGATTCGGGACGATTTCACGCACAAAGCCAGCGGGGGTGGGCTCAGAACCAGAAGTGTATGAAGATGGGGATGCCCGGCTTTTGGCAGCATCTTAATATAAGCAGGATCTGGGTTAGTTTTCACAGCAGAAGTTTGAACTAACGCATTCTACCTACAGAGAGAACTACCGATGCCAGCCAGTCCATGCCAGTTGGCCTCACTGGGAGAGGTTTGATCTGCTGTTCGCAGACAAAGCCGCCGAGATGTCGAGTCCTAATGAGGGGAAGTATTTTCTTACACCTCTGAGAATGAAAGAGTTTAGGGTTCACCCAGCCCTGTGGCCCTTCCCACCTGCTGACTTGATTAGCAATACTCCAGCTTTGACTGATCTTCAGCTGGTTGGTGAGACACCCTAAGTGACAGAAGGGATGATCCTGGCCTGCTACTTTCTGGAGCTGTGGAATTTTAACATCTTAAGTGAGCGCAAAATGCCCAAAGACACAGTTTGTCAGTTCTTTGATGTGCAACCCTCATTGCAATCCACAGCACAGCCTGAAAATGTTTGTGGCAAGAGATTAGCAGGGCCATCTGTAGGCCTCTTCGCCAGGAGATGCCCTTTTTGAGTCTAAACACCACAGTTACTCCTCACTTGAAAGGCTGCCTGGCTTGGGAGACTGCAGTACCAGGTGGTCTGGCTGGGACAAGAACCGGAATTAGTCACTCTGGTGATTTGGAATCACAGAATGGTTAGAGTTGGAAGGGAACCCAAAGATCATCCAGTTCCAACCCCCCTGCCCTGGGCAGGGACACCTCCCACCACACCAGGTTGCTCCAAGCCCCATCCAGCCTGGCCTTGAACCCCTCCAGGGATGGGGCAGCCACAGCTTCTCTGGGCAACTTCTTCCAGTGCCTCACCACCCTCACAGCAAAGAATTTCTTTCTAATATCTAATGTACATCTATCTCCCCTCTTCCAATTTAAAACCCTCACCCCTAGTCCAATGGCTCCCCTCCCTGATCAAGAGTCCTTCCCCATCTCTCCTGTAGCCACCTTTAGGTACTGGAAGGCCACTAGAAGGTCTACCAGAGCCTTCTCTTCTCCATGCTGAACAACTCCAGCTCTCTCAGCCTGTCTTCATAGGAGAGGTGCTCCAGCCCTCTGATAATTCTCGTGGCCCTCCGCTGGACCCGTTCCAACAGGTCATCTGCCTTCCTGAGACTAAGCATTAACAGGAGTAACAAACAAAAAGCAGAAAAGAAGAAGCCAACCTTGTTTATGTATTATACCTAAAGGCCCTATCGCTTCCTAACAACAACTCTTGGCACAACAATCTTCTCAGACTCCAGAAATGCATGCCTGGCATGCTCACAAAGTGAGTACACGCTCCCTGGAACCTCATCAGAAACCTTCATATCTCACCTCCCGCTCACTCAAATCACTTTCCTAAACTGGGGCTGTATCGGGAGGAAGAGCATCAAGAACTAAGTGTGCTCACACAAGATGCAAAGAGTTTGGAGAGGTGGTTATCTCGAACCACTGCTCTGCTCTATTTTACTTATTAATGTCCCGCAGAGCTAAAATGACATACTTCTAAATTTCCTCCAAGCACATTAAGGGAGAGCACGAGGAAAACATGACGTTTCTCCTGTTCTACCATTTCTCCAGTTCCAAATCATTTCACTTACAATAGCAAAGCCAGAAAAGCACGACAGATCTGGCTGATGCTTACCTAGTTTTATCTCCTTTACTCCCCTCCCACTCCATGACCTGCAAACCAACCTAATCCTCCATAAGTTCCTGTGCGACTCCAACAACACTTTGTCCTACTACTTCACATATATTTTTAGTAAAATGAAATCTCTCTACCAAGCTCTGCACTCTTGTGTCTGTTTGAAATAAAATTCACCCACCTCATCTTTAAACACCTTGCCATGTTCTTCGCATCCTGGTAAACTCCGTATAAATTCAGAGACCTGTCACCAAAGTACACAACAAAAGATTTAGCGAGACTGGGCTTTTCTCAAAGTCGTCTTAAAGGCTGGCAATCAGTGAAGCGCCACAGCTATTGTTTTTACAGCCTCAAATTAAGCATTACACCTTTCACAAGCGCCTGGGGTCACGCAGCTGGGTGTTTAGGGACACCATCCACAAAATCTGCAGGCTGGAAGATCACGTGCCACTCTTATCTGTCCACAGGACATCTAAGAGTGGGATACGGCTGCTCCCTCAAAATTACTCGGGTTATTCTATCCCTGCGGATCCAGAACCATGAATCTTCTCTTGGTGAACCACTTCTCACAAACCAAAAGGGTCGCTTGTCTTCCTCTTCTTTATTCTTTACACAGAGATTAGATTAGCAAATTCTTTTTCAAACTTCATGTTGCTTTTTTTTCCTCTGATTAGAGGAGACCTGAGTGTCCCAGCTGTGGAAAACTGCTTTAGTCATAGGTACTTCTGACAGTAAAGCAGGGACTAAACCCTGTCTGTCCAAGCATAATTACATATTTGAACAGTGACAGGGCTCTCATCTTGAAATCAGGTGTCATGGCCTGGCCATATCCACCCCCTTCCTCTCTACACTAAATTGTCACCCTCAAAACCAGTGTGCCACATCCAAACCATGCACCTGGAACAGCTCCTTGATCCGTGCTGACCCCGAAACCATTCCTCCAAAACATCTGTATTGGTGCTTGATGTTATTGGTGTAGACCTTGAAGGGACTGGTAACGTCAGGGCTGGCTGACTCTAATCCTCTGCATTAATGCTCATTTATGGGCTTAATTTAAAGCTCTGAATTAACCAAAACTTCAAGGGTGGTGGCAATGAGACAGAAGATACAGGGGAAACCTACCTCATCGGTGCTCCACTTGGAAACTTTACTGGCCGGGATCCCAGCTACGCTTGGAAGGAGCTTGCTCTGCTGTTCCCAGCGCAAGGGCAGGCCAGGGACTTGCAGCTTGGAAGACACAATAACGGGTTGAGAAAGAAGTCTCTGCGTGTTGGGTTCTTCAACATCTTCAACAACAGGAAGCAACAAACAAGCATTAAATCAGTGATGAGAGCAGTCACAGCGAGAGCACACTCATTTCTATTGATCTATATGGGCCTCCATACAAGCTGAACAGTTTTGCTTACACTGGAATTAAGAGGAGCACCATGACTGTTCTTCCACTGGTATGGCTGTGATTATTGATTATTGACATCAGAAGGCTGTGCCACCATCCAGGAAGATCTGGACAGGCTGGAGAGTTGGGCAGAGGAGAACCCAACCAAATTCAAAAAGGGCAAGTGTAGGGTCCTGCATATGGGGAGGAATAACCCCTTGCACCAGGACAGGTTGTCTGTCACACACAAACTGCTGAAGAGCATCTCTGAGGTAAAAGACCTGCAAGTCCTGGTGGACAACAGCATGACCAGGAGCCACCAATGTGCCCTTGTGGCCAAGAAGACCAATGGCATCCTGGGGGGCATCAGGAGAAGTGTGACCAACAGGTCCATGGAGGTTATTCTGTCTCTCTGCTCTGTCCTGGGGAGACCCCATCTGGAGAAATGGGACCAGTTCTGGGCTCCCCAGCTCAAGAAGAACAGAGAAATGCTGGAGAGGATACAGCAGAGGACCACCAAGATGATGAGGGGACTACATCTCTCTTAGGAGGAAAGGCTGAGGGACTTGGGTCTGTTTAGTCTGGAGAAGAGAAGACTGAGGGGGGATTTGATCAACATCTAGAAGGGTGTCAGGATGTGACCATTCAAGGGTGGGTGTCAGGAGGATGGGGCCAGGCTTTTTTCAATGGTGCCCAGGGACAGGACAAGAGGAAACGGGCACAAACCAGAACATAAAAAGTTCCATCTAAAGATGGGGAGGAACTTTGCTGTGAGGGTGGCAGAGCCCTGGCAGAGGCTGCCCAGAGAGGCGGTGGAGTCTCTGTTTCTGGAGACATTCCAAACCCGCCTGCACAAGACACCATGCAACCTGCTGTAGGAGGACCTGCCCTGGCAGGGGGTTGGACTAGATGATCTCCAGAGGTCCCTTCTGATCCCGTATGATTCTGTGATTATATTGGCTGTGTATAACTACTCTCATATGGGAAAAGTCTCCTCCAACACAGCACTCTATGCCAATGTTGCTAACTAACTGCTGGCACACCACACTATAGGGCAAATAATTTGAAATATTTTGATACAATAAATCACACCCACATTTAATAGTCGTAGAGTGGTACAAGAACTAACTTAATTCCAGGGCTGAGCTGTTATAACTTCATCAAAAGCAGCACTGCACTGCTATAAAATTCCACGTGAATCAGCTGTACCGTTCCAGCCCACACAACGTTTATGCCTCATCCATGACAAAATGTTTTTCAGTTCTTCTGAGGAAAAAAAAAAAACCACAAGTGTCTGCAAATTCCCTGCTCCCACTTTAACTTGAGGGTTTATTTGGAAAAATAACATTTAACTCCTCCGTGCGGGGTCTTTTTTACGAGGTCGTTTCCCTTTTTTATCTCGCTTATCCATAGGGGAAGGGGGGAGCTGCCATCCCACCGGCCTCCGAGGTGACGTAGTAGGGGTGGGAGGGTGGCTCCATCCCCGTGCTGCTGTGGCAGCTGCCATCTGCAGAGCAGCAGCAGTTGCAGATGTGTGTAGGAGGAAGGAGCGAAGAGGATGGCCGCCAATGATGTCAAACCGCGTAAGGCATCCACCTTCAGTTAGATCCACTGCGAATGCAAAAGCAACACGCCTGCTGTGAACTCAGGCCCAAATGCTTCCCAGTCGCCGAGGAAAAGTGTGGAAAAACTTCTGGAATTCGTTTCAGAATGAAACATCAAGCCCCATCCAGCCTGGCCTTAAATACTTCCAGGGATGGGGCATCCACAACTTCTCTGGGCAGCCTGTTCCAGTGCCTCACCACCCTCCATTCTCTTTCCATTTTTTGGAAATGGCCATTATGCACAGTTCCTCCCACCCTAACTGTTCTGGTTTTCATATATTTGTGTCCAAGGACTAGGGCACAAATTCCTATCATAGATGTTGGGGCTTTGAGCAACCTGCTTTAGTGGGAGGTGTCCCTGCCCATGGCAGGGGAGGTGGAACACGATGATCTTTAAGGTCCCTTCCAACTCTAACCATTCTATGTTTTTCCTGCCCAGTGGGACAGTCTAGAATATATACCGTGGCCAATATAGGATGTGATTACATTCACTTCTATTGTTCTGCTCTTCCAGCTTACATTTTTGTTGCTTTCAAGACTTCTTCTCATTTTATATCTATGTCCATTATTCAGAAATTCCCTCTTAAGCCATTTAGTCAGTATTGTCAGCCCAGTGATTAATTTTTAGAGTTCTTAATTTTTTTCCTACCATCACACTCTTACTCTTAGAAGTGAGTTCCCTGAATGTCTGTTTACACTTCACTGTTGTACTTCAAATACTCTTTAGAGCTTCTACTACAAATCTCAGTGAGAAAGGGAAGAGTCTTGTGAGGCAGCAAGCACACTGAATGTAAAGCCTATTTTACTGAACAATGTATTTCTCATTGTTCCTTGGACTCCCTTCCCCATCCTTATGGCCTGATTTTTTCTTTCTAAAAAGGCTCTCTTAAGAGTTGAAAATACAAGTGTTTAGCTATTTTTGTGTGTGTGTTTTCCATTTTCCAAGCAAAAATTGCACTCCAAGTTTGCACGTGTTTAAACATATGGAGTTGAAAGTGGGAGCAGTGGCTGACACACCAGAAGACTGTGCCACACACCTGGACAGGCTGGAGAGTTGGGCAGAGAAGAACCTGATCAAATCCAACAAGAGCAAGTGTAGGGTCCAGCACCTGGAAGGAATAACCCCTTGCACCAGGACAGGTTGGGGCTGACCTGCTGGAGAGCAGCTCTGAGGAAAAAGACCATCTGTCCTGGTGGACAACAGCATGACCAGGAGCCAGCAATGGGCCCTTGTGGCCAAGAAGGCCAATGGCATCCTGGGGGGCATCAGGAGAAGCATGACCAACAGGTCCATGGAGGCTATCCTGCCTTTTGCTCTGCCATGGAGAGGCCCCATCTGAAGAACTGGGACCAGTTCTAGACACCCTGGTTCAAGAAGGACAGGGAACTGCTGAAGAGGGGACTGTAGAGGACCACCAAGATGATGAAGGGACTGGAACACCTCTCTTAGGAGGAAAGGCTGAGAGACTTGGGTCTTTTTTAGTCTGGAGAAGAGAAGACTGAGGGGGGATTTGATCAACACCTAGAAATACTTCAAGGGTGGGTGTCAGGAGGATGGGGCCAGGCTTTTTTCAGTGGTGCCCAGGGACAGGACAAGAGGGAATGGGCACAAACGTGAACAGAGTAAGTTTCATCTAAAGATGAGGAGGAACTTCTTTGCTGTGAGGGTGGCAGAGCTGTGGCAGAGGCTGCCCAGAGAGATGGTGGAGTCTCCATCTCTGGAGACATTCAAACCTGCCTGGACACATTCCTGTGGGACCTGCTCTGGGTGGACCTGCCCTGGCAGGGGGTTGCACTAGATGATCTCCAGAGGTCCATTCCAATCCCTACCATTCTGTGTTTCTGTAGACATCAGAGCAGATGGCTGCTGCTCACTATGCATGTACCTGTGACGGCCAAGGTGACCCATCCATCCCATATGTCTCCATTTTCAACAGTTTACAGCTGTGTCAAATGCCAGCTGTTCCAGATGACAAAAAAAAAGTCTACTCTGGGTTGTTTTTGTTAAAATGTCACAGGCCAACTGGGTATAAAT
This sequence comes from Pedionomus torquatus, assembly GCA_013398155.1. Lineage (NCBI taxonomy): Eukaryota > Metazoa > Chordata > Aves > Charadriiformes > Pedionomidae > Pedionomus > Pedionomus torquatus. The sequence goes on from VZRU01011310.1 coordinate 41,136, forward strand.
AAGGTTAGAGAGAAATAAGCTCACAAAGGTGACAACACTAAACCTTGTACTCCCACCTGGTCACATTTAGAGGTCTATTTACAGCCAGGGAAAGGAATGCAGCACCTAATGCTGGTGAGGATGTGGGTAGAAATGCCTCTGCTTCTCAGTCTGTGCAGCCTCTCCCTCACAGGGAAGATGGACAGCAGAGAACTGCTCAAGAAAGCATGGCTAAAGCAGGTTGAAGAATAAAAATTTAAGAGACGTGCAGAAAAAAAAATAGGGCAATGAGCACAGGTACTGGCAGTCACAGCTAAAAAAAGTCTGTGCAACAGCAATTATTTTAGCTTGAGCTTTCCGTGACTACGATAGCAAGAACTCAGTGATCCCATTTTCATCCACATGATTAAGTATTACAGCACATTTAAGCAACAAAGGCACAAAATTACGTGTACAGCAAGGAGATTAAAAGGGTAAATTTGTTAAGCATTAGCATAAAAAAAGTGTTATAATTTATAATCCAACCTATAATGGAATTATGCACAATTTTGCCCAGAAATGTATCCTGTAAACAAAGCTTGTTGGTGAAACTTTATCCAAATAGTCGATTCTGCCAAACTAAAAATGCTTCACAACAGCAGGCCACTTTTCTTGGCATGAGGAAAAAAAGAAAAAAAGGACTGCAGGCAATTTAAGATGCCCTGATATAAATGATTTTACATTTTTCATACTGGGTTGTATGACGCAAAGTCAACACCAAAACTGTAGGTTTCCATTCTGCTGAAACAAAAGACTTCAAATGCTCAAAAAAATCTCTGTTTTCCATACGTCAAGTCCTTCAACCACCTCATCTTCTTGGTGGCCCTCCACTGGACTGTCTCCAGTTTTGCAGTGAAGTGGGAATTTCAGCCATCCCTCTGTAACGCTCATGAAAAAGAAAGGGCCCATCCTGCAGATGGAAAATTCCAGGCTCCACAACAGGCCGAGGTTGGGATGGATAAGTCACCGCACCTTTGCATTATGGCTGTAACGTATAAATATTGAACTTTCTCTCAATATGCTTTTAAACCTATATGAAAATGTTATACCTTTACAACTCGGGCTGGTTTAAGTACAATTTTTAAAAGTCAGCCGGAAGAAACAGCCTTGAAATGCAAACTTTTCCTACCAGTATTCATTTTGCGCTCATCTTTACAACTGGGATAAAGCTCTTGGCAAAGCCTTTGATGATTACAGGAGCAAGAAACACAAGTGTCAAAAGCGTTGCTGTCAAGAAGTTTTTGGACGCCAATAGCAAATGTGGGAAAGATGCTGCAAATGAGCTTCATGAAGGATTTCAGGGAATATTCACTCTCCTTCAGTTCTGCAGGTTTTAGTATGAAACAAATGAAGTACTGCCAATTTACCTTTAATTTCATTTGAAATGAGCAGCTTGTTTTCCATCTCCTCTTCTTCGCACTCTTGGCTCTTTATGGAGTCCTTTGTTTGCAGTGCTCCGCTGAGGAAAAGAAGATGTTCATTTTTTATTAATACACCATAAAAATCCCTAAGCATGATGACATCTCTTACTAACAATGCTATTAACACACCAGGATTCCCACAGAAATGATGCTGTACCGTCATAAAAAGGGGAAAATAAAAAAAGAGTCTTTAATTTCTGACTCACACAGATGGCATGACTACAGATGTGAATTTTGCAATGAAGGCTCAAGAGCAGTATAAACTAAGATTATGTCCATCAGACCAACACACTTGACTTCGTCACTGAAAGTAGAAACTACACAAATGAACTTGCTGATATTATGGGTGTATTTATTTCCTTCTGCTTTAAGTAACTCGAGAACACTTTGGCCAGTTCTTACTAAACTCTAATAGATGCAGAGCTCTCAAAGATACTAAGTACATAATGAACATTTTCTACAATTAGGCACAAGGCAGAACGATCTTAAAGTTAAGACTCCAAAAAAGCCAACTACATGAACTCATGCTTTACTATCTACCAGAGAAGCAGCCAACAGGAACACCTTTACTCATGTCCAGCTCTGGAGTCCTCAGCACAGGAAGGACACAAACCTGTTGGAACAGATGCAGTGGAGGGCCACGAAGACGATCAGAGAGCACCTGAATGTTAGAATAGTTAAGAGTTGGAAGGAATCTTCAAGATCATCCAGTTCCAACCCCCCTGCCCTGGGCAGGGACACCTCCCACCACCCCAGGTTGCTCCAAGCCCCATCCAGCCTGGCCTTGAACCCCTCCAGGGATGGGGCAGCCACAGCTTCTNACACACTATTAATGCTGCAATATTAGAATAAATCAGAAAATGCAGCCTTTGTAGTATGAGAGGACATAAACAGTAATGGCACGACCAGCACTGCCAGTGGCACACGGACAGCAGACGTGCCTTCTTGTACCACAAAGGACTTCTCCACAGTATCTTCCTTAGTAACACCACCTGTGTTTATTTACTTAAAAGTTCTTTTCCTAACCTCCACAAGCAGAGAAAACTTCTAAAGTAAGATATTTTAGAAGTATCTTTCAATACTAGACAGAGAGATACTAGATAGATCTATCGATATCTATTGATAAGATGTTTAGATACAAAGTAGTGCAATTAATTACACAGCCCAAGTAAATTGGTTACTGCAATTCAGAACAAGGGAGATCATGGAAACCTGTGAGGAAACATCTACCACCACCTTTTCTTTAGGGCAATTTTCACAGCAGCATAGAAATTTTATCTCACTAGTTAAATAAAAGGTAGTATTAGGAGTTGAAGGTTTTGGGGAAGCGGCTGGAAGGCAAACTGAATTTCCTTTCCAAAGGCAGTACCACTTCATTCCCATTCCTATTCACCTTCCTTCACTGTAAGTATTTCCAGAATGGAATTCCTATTACAGAGAAATTCCTTTGCTGCTCTGAAAATCGTACAAAGACAATTTCAAATTACAATTTAATGTGCTGTAGGCATCTAAGTTTTATCGTGAATTTTCACCTCAGGAACGTTCCAGAGGGATAGACTGTAGTTTTTACATGCATCTATTTGCAAACCAAATTTTCCTGGTAGACTTGTCTGTATGCAACGATACCTCTTGCTAGTTAAAAAATAAACAAAAAGAGAAGGAGTAAATGGAACTGGAAATCAGCTGAGCACCGCTAAGATTTAACACAACAAAATTAATCTCATTAATCTGGCATCGGATGGGGCTGGTTCCTTAATCAAGGACTTGTATGAAACAAAAGATTGCCTGGAATAACTGTACTGGAGTCAGACTTAATTAACTCCACACTACGAGCTCAGCAGCCGAAGAGCACACAAGTATACATATCTATGTCTTCAATTATGCATGTGTACTTTAAATATACATCTAAAAAAGGGCCACTGGGTATTGCAGTAACCAGATGCTCAATATTTTATAACTCCGGCAGTTCGTATGCACCTAACGTCGTGAACACTATTTTCTATGTCTTTTCCAAAGGAAGTTTATTCGCCAAAAAGTCCTCTCTGACTACGCTGGGTAGATAAAGAATGGGGAAAGCTGGATGATAAAATGCATCAGTGTATTCGAACAGCTCAAACAGGCTGCAAAGCCTCTGAGCAGTTCAAAGTTGGCACGAGGCTGTTATTCTCTGCATCAAAATGACTCGATACAAGAGAACAGACAGCAGACGGTATCAGTTATTCCACACCATCATGAAGACAGTATTTCTACATATACAATATGGTGTTTGTACACAGAGGTAGGGAAGAAGGGTCTCAACTTTCAGTAATTTCTCTGTCTTTTTATATTTTCCCTTTCCTGATATGCATGTCTTCTTAAATCACAGAAATCATAGAATGGTTAGAGTTGGAAAGGACCTTGAAGATCATCCAGTTCCAACCCCCCTGCCCTGGGCAGGGACACCTCCCACCACACCAGGTTGCTCCAAGCCCCATCCAGCCTGGCCTTGAACCCCTCCAGGGATGGGGCAGCCACAGCTTCTCTAGGCAACCTCTTCCAGTGCCTCACCACCCTCAGAGGAAAGAACTTCTTCCTAAGATCCAATCTAAATCTCCCTTCTTCTAGTTTAAAACCATTCCCCCTTGCCTATCACTACGCTTCCTGACCAAGAGTCCCTCTCCAGCTCTCCTGGAGCTCCCTTCAGATCCTGGAAGGCTGCTCCAAGGTCTCCCCGGAGCCTTCTCTTCTCCAGGCTGAACAGCCCCAGCTCCCATCTCCCACACATCGTGACACTCCCTTCCTCCCTTATTTCTAGATACAAAAATAACTGAAGAACTTCCATGTCTTTCCCCACCGCTTCCTTGAGAACCATGAATGAATCACTGCACTGCACCACCTGATAAACTGCATTTTAAATTGATCCCCCTCCAAAAAACTCACACTTTGAAAGGAACCGCTACTTACCCAGGTGCCTTCTTTTCTTTCACATCACATAACGGGGGCTTCTTGCACAGAGATTTACTTTCCGCCTCTTCCTCCTTTGTTGCTTCTGGTACGGTTTTCCCAGACGACCGATTGAAAGCTGAGGATCTGACACCGACGTGAGCAGGGCTTGGGCATCTTCTGTCGCTGTTTAAAACAAATTAACAAAATGTTTAAAACCAAGCGCACCCGAGATGCTCCACTTCTTTTGTCTATGGGTAAAGACTCATTGAAGAAATACAAAGGGTTTGTTTGTTTCAAGAAAATAGAAGTTTCTTGCTTGCCACCAGCAAAACTGCATACCTGGGATTTTTCAGAATTCTCCTCCTCCTGAAATCACGTTTAGGCAATTCAACAGGAATAAAACCAGCCTAACGTTAGTTTTGATAATAAGCTACCCACTTCAAAATAAAGGGGGCCTAGAGGAGAGACGGGGAAGGACTCTTGATCTGGGAGGGGAGCCATAGGACAACGGGGAACAGTTTTAAACTGAAAGAAGGGAGATTGAGATGACCATCCCTGGAGGAGTTCAAGGCCAGGCTGGATGGGGCTTGGAGCAACCTGGTGTGGTGGGAGGTGTCCCTGCCCAGGGCAGGGGGTGGGACTGGGTGATCTTTAAGATCCCACCTGGGCATGTTTATTTTGGAGAAGAGGAGGCTGAGGGGAGTCTTCCTTGTCCTCTACAGAAATAGGGTGTAGAGAGGTGGGTAGTGGCCTCTTCTGCCATGGGAATAACAACAGGACCAGAAGAAATGGTCTGAAGTTGCAGCAGGGGAGGGTCAGATTAGATACTAGGAAGAATGACTTGACTGCAAGAGTGGTCAGACACTAGAAGGTGCCCAGGGAGGTGGTGGAGTCACCATCCCTGAAGCTATTTCAGAAACGTGTAGATGTGGCACTTCAGGGCATGCTCTAGTGGCTGAGATTTTAGGGTGGTTTTTTGTGCCTGTGTTGGTTGAACTCGTTGATCTCAGAGGTCCTTGCCAACCGTGATGAATGGTTCTGCAACCCTGTCCCTTCCAACCCGAACCATTCTATGATTTTATGAAATATTTTCAATACAAGAAAACTGTGAAGTATCATTTTCCTCCTATCCCTTTCCCTCCTCGTGATATCCCGCGGTGCGGTCAGAACCTATTAAAAATGTTCTGCAGTCTCTTAATTGGGACAATGAAAGAACAGCACTTGACACTGGTCCTACCACAGAGAATACTGCTCAAACTGTTACCGGCATCACTGGGACACTACCCGGCCTACCTGGCAGAGGGTAATTAAGTCATTTCAGGTTTCTCCAACCCTACACTTATAAGAATAATCGAACCAGACAGTGCTCTTTGACAGCTGAATATTTTGGTTTTTCAAGAATGAAGCTGAAACAGTCCCCGAGAATGTAATTTAAAATACCCTCTATTGAAAATACGTTGTCGTTACCGCAGTGGGAACTGGAAATCTTCTCTATGAACATTCACATTTTTACATTTACATTAATGTAGCCTTTGAAAAGATTGCAAAGCCTCTCTTCTTATCCTCTCCTTCTTAAATTCTCCATGTATCCCCATGGCCCAAAATAAGCACAGGAGTTGGTGCCCACAATTACTGACAGAAAAATCATCATTTTGGTATCACACCCCTTTGTTTTTTTTCCCAGTGTTCCTGCTAGAAGTTTCAGCTATGGACTTGAGGATCGCTCTCACAAAACTCACTCATGGCCATTTGATTCCCCACCCCCATGATAACGACAGAATTTACAGCAGCTGCTCTCGAAAGAGCAACATTCATCTCCAGTCACCTCAATAAGGTCATCCCAGCAAACAAGAGAAACACAACTAATTTTCCTAAGTGAAACCAGCTGGGAAACAATCCATTTTGGGTCGAATCAACTCCTATTAGTAGTCTAGATAGTTACACTGAAGATGAAGTGTGAGGGTGGTGAGGCACTGGAAGAGGTTGCCCAGAGAAGCTGTGGCTGCCCCATCCCTGGAGGGGTTCAAGGCCAGGCTGGATGGGGCTTGGAGCAACCTGGTGTGGTGGGAGGTGTCCCTGCCCAGGGCAGGGGGGTTGGAACTGGATGGTCTTGAAGGTCCCTTCCAACTCCAACCATTCTGTGAAACTCGATCTTCATCATCCCTTCCAACTCTAACCATTCTATGATTCCCCACCCCCATGATAACGACAGAATTTATAGTAGCTGCTCTCGAAAGAGCAACACTAATATCCAGTCCCCTCAATAAGGTCATCCCGGCAAACAAAAGAAACACAACTAATTTTCCTAAGTGAAACCAACTGGCAAACAATCCATTTTAGGTCAAATCAACCCCCATTAGTAGTCTAGATAGTTACACTGAAGATGAAACCGAACTCCTGTTAAATCAGACACAGTAAAATCACTATCAGTCCTTGACAGCCCAGTGACCTTTTCGATAAGCACTCATGAAACCGCTTCTTCCCTGTAAATGAACATGCAGATTAGCAGGCAAGTCCTTCTGAAACCACTCAGCCATTACAGGACGACAAACTGACACTGAAATCAAGTTCTGCTGTTAGTCGGGGACGTCGCCTCCAATTGCAATTACTTGATTACAGGAGAGGTGGGCCTTTCGCTTGGTTCCACTCTTCTGCTCCTGGGGACGGGGCTGGCTGCAGGCATCTCCCCGCTCAGCCGGTCGGGCAAGAGGCTCTCCTTGTTCAGGTTCATCTCCGAGTAGGGGCAGCTGACGGCGCTGGAAGATGAAGAGGAGAAACGGCTCCTTATTCTCAAGACACTTGGTGACCGCCCTCGGTTCGCATGAAGTGGCAGCAGAGACCAGTTTTCGAGAGGCAGATGCAATCAATCAGCGTGAAGATGAGGGGGGAAACGCAGTAAGCACTCATACTTCAAAATGTTAATGAACCCACTGGTTAAAAACCTCAACCCGAACACTTTTCCCACTTCCTTTCAACAGCAACTCAAGGGACGTAAGTTGTATTAAGTACAAAAGGTTGTAATACGTTATATTAATTTCTGTTGAAGCATACATTCTTGAAAATTGCTTGGCAACTGCTTAGCCTGCTTTCTCATACCTTTAATAGTATTTTATAAATAATATACAGGATGCCTTTCAACATACCCTCTAATAAAAGGTCTAGTAGTTTTTTTCTGTTATAGATCCACGCGTCACCCACCCCTCCCCATACAAAATCCTATCCCCGTGGTTATTTTTCCTGCCAAAAAGGGTATTTCTATCACGTAATGTCCCCACAGGAGGTGCCTTGCGAGGGCACAGGATGAGGAATGGCTCACGGCCTCTCACAGCACCAAAAGCCCCATCGTCCCAAATGTCATTCTGGGATGTATTCCTGCCATGTCGTCTTCCAGTGGTTCGGCACCCCCTGTGTCACTCCAACCAGAGACTGTGCTTTGATAACGGCTTGTAAATATGACTCTAGCAAACCTGCAAGTCATGCCTCCCACAGGAGGTAGGAAAGGGATGAAACACAGAAAAACAACTCCAATTTCGTCTTAAAAAGAACGTAACGTGAAGTTGATTAGTCGGGCTACATGCTCGCACTTCAAAGACAATATCCCAAATTATGAAAGGGATACACAAAGGTATACATGTGCCACCACAGGGAAAAACAACATACTCAGTGTTCAGATCTGTACTCAACATAACATAAAGGCTGGAGACCTTCGAGCAGCCTTTCAGTACCTAAAGGGGCTCCAGGAAGGCTGGGGAGGGGCTGTTCACAAAGGCTGCTGCGATAGGATGAGGGGCAATGGACTGAAGTTGGAGAAGAGTGCTTGAAGCGATCACCAAAGGAATTTTTTCCCATGATGTTCCCTTCTACTTCAAGAACAATGTCATCCTAAACTAAGACATACAGAATTTAAAATGTATAGCTCCGTTTAATAACAAAACAGTGTATTAGATTTCTGATGTATAAAGTAACTAAGGAGACCTTTAGAAGTAGTTGCAGCCAAATTAGTTATATAGAAAAAGCCAAGGTCGTGGCCACAGCCACCAAAAGAAAACTGGCACCAGCCTGTTCCTTGCCCACCCGCAGGACCCTGTTCTAAGTTGTATTTATTCCCTCTATTCTGTTCTGGTGAGACCCCACCTGGAGCACTGGGTGCAGGGCTGGAGCCCTCAAGATAGGAAGGACATGGACCTGATGGAGCGGGTCCAGAGGAGGGCCACCAAGATGATCAAAGGGCTGGAGCACCTCTGCTACGAGGACAGGCTGAGGGAGCTGGGGCTGTTCAGCCTGGAGAAGAGGAGGCTCCAGGGAGACCTTAGAGCAGCCTTCCAATATCTAAAGGGGCTCCAGGGAGGCTGGGGAGGGGCTGTTCACAAAGGCTGCTGCGATAGGACGAGGGTCAATGGACTTCAGTTGGAGAAGAGTAGATTTAAGTTGAATATTAGAAAAAATTTCTTTCCTCTGAGCGTGGTGGAACACTGGAGCAGGTTGCCCAGGGAGGTGGTTGAGGCCCCTTCCCTGGAGATATTCAAGGTGAGGCTGGATGAGGCCCTGGGCAACCTGGTCTAGTTGGGGGTGTCCCTGCGACTGCGGGGAGGTGGGACTAGATGGCCTTTGGAGGTCCCGTCTGGCCTGGAGGATTCTATGATTCTATGATAAACTCTCTATTTGTGGTTCATGAGCCGTGACACTAACTACAACCTAAAATTACTCACCTACTCACCTGCATTATTACCGGGACGTCTACAGTGGGAAAATATAAAGAACCCATGTCCTGGATTTTGTTTAAATTAATTTTTTTCAGGAATATAACTATCTGCCTTTCTGTAACCCACTGCAAAGTTGTACTTGTTTCACTGATTGCTCCATGCATGATTTCCAAACAGAACTGTCTACTACAAAGAAGTCTACCTTGCCAGCCGTACACCCTGCCACCTCCCAAATTACGAACACTAAACAGAAAAACAACAGATTTGGTTATCACGTTTGCTTTACAAAGCACAGAATAATAAAAAAGGGCCTTTTATTCAAAATATGCTACACATCCTCTTTTTCCTTTAAGCAATGAAGTTTTGGATTCACAGGGTGGATGAATCAACTCCTATCGTGACACTGGACACAAACAGTAATCTAATTTTGGTCTCACCAAAAATTTATGAGCTAGCATAAAGAGAGACAACTCCTTCTTCAGGGTACACGGGCCCAGTCAGTCAGTCTTTGCTGGGGTTATGGACACAGGAGTCCATCGGTGCGTCCAATTTTATCTGCTGGTTCATTTAAAAACAAAACAGCATCGGGGTTGTTTTTTGAATCTTTGCACAGCTGTGCTGAACTTGAATTATGGAGGAAAACCACACCAGCAGAATGGGATTTCTGCATCTCTAATCAAGATGAGGTGCCTCTCTCATCTCTGAGACACAAGGACCAGAGTCTCTTTTTGCCCTGAGAACCTTCCTACCAGAAGTTTGTAGGGCAGAATGAGATCCAGCCCAATGGGTGACTGGACTCTAAAGCACCACACCTGAAACAGGGTATTTTTTTTTGTTAAAGAAAACATTTCAAAGACATGGAAGAGAACAGAGAAAGAAAAAAAAATACTTTGGAGTATTTAAGTTTGATTTCTTCTCTTAAGCAGCATTCAACATTTTCTTTTTGATACATATATATATATATATATATATACACCTCTACTTACATCTCTTTTTCAGCTTTCTGGTTTTGTCTGTTTTAGGACTAGCCCCTGCCACATGTCTCAAAATAAAAAAGAAACCCAAGAACTTAAAGATGGGGAAGGAAAGAGGAACACCAGGAAAGAGGGGAAGTTGGTTTATATTCTCAATTCTTTATATTGCTGCACCTATCACAACGATGTCTTTCTCCCCTTTCAGATGAACTACAAGATGAAAGATGTGGGCTCCTGTCCAGAAAAAGAGGTTTTAAGAAGCCAGTGCTTGTGGGATTTAAATTCTCGCTGCGACAAACTCCTACCACTGTGATGAAATCAGAAACTCAGGAATATATTGGTTGATCTCAGCTCTGCCATTGCTGTAAGGCATAAAAAAAACCCCTAATATTTTGGTTTCCAGTGCTCACCGGGGTGTTTTGAGGCTTGGGGTTTTTAAGCAGTGGGAGGGTTGTCTCAAGGAAACACTAAACGCTGCCCAGGTGGTATTTAACTTCAGTTGTGTATTATTAAACAAGGCAATGAAATCTGACAATATAACTTCATCTCCAGCAGGTCTTCTGTTTACCAACAGCATTAGTATCTTTCAAATTAAAAGAAAAAAAAAAATCAAGCAAAAGAACACCAAAATCCAGTCCTTCCTAAGAACTTGCCTGTTTATATATATTGCCTTTTCCTTTAGCATTTTCTGGAAAAACAGAAGCTAAGTGATAATTTCAGTCAACAATAGTTGTAATGCTAACTATGCTCTAGAACACAAGATTCAGATGAGCTTTTCTTTTTAATTAATCATTCGAGCTGCCGTGTTATCTTTTAAAAACTCTGTGATAGTCCTTTGATGTTGCTGTTACTTGAGGCAACAGAAAAAACCCTCATGGTTTCTCCTGCCGGGCTGTGTTTCAACAAACCACGGGTCGAATGAACCCGTGTGTGAGCTACATGGCTTCGGATCAATCAGGAAACCCTCCTAAAGCTCAGTGCCTCCAGCCTTCAGTTCAGTTTAACTTGTCCGCTACAAAGAGTGAGAAATTAATCTTGTTATTCCTACATAAAAGGAGTATTTGATTTACACAGGACCGTAAGTTTTAGAGACAACTCACTTCCAGGGCTCAGAAGTCGTGATGCTTCATTATTTAATATGAAATTAGGATTTGTAACTCTTCTGTCAACTTAGACCTGGATTTCTGCTCCAGCTTGCAGTTTGCCTTAGCCCACTATTTTGAAAACAGCCGAATTTCAAAAGCCAGAATGATCAGGTGTCCCTGATTTGGGGGTACCAAGGTCTGGCAGAGGCAGAGTGAGCATGGCAAGAGGTGGAAGCAGCAGCAGGAACCCAATTTGCAGCCTCAGCTCTTCACCCTGTACACTTTGCAACCGCCCTTCTATCAACTCTCACCATCTATCTCTAGGTAGGATTCCACACACATCTTTTTTCTCTCAAGACAAAGGGTAGTAGGATAAACTGGGATACTGATGGGTGGGCAAATCTTTCCCAGGCATCTGAAGATGTTCCCATGTTGTAGTAGTACGCAAAGCTTCTAAAGCACAGAGACCCACTGGATTACTCAGCCTCAGCTCTACATCTAACATCAGGAGGGAAAATAAGATGCGATTCCCTCAACCTGAATTACCAGCTCTGGAGTCCTCAACAGAGAAAGGACATAGAACTGTTAGAACAGGTCCAACAGAGGGCCACCAAGATGCTGAGAGGGCTGGAGCACCTCTGCTGTGAGGACAGGCTGAGGGAGCTGGGGCTGTTCAGCCTGGAGAAGAGAAGGCTCCAGGAAGACCTTGGAGCAGCCTTCCAGGATCTGAAGGGAGCTCCAGGAGAGCTGGAGAGGGACTCTTGGTCAGGGAGTGGAGTGATAGGACAAGGGGTAATGGTTTTAAACTGGAAGAGGGGAGATTTAGATTGAATATTGGGAAGAACTTCTTTGGTGTGAGGGTGGTGAGGCACTGGAAGAGGTTGCCCAGAGAAGCTGTGGCTGCCCCATCCCTGGAGGGGTTCAAGGCCAGGCTGGATGGGGCTTGGAGCAACCTGGGCTGGTGGGAGGTGTCCCTGCCCAGGGCAGGGGGGTTGGAACTGGATGATCTTCAAGGTCCCTTCCAACTCTAACCATTCTATGATTCTATGAAGATGCAAACGATCTACTCAGAACTGTCCTCTTCATGTTGTTGACTGTCACTCGTTTCGGTGGCCAACCCCAGCCCTAATCGCGACAGACTTGAAATCTGAAATTTGGAAATTACTGCCCGTGTTAAACATAAGAGAGTGGACAATTCATAATCATGAACACACAGAGGATCTGCATAAAGCTACCAACCTGCACCATCAGCCCCAGTTTCAGCTGCACAGCACTAAACCGTGGATCAACTGGAGATAGACACCCAGTCCTTACTAACATCACTTCTTCCAAAAAGTAAATGCTTTAACTCCACTACGTAATTAATCACCCAGGCTTTCATCTGGTTCCTAAGGAACAAGCTCTCAAAATTATTTCAGAACTACTTAGCATTTTAAATTATTGTCTTTTCTGCACAGAGTCATTTAGGCTGTAGATAGATGATGCACCTCATCATGGAAAAAAAGGAAAAAAATAAGCATGGTTAAATACATTTCAAGCTTGCAAGATAAAAGAGCCAAGGGACTGCTGCCTGACGTGGATAATTACACCTATTTCAAAATGTCTTCATTAATTCAGGAAAAAAGTGACTTTACAAGGTTAGGATTTTTGGGGTGACCCGGACCCTCAAGACTGTAGACTCCAGATAAACAACATGTCTCATTATTTTCCCCAGAAACGCTCAGGAGAAACCCCACAGATTCAGCACAGAGGGCAAACCAACACAGCGAGTGAGTAAGATGCTTAACGGTGTTAATGGATTTGCCACGAGACAGCAAATACCTGCCTTGTGATCAACAGAATCTCTTCGGTTTTATTTTTATCCCCTAGAGCTATCGGTTAACGCACAAATAACAGGATTGCTAAGACTGTAGTAAAAATAAAACACAATAGATTGCCACGAGTTTCTTTCTTTTCTTAATATTCAGGATGAGTAAGTGTAACAACTTTAAATACCACGGAAAAATCTAGTTACAAAAGCAAAGGCTACAAGAACTAACCAGACATCAAGCTCTTACTCATCCCGTGAAGCATCAGAAGTTTTATTGCCAACGTTTCTTTAGAGGGATCATAAATTAAAAACTTTTCTGACATGTTCATTTCTGGTTTGGGTTTTTTGTTTGGTTTGGAAGGGTGGTTTTGGGTTTTTATTTGTTAAAGTTTCTGCCTTGGGCTAAAAATGGGTACGTTCACCTGATTCTAAGTAATTGAGACACAGTAAGGAAGGTAATGTTCTGAAACAGAACATACTGCCTCGCAGAGCAGGTACATTAATAAATCATACAAGACTCAGTCTACTGGAAAATGAAATAAAATGGGGTTTCAGCTTGGTAGCCAGGAAGGTTATTAGGCAAGTCCAGTTTGCTTCTCACTTGTAGGGGATCAAGCAGATGAATGCAGTAGGTTGCCACACGCCAACTGAAGGATGGTAAACTCTTAAGTACTAACTTGACTGCTTAAGGAGTCACCCTCCTCAGCGAGCACAACAAATGCTCGCAAATGGGAAGGTAGAAAAACTGACAAAGTTAACCAGCTGAAAAGATGATCAAAACCACAAAGATGATCAAAACCACAAAGATGATCAAAACCACAAAGATGATCAAAGGGCTGGAGCACCTCTGCTACGAGGACAGGCTGAGGGAGCTGGGGCTGATCAGCCTGGAGAAGAGGAGACTCCGGGCAGACCTTGGAGCAGCCTTTCAGTACCTAAAGGGGCTACAGGAAGGCTGGGGAGGGGCTGTTCACAAAGGATGCTGTGATAGGACGAGGGGCAATGGACTTAAGTTGGAGAAGAGTAGATTTAAGTTGAAAAAATTAGAAAAATTTATTTAGAATAAAATATTAGAAAAAATGTCTTTCCTCTGAGGGTGGTGGAACACTAGAGCAGGGTGCCCAGGGAGGTGGTTGAGGCCCCTTCCCTGGAGATATTCAAGGTGAGGCTGGATGAGGCCCTGGGCAACCTGGGCTAGTTGGGGGTGTCCCTGCGACTGCGGGGAGGTGGGACTAGATGGCCTTTGGAGGTCCCTTCTGGCCTGGAGGATTCTATGAGTCTTTGAAAAGCAAAGCACGGGCAGAAAAACGGAATGGGAAAAGGGTGAGAATAATCTGGAAGACACCACCACAATCCATGTCACTGCAGCAAACCCAGCCACATCCCTTCCTGGAGATAAAGCTTCTATCAGCATCAGGAGTTCTCCTGCCTCCCAAAACCACAAACACAGTGTCTCTGCTGCAGAAAGGAATGAACTTCTTTGCAGCAAAAGATGACTTCTGCACACTTAACATGTAACCCCACGGTGAGTTTTGCCAGCAGGTATCTTTGTTAGGGATGAGCCAGGACTTCAACCTGTGTCCATGCACCATCAAGACCTTCTAGCGTACTTCTAGTCAACAGGACATAGCCCTCTCTCCAGAGACATGAAGAGATTGCAGAGCAACCTGTTGGATCGTGGTAGTTTATACTTAAAAAAACCATCAACAAACAACCAAAGCTGAGCAAGCCTCTAACCGTATGAGAGTAGAAAGCGCAAAGTAATAAGACATTTGAGAAACTGTGTGTGTAACGGAAAAAAAAGTCAAGAAAGCTTCTGGAAGCTCTGACTTTGCAAAAAGGTAACGGGATGATATTTATGATCCTTTATTCTCAATGTTACATTAACTGTGTGACCTGCGTTGGGAGGCCCAGCATTAACTTTCCTTCTGATGCTGGGTAAATTGCACTTTTGGAGGATTTTAGTGTCTGAATTCATGAAAATATTGACTTTATGGCCAGCGAGGCACTGGGAGATTCAAGGTCTCTGTGTTTTCAAGCCTTCCCAGGTGCAGGGATGAGGAGGAGCAAGGCCTGGGTGTTTGACCCAAGCTGGCCAACGGGATTATTTCATACCATGAACATCACATTCAATATAAGTTAGAAAAGCTTGCTGTGTGGTGGGCTCTCCCTTGATGGCAGTGGGTCCAGACAACTCCTTGCCCCCGTGCCAGACGCCTGAGGACNCCCGTGCCAGACGCCTCAGGACTCCCTTTCCCCCAAAGCCCTTGCACTCGCAGTGTCCAACACTTGCTGTCCCTGCCGGGAGGGCACAGCTTCTGCTGAGAGAACGAGTATAATTCTTATAAATCTCATATCAGTGTTGGGATTAATACTGGTTCTTTAGTATTACTGTTAGTTATTTAATCTTCTTCTAGTAAATCTATTTACATTTCAACCCTTGCGTTTCTTTGCGTCCCCCGATTCCCCTTTCCTGGGTGGTGTCATCGGGTGACAGGTTAATTGTCTACACGACAATAAATTGTTATGGTTTTTTTCTCAAATCATAACACTGTGTAACTCTCACTGAAATATTCAGGAATCACCTTATCGTGTAAATATTGTAAAAACAATAATATTTTTGACTCAAGAAATGTTGCCCGTTTCCTGCCATACTCTCATTCCATTCTCCCACGTTACTGCTCTCCCTACATCAGCTCTGCTCCAGAAGAGCCCGGGACGTCCCCATTTCTGCATTATATTTCAGAAGATACTCAACAAATGCACCTTTAGGAACCAACAGCATGCTGTTCAGGCTGTCGTTTGGGAATACATTAATTGGAATTGCCTCTTGAGCCTTCTTCCGAGCCAACAAGCAAATCCTCACCCCTCCCAACCAAGCAGAACAAACCCATCCAAGCTCTAGCAAACTGAGCGGCCTCCTGCTTCAAGAGGTTCCAAAGTTATTGCTTTATATACAAAATACAGAGTAGTTGAATTTATCAATTGTGACCAAAAAAATGATGTTTGACAAATCCTATCTCGGCTCACCCCGGTGAAATGAAGTTGCGGATGGCTAATGTTTATTTCAGCACGCTCACCATGGCAACCCAAGTCATTGCATATGGAGCTTTACAAGATCTCCTGTTTTTCTTTCCCATCTTGGATCTGTTTTGTTGTGAACAACAACTTAAAAAAACCCAACAACCCACCCCATGTGCACACATCACTCCACTGAACGAATAAAATTACAAGTTTCAAGGCACATACCTATGGTGGCCGATATGTCTTGCTCTTTTAATGTGCCCAACTCCCTTACATCCTGCTGTGGGACACCCTCCGTGCTCTAAAGCTTCCACCAGTTCCAAGGGACCTGCACGTCAGGGAAAATCATATTTGAGATTATTAAAAAAAAAAAAAAAAGTATCCAATCTTTAAAAGTTATATAAATAGGCAGGAATATCAGAGTATTGGAGTAAACACGAAGAAGAAAGAAGTAAACAAAACCTAATTTTGAAGTACTTTAAAAATCCATTCTACAGGAGGATGATGGAGATTCAAACAACCTAATCCACTGGAGAAATAACTTTATTCTGTAGGAGTAAAACTCTACAGGAGAACTAATTCTGCATCAAGAATGCAAATCTTGGAGGAACTGCACGAATTCAAGTTTCTCTCCTATTAACTACACATAGTTAATGAGGCCAGGCTGGATGGGGCTTGGGGCAGCCTGCTCTGGTGGGAGGTGTCCCTGCCCAGGGCAGGGGGGTTGGAACTGGATGATCTTGAAGGTCCCTTCCCACTCTAACCATTCTATGATTCTACAGAGCTGGAAACCACTTGTTTTGCAAGACCACAGACAAAATTACTCTGCTATTCCTGAAGACAGGGATCTGTTATTATAGGGACCGACCTCCTCCATTTTTAGCTCCATTTTTCCAATGAAGACAACGTGAAAACAAAAGCTGAAAATACTTCTACAAAGAACAATCTCCACCAGGAGAATTTTGATGTTTTTACTTAGCTGAATTTACGTGTCTATCCAATTTTCAGCACCCTGTAACAATACAATCTGCAAAGACATTACAGCATAGAGCTGTCACAACCAGCTTTGACACTCAGAAAGCACAGCATACAAGGCAGTTTCACCACAAGTGAGGGACACCCTCTTACTCTGCTCTGGTGAGACCCCATTTGGAGTCCTGTGTTCAGCTTTGGAGTCCTCAGCACAAGAAGGACAGGGACCTGTTGGAATGGGTCCAGTGGAGGGCCACCAAGATGCTCAGAGGGCTGGAGCACCTCTGCTGTGAGGACAGGCTGAGAGAGCTGGGGCTGTTCAGCCTGGAGAAGAGAACGCTCCGGGGAGACCTTGGAGCAGCCTTCCAGGATCTGAAGGGAGCTCCAGGAGAGCTGGAGAGGGACTCTTGGTCAGGGAGGGGAGTGATAGGACAAGGGGGAAGGGTTTTAAATTGGAAGAGGGGAGATTCAGATGGGATATTAGGAAGACGTTCATTGCTGTGAGGGTGGTGAGGCACTGGAAGAGGTTGCCCAGAGAAGCTGTGGCTGCCCCATCCCTGGAGGGGTTCAAGGCCAGGCTGGATGGGGCTTGGAGCAACCTGGTGTGGTGGGAGGTGTCCCTGCCCAGGGCAGGGGGGTTGGAACTCGATGATCTTGAAGGTCCCTTCCAACTCTAAGCATTTTGATTCTATGATTCTACTCCAGCAGACACAACTTAAAACACCTCCTGCACATCCGCACGCAGGCATTGTCTCTCTAGTACTGGTTTTACTTGGAAAGTACATGAACATGTATCTCCCTCTACAGATAATGATACTGACATAAAAAAGCCTATTTAAATACATTTTCCCAGATGAAAGGCAGATTCTTGCTCACAGATGTGTTGTGAAAGGCAGAGGATTATTATGTATAATCAGGACAGTCTAAAAGGATTCCTTAACAAATGTTCCACCTTTGCTAACATTACACCACCATGACTGCAATGAAGTCCAGAAGCTTTCACAGGCTTTAAAAAGGTGTAATGAACGAGAGAACAGAGATTTTTATCTTTTCTACCTTTATGCAAATTGATGCTCATAATGTAACAAGTCAATGGACTCAGAGGAGTTTAATTAAGAGGGAGGCTTTTGTAAAGGGAAGTCCTGCCTCACCGATGCTTTGGTTTTGCAAAATCCAGCTCCCTACAAATGCTCTCTCTTCACTTCAAAAAATTCAGACTCTCTAAAAATATCATTTAAAAGAGCCCCAAACTGGCTGTTTGTATTTATACAAGAAGCTGCCACTTGAGTCTCTGTGAACAATATTAAGATCAACACCAACATCTGGCTCCTAATTCCCAAACTGCTTCCAAAAAGGTCATAATCCATCATGATGACCTCACTATGTCTTAAGAGAAAATACGGGAGGCTGAGGTTGCCAGCAGCTCCCAGTTTTCACACAAAGCTTCTGGTCTTCAAGACAGGGATCTGGAGCGCATCATTAAAAGGACTGTCTTACTGACCGACTGCAAGACAACACTGTGTCTTGCAAAAACATTTTCTTCACTCCTTCTGGAGCCCTTTCACGAAACTCAAAATGAACCTTAACTTACTTGGAAACAATATTAGTACTTTTAGGGCATTCTATGTTCTATACCATATTCTATGGTAATTACACAAAGTCACAGAATCACAGAATTGTCCACTTGGATGGGACCTTTCAGATCATCTAGTCCAACCATCAACCCAAATCTGATATAAAACACAACTCTTCACTAAACCATGTTACTAAGCACTACGTCAACCTGTCTTTGAATACCTTCAGGGATGGTGCCTCAACCACCTCCCCGGGCAGCCCATTCCAATGTTTGATAACCCTGTCAGTGTAAAAGCTTTCCCTCATCTCCAATCTGAACCATCCCTGGTCCAATTTGAGGTCATTTCTGGTTGGACTAGATGACCTTTGAAGGTCCCTTCCAGCCTGCATGATTCTATGATTCTATTTCCTCTTGTCCTGCAGCACAGCATGTTGTTGGAAGAATATGTTATTCAGTAACCATCCTGGTTTGATGGTTACTATTGTAACTATTTGCACAGTTAATTTTTCTTTTTTTCTATTTAATTTGTTGGTCACTTTCCCTCCTGTCACATTGTCTATCATCATTTTTGTGGCTTAAGTCGTACCAGAAAGTCACTTCCACCGGTCACACATGACATGATATGAACAGTGTCTCCTAAGCCACCACTTAGAGGAGATGACAGGTTGCACGTAATGGGCATCTGCGTTTTGTTTCTGTTACTGTCTACAATAACAACCACAAAAAGAACGTATGTATTTTAAATCTTAGAATCATAAAATGGTTAGAGCTGGAAGGGACCTTGAAGATCATCCAGTTCCAACCCCCCTGCCCTGGGCAGGGACACCTCCCACCACACCAGGTTGCTCCAAGCCCCATCCAGCCTGGCCCTGGATCTTCACTTAGGTGGGAGTATAAATATATATATGTGTGTATATATATATAATTATTATTTTTTTTAAATCTTAGGTAGATGATTGAGATGTTATAACCTTATTCAGCTCTTTTGCCATAGGATGCAGTTTTTACTTCTATGGCCATGGGCTGCTCTTCCCCACTGGGCTGTTCCATCACTCAGGATGCACATCTCGGTTTAAGCAGCAGATCTGCAGAATCCCATCTCCTCCTCATCGCTCACACTTCGGGCTTTGGCACTCAGGGTGCTCTGTTCAGACCCTGCTTTGAAGGCAGAATCATTAACTGCCTAACAGGCAGTCAGCACCGCAGCACAGCAGCGCTCAGAACACTAACGAATGGCACTCTGATCACGCTCTGGGTGGGGAACGTTTCTTCTGGGCATTTCAGAGACGCCGAACTGAGGCACAAAGATTTTCAGGTGACACGTTCGCACAGTCTGTGCGTGCCTTAGCCCAGCTTCCTCACATTTAATTTTTTCAGCGTTCGTGGCGTTGCTCAGCGTTTCTTATTTTCCAAGCACGGCTCTCTCTGGTCTCGGTTACAGCCAGCACTTCTGCAAACCATACCTCAGCGACACGATTTAAAACGATCCCAGAGAGGAGCACTCGGTTAAAAATCATCTGTTCAAAGCCTGGCTAAAGCGGTTCCACCAGCCTTACCCCCAAACCCGATGGCATGGGCAGGGGGATCTTTGGCACAAAAGTCTCTTTGAGTCTCATTTGTGACAGACACACTTCTTCAAGAAGTGAAACAACCCCCCCAGAGAGGGCGAGCTGGTAAATACAGAATTATTCCCGGTACCACGCTTCGGTCAGATTTATCTTGAGTGTGGGCATCGTGAGCCCCTCTCTGCTCCGCTGAGGAAGAAAAGGCCGTTAGCAGGTTTTGAGGGTTTGCCAGAGCGTTTCACAGGAGTGTCTTCTCAGTGCTGTCTGGACTCCTTCAAGCACAAAAGCACAGTAACCTTCAAGGGGACGTGGACAGATTGTAAGAGCAATACCCTACTGAGCAGTTCCACCACAGGCTTCCAGTGGGACAGGATTTTATGCAATAAATCTTTATCGTTCCTTCAGTTCTTAGTGGTGGTTCTCATGCATAGAGAAACGTTGTGTTTCCATCACAGTAAGGGTCAATCATAGAATCATAGAATTGTCTAGGTTGGAAGGAAACTCTACAATCATCGAGTCCAACCGTCAACCTAACTGATAAAAAACCATCACTAGCCCACGTCACCAAGCACTAGGTCAACCCAACCTTCAAATCCCTCCAGGGATGGTGCCTCAACCACTGCCCTGGGCAGCCCATTCCAAGGGTTAAGAACCCTTTC
>VZRU01011310.1:75722-87903 GCA_013398155.1 Pedionomus torquatus
TCAGTCTGTCTTCTTCTGATACTGGTCCACTATCCATTTACATACTTGAAGTCATGCTGTATGATTCCACGTTCTTTAAGGTTGTTTTATCTTCTTTTTGGCATAACCTAACTCCTTCAAAAAGATTGTTTCTATGAAAGAGAGTGGAGCAAAGTTAATTCTCTCAAAAACAAAATGAGCAGAGCTCAGCTTTTAAGGACTTGGCTGTTGGCAAAGCAGCAGATGCTGGTGGAGAGAACTGGACTCTTCCTTAGTCTCACACCAAAAGCCAGTATGTTCCAAAACTCAAATGAAGCAAAAAAAATGGTTCAGAACATCAAAAATTGATCTGTCTTCATGAGGTGCTTTAGAATCAGACAGGTGAGTGAAACAGGAGGCAGTGTTTTCTCACAGTCCTGGTAAGCTCATCCCAAAAGCTTGTAGCACCTTCTCTACAGGAGAACTTCAGGCCAAGCCATGGTCGGGCATCGCCAGATCCCTCTGCTCCAGCAGGTTTGAGCTGCGGTGCAAGCTCTGGCTGTGTTTGGAATTTGTCACCCAAAATTTAGGGAGCTGAGGTGATGTAAATCTGTGTGTAAGTGGAACGGATGCACAAGAACAGAGAACTGGAAGCCAGAGTGGACCCGTAGTGAATTCTGAGCTCAGATAGACCCATAGATTCCCAAACGCTCTTTCCAGATTCAGTGAATCTTAAGAACTTTTGGAAATTCCACTCAGAGGGAATGGCTTTGGGTGTGGAAGAAGTGTTAGTTGTTTCATCACAACAGATGAAAAGGACCTGATGGCTTGCATAGCACAGGTCAAAATTTTCTTTCCTGAAGGAAAGTCTTAAATTTGTCAATTTTCTTCACTTTTCTCGCAACTAAACACCACTGCCAAAGGAGAATTTAATGGGATTTATAAGACACTGAAAGTACCACCATGGTGCATTGAAGAGCTCTAGTAACGGAGCCAGGTTACTCATTTTCAACCATTAACGTATTTCCTAATGCTCAGAAAGAAGAGTATCTCCAGGCTGAAAGCACTGAAGCCTAAAAAAGCTTACACGATGGTAATAGATTTCTGTTGCCTGAAGCTGTGTAAAAAAAAACAGTCAACGGTCTTTTTTCAGTTATTCAACCAGAGAAGAGGATTTTTAAGCTCAATGAAAAAGTTCAATCTACTCTAAACCAACCAAACCACAAAAGGTAGACAGAGAAATAAATTGTTTGGAAATAATCAACCACATCCCCTAAACACGTAATTTCTCTTTCATTATAATTCCGAGATGGAGAGTTTTATGGAGGCGCAGGGAAAGTGTGAGGCTTTGCTCTGGGTAATCCCTGCACAACTTTGCATTTTTAGGTAGACAGCAGCTGTTAGATGGAAGCTTACGCTCCAAAGATATTTTAAGGCCGCTACAAACCTGGCATCTAAAATTAAAAATGCAAGTGGGATGCACTCAGGATGCATTTTCAGGCTCTCTTGTGATCAGATGTGCCACTGCTATTTTCATTTGATGTTCTTCTCTCCCATTTTTTCCCCTTCCTCCCCTATTCAGTCCCATTCCCAGTCACATCAACGCAGAGCGGTTGGGAACGTCCCTCTGAATTTCATTTCCATGCACAGTATTTTTTCCACGCAGCTTAGTCTTGCTTCTGGAATAAAAGTATTTTCTGATGTTGTCACCAAAAGAACAAATCATAGAATCATAGAATGGTTAGAGTTGGAAGGGACCTTGAAGATCATCGTGTTCCAACCCCCCTGCCCTGGGCAGGGACACCTCCCACCACACCTGGTTGCTCCAAGCCCCATCCAGCCTGGCCTTAAACACCTCCAAACCTTCAGATGATCTGAAAGGTCCCTTCCAACACCTTCTCTTCTCCAGGCTGAACAGCCCCATCTCCCATACATTGTGACACTCCCTCCCTTATTTCTAGATACAAAGATAACTGAAGAACCAGACCAGGTTGCTCCAAGCCCCATCCAGCCTGGCCTTAAACACCTCCAAACCTTCAGATGATCTGAAAGGTCCCTTCCAACACCTTCTCTTCTCCAGGCTGAACAGCCCCATCTCCCATACATTGTGACACTCCCTCCCTTATTTCTAGATACAAAGATAACTGAAGAACCAGACCAGGTTGCTCCAAGCCCCATCCAGCCTGGACTTAAAGTCATCAAATACATATGAAGAAAACTTTCTTCATGTATTTTTGCAGGCTCAGTGATACAATTAAGTTGCCACTGCTAAACCCAAGACGTAGGCTTACAATGCTCTACCAGTTCTGTAGTAACTTAGTCTTCAAAGAATCTAAGGTCTATTACTTCCCCCTCAACGCTCTGCCAAAAGAAGATGCAAGTGGAAAACCAAGCCTGCACTGTGACAGCCAAAGCCTGAGCTTCCTTCAGTATCTTTATGCTCGCAGTACGTCCTGCTCCATCCACTGAGTTCTCCGTACAGATACAGAAAGTCCCTCCACCGTACAGAAAGGTCATCTCTAACACCAGTCAGGAGAGCAGGACCCCCGTTTTCAGACATACGTAGAATACAAAGGACTAAAACCAGGTTTTGCCACTATCCTGATGCCTTACAGAAGACGGATGAGATTCAGCCTGGACAACTGTGGATCAAGTTGATCAAAAGTGGATCAAAAACCTTACGAAAAAAGGCAGCCTTTCTTTTAATTTACTAATTTGAGTGCAAGTACGGCCACATTATCGTAGTGTCTACTCCACTGAAGACATCAACCATGGAGATATTGTGTAACTGAAACGAGAAATCAACCCACAACTCCGGATGTAGCAGCACACGCCAACACTCATTCAGCACAATCCCTGGGAACTTTTAATGTGGAACCTGACATGGGAAACTGGATTCCTCCAGCAACCACTGAGAAATACCCTTGGTGGCCATGATCACAAGTCCAGCAGAAGTCGGGAGGGTTACTGTACCCACGGTCTGGAAAGAATCACAGAAACTAGCGCTCAAAGCTAAGACATTTCTGCTCTGCCTCACTGGGATACAAAACAAAAACATCATACCAGTAGTCGTAGCTCTCATCCCAGTTGTCAAAATGAACCAGAAACCGATTGTCCACCATGTCTGTTACTGTAGCAACACAAATGAACGTCGGGTTCTTCTTGTCTACAGCTTCCAGCTTCATCCCCACTCGAAATCCTGACGGAATCACTGTCTACATGGAGAAAGACGTTTAACTGAAGATAAATACTATGCATCTAGAAACCTCCCCAGACTCCACCATCGATATAGTCACGTCAGTTCTACGTTTCTCAATTAGCTGCCCCAAAAGAGTGGCAGCAGCCTAATTAGTCGACGTGGGAGATGCTCATACACTGATACTCACAGTTTATGAAATAAAAAAGCCCTAAACATGTTGCTAAAATTAAATATGTTCCTTCTAACTCTTAAGATACTGCCTCTGAAAGACCGTGCTCGTTCCACAGCATTGCGGTGTGAGACACACTGCTGATAGCAAGTCCTAAATTTCCTTCAATGTACCATTTCTGAATGGGCCAGATCAGAGGTTTAAACAGATTAGTAAAAAAATGAACGGATCAGAATTGCAGAGGTGAACTGGAGATTGTTACTGAGTTTGCTGTAAACGTTTTTATCTTAATTTTTTAGGTCTCAAGTCTCCTGTCGCTGAAACACGGGGCGAGTCTCTACCGCACCCGTGAGCGCACCCACAACTTTCCCCACCATCAGCAACAAGCGAGTACTCACTGTGTTCTGGTTCTCAAACAGCGATTTAGGGGCAGCTTGAGCCTTGCACGCCTTGAGGTACGCGGGCCAGCTGAATTCTTCCTCCTTATATCCTAAATGAGGGTCAAAAAAGAAGAGTGAGAAACGACAGGACTGAGACACACGGCAGACGCAGGTGATTCGATCAGTAATCCATGAAGTTATTTTATCCATCCAGTTCTTGATCCATTTCTTGCAATTTCAGAACTGAAAAGATTATGTACTGTTAACTATTTATTCCAATTTTACATAAACTAGACGGGGAAAATCTACTTGAAGACTACTCAATGAGTCTCGGAGGGAGCTGTTGGATTATCAGAAATGTTAGCAGGACACACCTTAGAGGAACTTGAGAGAGTTCAAAAGCAAGCTGGAAGAAGCTTTTGTATTTTCATTTGGGCACCTGGTACTACAAGGAGCAATCATGTTCTTTATTTAGGGCTGGCTGAGCTTCCTTACCAAAGCATCAAGCTTTCTTTACATTACCCGAGGAAAACACTCTGCTTTCTTGACTTGCACATTATTAGTTTCTTATAGTTGGCTAGGACTGGATATTAGGAAAAAATTTTTTACTGTGAGGGTGGTGAGGCACTGGAAGAGGTTGCCCAGAGAAGCTGTGGCTGCCCCATCCCTGGAGGGGTTCAAGGCCAGGCTGGATGGGGCTTTGAGCAACCTGGTGTGGTGGGAGGTGTCCCTGCCCAGGGCAGGGGGGGTGGAACACGATGATCTTCAAGGTCCTTTCCAACTCTAACCATTCTGTGATTCTATGATTCTATGACTGATATTAGAACTTTTCCTAGTCTTCACCTGGGAAGAAGAATAGTCATAAAAATGGGCAAGAACTCGAGAGACTTCAGCTTAGTTTCAATTTCACCCTCCAAACAAGCTGGGAAGCTTCTTACAAAAAAATTCTTAAAAAAATTCTTACAAAATCACTGCTCTGTCCCTGATGCCCAACCTCACAGTCCTGGCCTGAAGGTCCTCAGGGGGCAGAACACCTAAAGGCAGCCTAAATACTCAAATCCACAATTCTACCAGCTATCAGAAAATCAGTCTCGGGAAGATACCAGTTTTCTACTACAATCTCCCTCCCTTCAGACAAACCTCTCCAAGAGGCCCGAACTCTTTGCCTCTCCCTGATAAAACTACACCTCGACACCTCTCTAAAAGTCTAACTGAAAAAAATTCCTTCTACAGACTTTACCCTACTGCATCCTTGGGCTATCGCTACTACAGCCCCACGACTACTAGCTTTAATACAAACTCTTTAGGTTAGAATCATAGAATGGTTAGAGTTGGAAGGGACCTTGAAGACCATCCAGTTCCAACCCCCCTGCCCTGGGCAGGGACACCTCCCACCACACCAGGTTGCTCCAAGCCCCATCCAGCCTGGCCTTGAACCCCTCCAGGGATGGGGCAGCCACAGCTTCTCTGGGCAACCTCTTCCAGTGCCTCACCACCCTCACAGCAAACAAGTTCTTCCTAAGATCTCATCTAAATCTCCCCTCTTCCCATTTAAAATGTTCTCCCTTGTCCTATCACCACCCTTCCTGTCCAAGAGTCCCTCTCCAGCTCTCCTGGAGCTCCCTTCAGATCCTGGAAACCTGCTCTAAGGTCTCCCCGGAACCTTCTCTTCTCCAGGCTGAACAGGTTCTATCAAAACAGTTGCTTACACCATCCAGTCTTATAGTTTCTTAGGGAAAATAATGCGTAACTCATATTAATAATATCAAACTGCACAGAGGAATTCACAAGAAACCGTTTGTTCTTTTGATCTATCGAACAATGCTAAGATTTGGAAGCAAATAGCTGTCTTCCTTCCTTCTGCTGTTAAATAATCGTTATAGAAACATATTTTAGTTCATCTGTTAGAATCTGGTAAGACAAGACCGAAACCACCATGAATTTCATTGACTGCCTGACTGTACGGAAACTCATTCCCCTCATCCCCATATACTCCCTCCCAAAAGAGAGCCCATTTATCCCCCCTTTTCATGGTACAGTTCAATGCAGATGCACTCCCATCTGCCAAAATACATGAGTTGCATCAACTGAAATAGAATAATTAAGCCAGCAAATTACACGTATTTCAGCAGGTGTATACCATTTACACAAGCTATGTACAAATTATGCGCTCAGGCTTCTAATCTTACCATTTTTTCCTCCCTCCTTATCTGTTCGTTCTTCTTTTTGTCTCTATTTCAAGCTTACTCTTTGTGCCAAAAGCACAACCTTTGTTAAGTCTGTGACAACACGTGGACAAGAACAGTGATCCATACCTGGTCATGAAAATGTCCTAAGACCTCCCACTAAAGGGAGGTCTTAAACCTCAGTTTAAGCATCCGTTGTCAGCTGAGTGCTGCAATTTTACATGCAATAAGCACACATTTGGGGTCTAGGTTTGTTGCTTGACTTTCCTTCCTAATGCATTAACAATTACTCTTAGGGTTCATTTTGATCGCCTGGTTCTTCTGGATTTCCAACGAATCAAAAGAATTAGGATTTCAGCCCCAAGATTTTAGCGTTTTAGAAGAAAAGTTGAATATGCCATGGTCAAACACTCTAAATGAACAGAAAAGCTTCTGCCAGAAAAAGTACTTGCAGCGTTACACGGACAGTTTGGACTTCAGAGCTAGAGAAAACACACAGGTTTCAACCCAAGCAATACCTTTAGGCGGATGAAGCTTGTGACCTGTTTTCTCACACCATCCCACAGGATGAATGTCCGAGGAATCGGCGTTCACCCAGAAGTCGTAACAATCCGGGTATCCATCAAAATGCAGTCGTATTCTGTAGCCACAAACCTAAAAGTGAGAACACACAACATACAACCCCATGTTTTAAGATGCTTGCCCTGCACCTAACAGCTCCTCTTCAGCATTACAGATATCAACAGCGTGCTTCCAGTCAGCCTTTTACTTCTGCTCAAGCCTGCCCCCCGTTAATAAATTTGATAAAAAGGAAAGAATAAAACACTAAAGCTATTCTCAATGTGAAGGCCTCCTCTTCTGGTGAGAAGAATTAACTAAAGGCTGGATATTGCCATTAGTGCTCACATACTTAAAAACTGTTCAACCCAGCATCACAATAAAACAGAAACCCAGCGGAACAGCATGAATACAACTGACAGAGCCAAGGAGAAAGCGTGGATAATGATGCTCCCGAGCTATTCCAATCAATCAATAGGCAAGAGAACACTCAACAGCAACTACCTTCAACGGGCTCTCCAGAAAAGATACTGAGAACTGTTACTGAAGAGGAGAAATCTGTGAATTTTGCTATCCTCCAGAATTTTGTTATTCCATAAAGTAATAAGTTAACCACCAAAAGGAAGAGGAAAAAGACACAATCCCCCTCTCTGTAGGGAAATGGTCTACATCTTCCCGAGTGCCAAATGCCACAACTATCCTGCAGTCATCAGTGAAAGTCTATGGAAATCATCATCACCTTATCTTATATTTAATTTATAGTGACAGAACTTTCTGTTTACCGCCTCAAAATTATGTGGAGTTCGGACATCCTGGAGCAAAACACGACCCATTGCTTAGTGACAGGCACAAGTTACAGAGGAGATACTCAGCCATGGCACACCATCCACAAAAAGGTGGAAGAGATATACACAGAAATGGCACGTGGCCCATGAAGAGATGCAGACATGGGAAAAGCGTGGGCTACAAAAATATAAACTGCAAAATTGCAGCTACTTAGATTATCAGTGATACAGAGGAGAGTACCTACCCTATGCATTTTCCTTCATTTTAATTCAAAAAACAAAATCAAAAAAAGATGCTTGGTAAAACTACATAAAAAAAAAAAGTAAGATGTGTTTGAAAGACACAAAAAAAGGTCACTGAGAAATAGGAGCTCATTTGTATTATTCAAAGCAAAGAAACTGCTCATCAAATGGGTCTGGCAAAGGCCACAAAAATGATTAAGGGGCTGGAGCCCCTCTGCTGTGAGGACAGACTGAGGGAGCTGGGGCTGTTCAGCCTGGAGAAGAGAAGGCTCCGGGGAGACCTTGGAGCAGCCTTCCAGGATCTGAAGGGAGCTCCAGGAGAGCTGGAGAGGGACTCTTGCTCAAGGAGTGGAGGGACAGGACAAGGGGGAATGGTTTTGAACTGAAAGAGGAGATTTAGATTGCATCTTTGGAAGAACTTCTTTGGTGTGAGGGTGGTGAGGCACTGGAAGAGGTTGCCCCGAGAAGCTGTGGCTGCCCCATCCCTGGAGGGGTTCAAGGCCAGGCTGGATGGGGCTTGGAGCAACCTGGTGTGGTGGGAGGTGTCCCTGCCCAGGGCAGGGGGGTTGGAACTGGATGATCTTGAAGGTCCTTTCAAACTCTAACCATTCTACAATTCTATGAAACAAAATATTTTGTAAATGGCAGCAAAAAGACAATCTGAGCCAATACGGAATGCTAACTTGCAGAAGTTGCCAATACAGGCAATTTTTGGGGCCACCAGCCTAACAAAATCGTAGCACAATTGCAACCCAAGAAAAAGCATTAGGCATCCGTCTCAGTGAACTGAGCAACCGTAAGCACAACCAAACCTCTATGAAACCACTATGAATCAGTTGTCACCCTCCTGGTTTTTCGCCATCAATCCTGCGTTCCCGCAGGACGGCTGCTCGCGGCCCCGACTGACCTCGGCCACCGTGAGGACACAGTAGATGGACTGGTGCTCGGGATCCACGCCCTCCAGCTTCATCCCCACTTTGAATCCATTTTTGTTGTACGGGAACGACTGATACTGCAATGGAAAAGAAGAGTTTCGATTCTTCTGAACGTATACCCAAGAAAGACAGAATGTCTTTAGAAGGGAAAGAAAAACGATTATTTATTACTCCTGTTGCTGGAACTACTAATAAATTGATTTAAAATAAGTTTTGCGTTTTTAAAAACATACTGAGGAAAAAGAAAAATCGATGATTAAAAAAAAAAAAAAAACACTGACTCCGGAATGATGTAAAACTTGAGAGTACTTAAGAATTTTATAAAGAATTGATAGGACAAGGGGTGATGGCTTTAAGTTGCGCCAGGGGAAGTTCAGGTGAGATATTAGGAAATATTTCTTTCCTGAAAGGGTTGTCAGGTATTGGAATGGGCTGCCCAGGGAGGGGGTTGAGGCACCATCCCTGGAGGGATTCAAGAGAGAAGTTGACTTGGTGCTCAAGGACATGGCTTAGTGTTGGGTGGGGTGGGGTGGTGTTTATGGTTGTTGGGTTTTTTTCTGTTTTTTTGTGGCTTTTCTTTTTTTTTTTTTTTTTTTTTTTTTTCCCCATTGGTGGGACTAGATGATCTTAAAAGGTCCCTTCTAACATAGGTGATTCTGTGAATTAGCCAAAAACTTATCAAAGGGCAAGGAGAAGGCATGATTTGACCCCAACTTTTTTCATTAATTGACAATAAAACACTTTAACTATGTAATTATTTGGTTTTCAGCATGTACAGTGACACTTCGACCTGGTGGTCTTCAGCCTCACAACAATCACAACAACGATGCTTTATTTTACCTTTACATTTCCCAGTCTCGGGCCAAAGACGAACAGCGAGGCAGAAGCACAAAACATCATTTATATATAGAGATGGCCTCTTTGATGCCACTGGAATCGGAATTTTATGTTGGGTCTCAATGACCTCATTTGCCAGGAACATTTTTGCATCGCAGGAACATAACTACCCTTGTATCACATTACAACGAAGACAGAATATCTTTCAAAAAAAACCCCCCAAAAACGTGAAAATAAGGCCAAGCAGAAAGGATGCTTCCAATCAGGAGACATCAGCATCCTAGGCATTATGCTCCTCATCT
The DNA here is from genome assembly GCA_013398155.1 of Pedionomus torquatus. NCBI lineage: Eukaryota > Metazoa > Chordata > Aves > Charadriiformes > Pedionomidae > Pedionomus > Pedionomus torquatus. The sequence goes on from VZRU01011310.1 coordinate 85,275, forward strand.
CCTGTTAAAGTAGGAAGGACACTAGCAGATAATAAAGGTAAATTTGAGAGAAAATCTGAATAAAAATTAAAAACAAGTGAAGGGGGTTCCCACAAGTTACCAAATCACAGATAAGACGGGTTTTATGTCCCAAGTGGTTACAGAGAAAATCTTACATGCGCCCTCTTCCTTCTGTTCCAGTGTCCTCAACGGTACCCTGGCAGCCCATGGAAAGGGAAGGGTACCAAGAGAGGTGCTCAGGTGAGGGATCTGGAGAATAAGTCTTGTGAGGAGCAGCTGAGGGAGCTGGGGTTGTTCAGCCTGGAGATGAGGAGGCTGAGGGGAGACCTTCTCACTCTCTCCAACTCCCTGAAAGGAGGGTGTAGCCAAGGGGGGTTGGTCTCTTCTCCCAAGGAACAGGCAATGGGACAAGAGGAAATGTTCTCGAGTTGTGCCAGGGGAGGTTCAAATTGGAGACTGGGAAAACCATTTACACCGAGAGGGTTCTGAAGCCTTGGAATGGGCTGCCCAGGGCAGTGGTTGAGGCACCATCCCTGAAGGTATTTAAAAGACGGGTTGACATAGTGCTTAGAGACACAAGTTGGTTTCTATCAGAGTTAGGTTGATGGTTGGACTAGATCATAGAATCATAGCACGGTCAGAGTTGGAAGGGACCTTAAAGATCGAGTCCCAACCCACCTGCCCTGGGCAGGGACACCTCCCACCAGAGCAGGTNAGATCGAGTTCCAACCCCCCTGCCCTGGGCAGGGACACCTCCCACCAGAGCAGGTTGCTCAAAGCCCCATCCAGCCTGGCCCTGAACACCTCCAAATCTTCAGATGACCTGAAAAGTTCCTTCCAACCCAGATGATTCTATGATTCAGTCAGGTCTCCCTTGCTTGGAAAGAAGGGGGATCTCTCTTTGGTGGCTTTGGCTGTAACTCATACAACTGAGTGATAAGCCCAGGGTGGGGAAAAAAAACGCAGTGCATGGCCCAAGAACAGGAATATGCAATCAAGGAGAAGGGAAATGGAGAATCAGAGCAGCTTAAATCAGCCTGAAGTGGGCAGGCTAAGAGATCACAGAATCACCTAGGTTGGAAGGGACCTTTTAAGATCATCTAGTCCAACCAATGGGGGGGGGGAAACACACAAAAAAACACACCAACACAAAAAACCCAACCAATTATAAACATCACTCCACACCACCCAACGCGGTTCCATATCCTTGAGCACCAAGTCAACTTCTCTCTTGAATCCCTCCAGGGATGGTGCCTCAACCACCTCCCTGGGCAGCCCATTCCAATACCTGACAACCCTTTCAGGAAAGAAATATTTCCTAATAAGATGTCCAACCACAGCTCTAGGGCCCTATCTATAAATGGAATCGGTCATTTTGCAGCCCTCAGTTAAGGGATCAGAGTATCTCATGGCAGTACACACTTCTGAAAAGTTATTTCATCTTAACATCACCACACTTCACGTTTTCATTATCAAGGAAAGTTTAATGAAGTATGCAACGCCTAATTCTGGGTACTTCTTCAAGAGGAAGGTAAAAGCAGAGATTTTTTTCTTTAAAATAAATAAACTGAAAATTTTGAAGTTCATCTTGGTGGACAGACTTGCAATTAATGCCACCTATATCATGAATACCTCACAGATAAAAAACCTCAGGGGAAATACCGCCACACTGGCCACATTGACACAGCGGCCAAAAACTACCTGAGATTTTGCAAAGCCAAGCACAAATAAAATTACAAAGAAAGGAAACAATTAAAAAGTCACGGATTTGTTTATTCTCTTGTGATTATAGTAAACATTTCTGTGCAAACAGTAACAAAACACATCTCTCCCACAGGTATTTCCTGAACTGGGAGGGATGAATTATTCACTGTTCTTTCCATTGTCAAATCTAAAACTTCAAAGGCAGCACCATCTTCAGGTTTGGTTTCTGTTACAGCAAAACACCAGGCAACCTTCAGAAGACAAATAACTTGAACTCTATTTAAGAGATTTCAGTTTTGTGCATTACTCTCAATACGTCACCCACGGCAAAGCTCTAAAAAACCTCAGCAATCACACATTATTTTTACGACAAGCACTGAGAGATACAAGAAGAAAGTAAGAGCGAAGGAAAAAGGAGTCAGCAAGTGAGCAGGTGACAGGCTGGGGATGAGAAACCTGTATGTACGGTGCAAGAACACACATAAAACCTGAACGATTATATCGGGGGAGTCGGAGACTGAAGAAAAAGACATTGAAGGGTCAGCAGTTTCATTGCACTGGAGCAACAGCTGGTCTGTCACAGCCCAGAGAGGACTCTGAGATTTAAGTCCCAGGGAGTCCCAAGGACTCTCCATTATCCCCACCATTCCTAGCTAAGGGTACAAAAAACAACCATGAAGAGTACTGCTTCTGAAGGGGGAAAAAGACAGAAAAAAGCCTTCAGACAGGCAGAGCACAGCTCTGTAAATCTGTCTTCCAGAGACAGGACATACCCACGTGTGAGCAGTGGACCCCAGCAGGTCCAGAGAGGGGATTCTGCTACTTTACTCTGCTCTGGTGAGGTCCCACCTGGAGCACTGGGTGCAGGGCTGGAGCCCTCAACATAGGAAGGACATGGACCTGATGGAGCGGGTCCAGAGGAGGG
>VZRU01011311.1:6306-29116 GCA_013398155.1 Pedionomus torquatus
AAAAAAAAAAAAAACAACACACAATTTCCTTGAAGCAGCAGCAACAATTTCTGTCGTGTAAGGGGGAGTGTAATTTCAGATCACTCACCAGTAGGTGGAGAATTGGGGTGAAAGGTGGTCCTGTGATGTAGCTGTTATGTTAAACAAATTACATGAATATTCTTCCATCAAGACATTTCTGTAGTTAATAAAATTTTATCTACCGGTGTAGATCACAGGGAAACATTTTTGTGCCATTACTGAAAATTTGTGTTTTTCTTGGTAATGATTATGTTGTTATATATATATATATATATATATTTTATATATATATATATATATATATATATATATATATATAATACATATTTTCACTCAGCCGGGTGTTCAGGCCAGTAAGGAGTATCTTTAAAGCCATTCAAAGCTGTTTGCGCTTCAGGCTCAGGAGTTTACATTGCAGCTACAGTAATTAGGGCTTTTTTTTGGTTGTAGATAAAAGTCAAACCAGAATTCTCTCCTATTTCTTCATTATCATTTTTTTTTGGTGTGTTTCAGGCATTCAGAGGTGTAAAGGACAACCTTTGCTCAGACACCAGCCCACTCAAGGGGATGGCACCTTCTCACTTTACTCAACCAGCTCAAACATCTTCAGCGTCCAGAGGATTAAAAAGAAAAGTGAGAATATGGGAAGGGGCTGTGTGCTTTGCAAAACCACATGAAAATGAGTCAAATTTCACGTGTAATAGCAATACGACAGGTAACTGCTTTGCTTACTCAAGCCTAAATTCAGTATTAAACCAAAGTGAGGTATTTTGGACCGGGATATTGTGAGATCTTTGTTAGAAATGGACAAATCTTGGAAGAATTTTCACCTTTGATGAAAGCCCGAAACGGGTTTTCATCTTTGCTTTACAAGGGAAGAGAAAGCTTCAGGCAAGGTATCAGAGAACTTACAGAGGAAATGAAATCCCTACTTTTGCATGCAGTTGCTGCGGAGGCAGGAATACTTGGCTCCAAGAAGAGAGAGAGAGCTGTCAGGAATCACCGGGATTAATGAAAACCTGTTTAAAAACAAAGAGGCGTTGATTTCGGGGAGTCACTTTGTTGTGCCTACGGCACACGGATGCCTTTCTGTTTTCCTCTTGAGAAAACTTCACTAAAAATTGCCAAAGAAAAAAAGAAAAAGAAAAAGAAAAAGAAAAAGAAAAAGAAAAAGAAAAAGAAAAAGAAAAAGAAAAAGAAAAAGAAAAAGAAAAAGAAAAAGAAAAGCAGAGGAAAGACAAGTAACCGGTTCCTGTTGTTTATGGCATTTAATGTAAAAATTCGTGCTTTCTCTGTCTATAAGGGAGGCGGGGCGGGGGGGGTGCGGTGGGTGGGGGTGGGGGTGCTTAATTACACTGGATTATTACAATCTTCCAGTGCCACCTTGTGGTTTAGCCTAACGCTGCAAAATACATCCCGCGTTAAACTCCGCGTTGGCTGAGGACGCGCAGGCGATTCTGCAGGCAGCGCTCCAGAAAGTTAAGACAAACTGAAGGCAGGAAGAGAGTTTTTCCTCTTATATATACATATTGAACAACCTCCTGCCCCCGCCGCAACAAAACACCTGCTTTTGCTGGTACAGAGTCGGACCCGTCGCACCTGATGGTGATATTTGGGGGTTACTCCAAGGACGTGCCCCAAATCAGGTCGCAGAAAGACACCCAGGTGGGCTCTGCAACAGGCCATCTCGAAGCACTTTAGTGTTGTTCTGTGTCCACAACCTGTAATTTAGCACCAAGGAGCTACTTTTTGGTTTAAACCATTGTTCTTGTTTCATAATGTAACCGAGCACACCGCTGTATGAAGGCAGCGGCACACAGAATCATAGAAGGGTTTGGGTTGGAAGGGACCTTAAAGCCCCTCCAGTGCCACCCCCTCGTGCTGGGCAGGGACACCTCCCACCACACCAGGTTGCTCCAAGCCCCATCCAGCCTGGCCTTGAACCCCTCCAGGGATGGGGCAGCCACAGCTTCTCTGGGCAACCCGTTCCAGGGTCTCACCACCCTCACACCAAAGAAGTTCTTCCCCAGATCTTATCTCCATCTCCCCTGTTTCAGCTTTGAAACCCTTCCCCATCATCCTACAGCTCCCCTCCCTGATCCAGAGTCCCTCCCTATATGTCCTGGAGCCCCTTTTGGGACTGGAAGGCATTGGGAAGACTCCCCAGAGCCTTCTGTTCTCCAGGATGAACAGACTCTCAGAGCATCTTCGTGGCATCCTTCGGACTCATTTCAACAGGTCCACATCCAATACGCAGGCACTCTCCAGTGCTTGACCACTCTCACTGTGAAGACTCTCCTCCTAAGCCTACCAGGGTATCTGAGGCTGTGAAACCGCATCACACTCGCAGCAATGGGACCCTGGTTCCTGATAAAACCCCTCCACGTGGCTACAAGAACACCACCTTGCACACAGACACACAGTACCATGGTGGAAAGCACTTTCCACCTACGGGTAAGTAGACTTCTTAAAGCTGGAAGTTAAAGAGATCTACATCATCCAGAAATAAAATCAATCCATTTCATTGACACGTATCCTGGAGGGCATAGTATCTCTGAACACGGAAGGCATATCTTTGAGAAGGAGAAGTGTACAAGGCAAAGGGATGTTGGTGGCAACGGCGGTGACACCAGCAGCGGCCGCAGACCAGCTCACAGACTGGTGCTGTGAACTGTGGTTGATGGGGGACAGCCCCGTCACCCCCCTGGCTCACATCAAATCCTACCGGGAAACCAGCAGTCCCTGCTATCCCAGACTGGAGGTAATGGCAAGGACATTTGGAGGACATCAAAAATGAAACCAAGGGGAAATAAGTGGCTCGTTTTCCATGAGCCTGCAAACGCACAAAACTCACAAACGACAAGTGTATGAAAATGATCTGGAGACCAAAATCAGCTCTGGATAAATAAACCTGAGATGATCACGCAGTGCTAGGTGAGTGTCATACAGCAGGCCCCAAAATTGGGATTCCTCTTTCGGAGTACCAACCACTCACCCTTCTGACAGATCCATCTTTTACTTTTCAGCCCAAACTCCTCACAGACCGGCGCTGACAAATCTGTTGTTTGGTGTCATCTGCCGACAGCATCCACTATGCGGCTTTCAAAGGTGCTGAGCTCCTGTAGCGCACCACTCATAAGGTAATAGGATCATAAAACATAATTGCAAGAAGCACATTTCCAGAAGATTCATCTCCCTCCTGAGGACATAAGATGTGTCCATGGTTTTATACCCACACATAGATTTAAGGAGACTATCAGATGCTGACAGAGGGCTGATTTAAACAGCAATGGTGTTTAAATCTAGCGAGGTGGCCATGATCACTCCAGCTCCCCAGGTAAATCGAGGCTTGCAGATCTCATATTGTCTTTACAGGTCTGGAGGACAGTCTCCAGATGAATGACGACCCTCTCAGCCAAGCACATGTTGACTAAATAAGCATCTATTTAGTCAACGCATCAGAACTTGGATGCAGGATGCTTTCAAGTTCGGGTATTTCCATGTACAGATATACAGCACGTATTGTGCAACAACAGACCATTTAGAATAAAATCTGCTCTTCTGAGGCGACTAGTTTCGAACACTGCAGTAAAATACCTCGAGGAAATTTGGATACTAGAGATGAGCTGGTCGTAAGGGGATACTGCATTTAAATTTAAGGCAGGGCGGGGATTGCATAGTTCAATCGGGTTTAAGTTCAGCTAAATTTAAAACATTGCCAGTACGGTAGAGTGTACTTAGATAAAACAGACTTGTAATTTTAGAACGTGTTCAGTTTAAGCCCTTGCTGACTAAAACATAGTAAATCCTTGAGAATGGTAGTTTAAACTCCTGGTATGAATTAAATCCACAGGTTTAACAATGTTTAACTGGATCCGGTATAAACCTGGTCTGGGAGAATGAGAAATAGGTAGCTGTTTGCTTCCCATTTGAGTGCTGTGCACTGCAAGAGTAGATTAATTACCCTTAATTAACTATCCCCTTTGTAGGAGCTTGGAGCAAACTATCTAATGAGACCAGAAGGAGAGCGGAAGCTACTTGATTCACTTTATGCACAAGTATCATCTGTAGAATTATCTGCCCCCAGAGCAGATGGGGGGCACTCACAGCAACTGAGCTTCTGGCCCAGGTAAATGTGACAAATTGAAGGAACTCGGGAAGCCAGAAGAGTGTTACCAATACTCACAGAGACATCACGGTGCATTCTCAGCTGCGTGGTAACAGCATCTGTGCTCCTAAATAGTCCTACAGCAGGGCAGCATCCACCTGAAGAGGAGTGGACACCTCCAGCAAATGGGTTTCCTGGACTGTAGGACGTCCACATATTCTTCTGCACCATGGATATCCATCAGAGGACAAGGAATCTAGCTCACATCACGAAGAACTTGCATTACAGAAAGATTCAGTTGTCAAACACATAGATCATCCAGTTTCTGATGCCACGGAAAACTGGCTAGTGACCTGTATGCCACATGTAAGTGTTGGACCTCTGAAGGCTTCTAGACAGTTTCTGGAAGAGGGGAGATTTAGATTGGATATTAGGAAAAAATTCTTTCCTGTGAGGCACTGGAACAGGCTGCCCAGGGAGGTTGTGGATGCCCCATCCCTGGAAGTATTTAAGGCCAGGCTGGATGGGGCTTTGAGCAACCTGGTCTAGTGGGAGGTGTCCCTGCCCATGGCAGGGGGGTTGGAACTCCATGATCTTGAAGGTCCTTTCCAACTCTAACCATTCCATGATTCTATGATTCTTACACAACGTTGAAGAGGATATGGTAGCTGTTGACCATGGCAGTATCAATGTCAAAGGGAGAAAGTGTGATCTTTTAGGCTGGGGACCAAAGTATACTCTGAAATACTTCCAGTACCATGCTCGGAGCCAGAGAAAAGTTGAGAAAACAGAAAAGGCAAAAAGGTTAACTTTTGGAACTCTTTGGAATAACTGAGCTCTATATAAGAAAGCAAGCAAACTCAAACTAGAATCTAGCCACTGATTCATCTAAAAAGATCTAGAGAACTTTTAAAATAAAACTCAAAGAAAGGCAACGGTTGTAAAAAGCACATACTCTTTCCAGTCTTCTGTAATGTTCTACCCCTCTCTCTTTCTAGCCAAAAGCATTCCTCTTCACCAAGTCCACAGCTCTGGCAAGGCACCCAAGCCTCTCACTGTGTGGGGTACCTGCCTTTCATGCTCCTTGAAGGGGTGCTTTCTCCCCTCTGTCCCTCAGAGGACTCCTAAATTCCCATTAGGAAAGGACTACACACATGACAACCTCTGGGGGCAGAGCTGCCTCACCTCCAGGATGACAAACCAAGGTGATTCAAACACCCTGACTACCTGGAACGTCCCAGTCCTCCACAGGCAGCAGGTACCCCTGTCCAGGACACGAAGCCCAGCTCCAGAACTAAAAGCAAACCGCTAAGTGCCCCGTTTCCAAGTGTCCTGAGATGGGCCGGGAGCTGGAGCATCCAAAGCTTTGGAACGCTCTTGATAAACACAAGGCCAGAAAGCACAGAGCTCTCATGGAATAACCAGGAGGGTCTGTTCTTTACTCACAGTCATTGCTAAGGAAATGAAAAACAAAGATTCCTTCTTAATAAGGAGTTGTAAGGAATAAATGTTTGGCATTTGATGACAACTCTCTCCCCTTTAGACTAAATACTTCTAAAGACTTCTGCTCTTGAATTTCCATCCACTTCAGGCATTCCCTGATTCCAATTTACAGGAATGGTGTTAGACTTCAAAAAGGGAACTACCTAAAAAAGAGAACACTAGGGAAGGGGATTGTCAACGTAAGAGGTAAAAGGGTTTGTACGGTGTGGAAATTGTTTTAAGATATCATGGTAGAGGCTCTTAGCAAGCCAGTAAAAACTAGCAAAAAAACTTTAAAAGGAACAAAATCACACGTCAGCTACAGTAAATAACAGGGCGAAGAAAGATTTTAAAAGTAAAGAACAAAAGAAGAAGTTTCATCCAAGCAAGGAAAAGAGAAGCTCATAAAAACTGGCAAGTTTGAAGAAAACCATAAGGAAGCCCAAAATATTTTTTGAAGCAATTTGCTGAAGGCATAAAAATGTTTCATAAAACCCCTCTTTTTAAACACCTCAGAAGTAGGAAGCCTGCCAGCTAGTTAGTCAGGCAGATATATGATCAAGATTTAAAAGGAGTGCTCATGGAAGATAAGGCTGAAGATGTTTAATGAATTTTTCCACTGCTCTTCATGGTGGAGGATCTGAGGGAGGCTCAGATACCAGAGCTCTTTATGGAGGGGAAGAATATGATGATCTGTCTCAAACTGAAATGTTAGAAAAAGAAAGATTTCAGAACAAATTATAAAATAAGTTGCACCAAATCAGGTTCCAGGACTAAACAACGTTCACTTGGGCCTCCCAAAGAAATTAATGTATGGAACTACTGGAGAGCCAACTCCATTTCACAACGTAAAGCAGACACTGGTCTCGGTGCCAGAGATGGTAAGTGTGTGATGCACATTTTTTTAAATAGTTGTCAACATGAACCTAGGAAATCTGTTTTCCATCACGGGCCAATTGGTGGAATCTACATGGAAAGAGCAGAGTTCGCAGACTCAGAAATAAACACGATATGTTGGAGAAGGGCCAGTACGACTTTAGTGGTGGGATGTCGTGCTTCATAAACCCACTGCATTTCTTCGAAGAGCCAATTAACATGTAAACAAGAATACTGCAGTGCATTAGGAGTCTGGGGCTTGCTTTAAAAGTTTCGTCAAACTCTCTCTGTACGGGCTTTAAAAGCACTAAGCTTGCCTGGAGGAAGGTGGAGGTCCTCCTATGAATTCCAAATTTTCGCAATGGAGACATTGAGCCCTGAGGCTCCCAGGGATCTGCGCAGGCCTTTGTGGTGCTCAACGGATTTGCAAATGGTCTGGAAGGCTCATCAGAGTGATGTGGCAAGGTTTGCGCGCCGCGATAATGCAGGAGTATTCAAGATAGGACCAAAAATGAAGATGGCAGCCAAGAGTTGCAAAGGGATCGCATTTACAAAGTGGCTTGCATGTGAAGTGGTCATAAAATGTAAAGGGAAGTCCAATGGCAGTAAATTAAGAGGCAGAGCCTTATTTAAACATGCTCTAAACTATTTCCACCGTGTGGAAAGTTGAGCCTAACAGTGAGCAGCAATTATAGAGACAAATAGATCTTAAGTGTTTCTTTTTCTTTAAATAAAGAGCAAAGAGGTCAGAAAACCCGAGCACATCACGCGCAAATGGTTCCCACATCCCCATGATGGCTGGATGTGCACAGCTCTGCTCCCTCCATCTGCAAATGGCTTTTACAGAAGCAGGAAAGCTGCAGAGGGAGATAAGATCGCCACTATATTACAGCTTCTCCATAATGAAAGCCTCTACAAACCACCTCCTCTGCTGGTAAAACCAACGGCGAAGGAAGAAAACGATGTGGAGAAGGTAAGCAGGCAGTGATTTTGCACTCCCCCTCTCAACACAAGAAGAAATGTGTCCCCCAGTGAACTGAGAAAGGTTGTACCTTTAAAGGCAAGCGAAAGTCAAGATGTAAGTCCATTCTGGAGCTCGGGGCCACGGGACATGAAGGTTGAATATCATAAAGGAGTGAAAAAGAGACAACTTTATGCAAGACAGAGCCATCAGGTGCTATTAAATAGTGACAATAACCCAGCTGCACCCTCCTAGGTCAGACGGTGTTTAAATCGCTGGTTACGTGAAGCTGGGAAACTTTGTTCTTACACACTTCCCTTCAGTATTTACTGCCAGAGGCAGATTTTCAGGGAAAACAGATCTTTTATCTGTTCCTTATATTATAGTAGCACAGGCGCAAAAACATGATGAGAAGGAACCATTTGAACCAAGGAGTCCAGTTCTCAGAAGGACAAGCCTGCAAGAGCAGCTGCCTGGCTCAGAAAGTATCTGTTGCACCACCAGTCTCCAGGAGCCGTAAAAAGCTTCCCGATGCTTAAAACCTACATAAAAGGCAATACATGAGGAGGAACTTCTTTTCTTTGAGGGCGGCAGAGCCCTGCAACAAGCTGCCCAGAGAGGGTGTGGAGTCTCCTTCTCTAGAGACATTCAAAATCCTCCTGGGTACGGGTCCTGTGCAACCTGCTCAGGCAGGGGGTTGGACCAGATGGTCTCCAGAGGTCCCTTCCAAGCCCACATCATTCTGGGATTCTGCAAAAAGACACAACTGCGATGGATTACCAGAAGAGAGCGGGAGAGACGAAGGGCACCACCCTCTCCTACATCCCTCCCACAGTAAAGCAGAATTGCACAAAGCAGACGATGCCCACCCAACGGAGGGGAGGGGAGCAAAAAAACCCAGAGAGATTTGCTGAACTGCTCTGGCTGAAAAAAAAATCCCCTTTGAATGCAAATGCAACAAGTTCTTTGTTCCCGTTTTCCTAAAAATGCAAATGCTGATGAGCCACCATTAAAAAACCTGACGCCACTTTTTCCTTTCCCTGTGGCAATTTTTGTTTAGGTGCATCTGGGGGACCGAGATGCTCCGAAGGCAAGAGAAATGCCAATTTTTGTACAAGGAAATGGCAGTGCTGTTATTCAACTCGGGTGTATGATCACTAAATCTTAAAGCTTGTCTCATAGTGGAGGAGCAGCGAAGCGGGAAATTGCTAATGCAAAGTGTATAAGAGAAGATCCACTACAGCAAGATTCAGGCCTCATCCCAAAAGTCACTGTTGCAGAGTGAAAAAAAGAAAAAAAAAAAAAAAGAAGAAGAAATACGTGAGGGCTATGAAAATAAAACAGCTTTCCAAAAAAGAAAAAAAAAAAAAAGGCAAAACCAACCTAACCGTTTTCCTACTGCATTCCAAGCTTAATTGTGGGTTATAATTTTGTGTACAGTGCTTAGTCTTCAGTAATGCCCACAGCTGACATGCAGCTCAGCTCCCCAGAACCAACCCCATATCAGTCCACCTACAGAGAGCTGGGGAAGTAGGATCATTTATTTTAAAATTAGAGATATCTGAGGAGATAGGCTGATAGCAGCACTTCAGTTTTGAGTATTTATGGCAAAAGTTGTCCCTGTGGGCTCCGTTGGGACCCTGTGGGCAGTGCTGGTGGGCTGTTCGGGGATGTTTCTGCAGAACATCTAATTCTTTTATACAGCTCTGGGTGAAGAGATAAGGTTTTTAGATCCCTATTTAATCTAGGACCTTTAAGCACTTTAAGAAAACCAAACTCTAGTTTATTCAACACAGATCTATGAGTAGCTCCAGCCTCAGGGTTAAACTGCAGTTTGGACTTGTTAAAAACAACTAACCCAGTGCATCTTTATGCCAACAGATGTTGCTATGGATGAGGTTTCCAAAGTTTTTCCAAAGGCTGGATGGGGCTTGGAGCAACCTGGTGTGGTGGGAGGTGTCCCTGCCCAGGGCAGGGGGGTTGGAACTCCATGATCTTTCAGGTCCCTTCCAACTCTAACCATTCTATGATTCTATGGACTACTCTCATAGGGACTGTTCAGTTGATCCCTTGCTCTTGAATAGTGTCATCAGTATGAAAAGCCAAATACACAAAATGGATCTAATTTGGGAAGTGTTTTCATAGTATTTTTCATCATTTCTGATAGGGATTCATCACACTTAAGTGTAAACATCAAAAGTTTCACCTGTAGACTCAGCAACCTGTCTAGGCTTCACAGTCAAAGGGCAGGAAACTCCACAGGGCAATTCATCTCACCTAACTCAGACATGAAGCTTTAGAGCATTTTGACATTTGATTTAACTTCTTGGCACCAATTAGGCACCTAATCTAAGTCATAGCACACTGCATTTTGAAGACGCCATCCTTCTCTATTGGCTGTACAAGGGGGGACAACATAGATTCGATCCTGTTTTTCAGACAACTAAAGTTAAGGAGAATGAAACCCATTTCTTGTGTCCTTGATTTTGCTGGAATCGTTAGTTGTGGATTATAAACGCTGATTTCTACACAACCCCTTGCCTGTCTTTGCTTCCAGATGCATCATCCAAACTCTAAAATCCTGACCTTAAAGGCCTGATCACTTAATGGTCAAAATCAAAAGCTGTTTGAAAATAAAATAATAATGATAATAATGATGATAATAATGATGATGATGATGATGATGATGATGATGATGATTATTATTATTATTATTATTATATGAAAATAATATGAAAATAATATAAAAATAATATAAAAAGAAAGGTCTGAGATATCAATCTGAAATCACCCTGAAGGTCAAACTTCAAAGCCTTTTGCTTTTTCTCCAATCTGAATGTTCAGCAGACACCAGCCAAGGGATAACGTAAAGCTCTTTGTTGAGATACAGGCGTCTACGCGATGTCACCACAGTATATAAGGAATGAAGCAGGAACGTGGACTGTGAGAGGGAAGCAGGTATTTTCAAACACAGCCAAGGTGCTTTCAGCAGTGGGATTGTTCACATGCTGCTTGATGTAAATACACAGCCTTTTCTATATGCTCCCTGGGACAGCGATCTATTCCACTAAGAAGCTCATCTCAGCCACCCAATTAAAAAGAAACAAATACTATAATGCTCAAAGCCTTCAGGGATACCTTCGCCGTTCTCATTTTAGGCAAAACAATTTCCCATTCAGTGTTTAACACAAAGATTTAAGTGGAGGAGGACTGTAGCCATACGCCTACTCAAGATGCCTCCTTTCGATGGGGCAGCAAACCAGCACCTGGAAGTCTCCAACTTCTGGATTTCCATCTTGGGGCCTTCACCATTCTCTTAGACTGAGATGCCCTGGGAGGCACCAAAATAAACGGATGCCAAGACAAACTGTCCGAATACGGTAAAAATTAGTGTGGTGGACCAGCAAGACCGATTTATTTAGCATTTGGCCTCTTCTAGAAGAGGAATAATAGATCAATAGATTAATAGATTAGTATCTACTGTGCAGCTCTGCTGGCAATGTTCCTTCCAAGTTTTACTGCTGCCAATAAGCAAACTTATAAATAAAAGACCTGTGTCCCATTTAGCTGAGTTATATGCTGCCCGCTTCACTCATCCATTGTCCTAATTAGCAAAAGCCTGAAGAAAAATGACTCCATTTGTATCTATTTCTTATCCAAAATTCCCACTGGATAGCCAGCTGTCACAACGTCCCTGCATCTGAAGGCATTCAAGCATTTCCGAACCAAGATTTGAGTTTTCTTCTGTGTTAATTACAGGAACAACATGCCGAGCTGCTTTTCAATCAGAAATCTCCTTTTTGCACCACCAGAATGTGTGACACACGGCTCACGGCTGAAAGGAAGAGTAAGAAGTCACAGCTGTATTTGGCACTTACAGAAAACTGAACTCTTGCGTTTGAGAGGCCATCGCAGAAGAACTTGAAAGAATCTCAGTGGAGCAAACACTGTAAGGATGATCTGCAGCAGAAGCACGATGTTGGCTGAGCTGCGCTTGGCCTGACTTTGTTCTTTCCTCCACTGGGAGGAGAAGGGCCAAAATTCCGAGTTCCCCAGTGTCCTGGTTTGAGGTAAAACGAACCAATTTTCTGTTTTATAGTTTTACTTTCTTAGCTGGGCCTCTTCTAACGGACTAAACTCTGCAATTAACAGCACGTTGTTCAGAGCTGTTTTGTCTCCCAGTGATAAGACCTGATCATACCAAGGGATGGTGCAGAGAGGTCCTTGCTTATCCTTATTGCTGGAACAACCAAGGGCAGGGAATTTTCATCATTTGCCCCATTGGAGGGTCAGAAACGGAAAAGCGTAAAGGGGTCCCACCTGCAAGGAGGGACAGACAGGACAGGGGACCCAGAACTGCCCAACAGGGGTATTCCATCCCATCCCCATCATGCCCCAGATAAAAGCTGAGGGATCAAAGGGTCAACTCTTTCTCCGATGGCCGACGTCCAAGGAGGACCCTGCCTGTTCCTCTGCCTTTGATCCTGATCCCAGCGTTCCTGACTCCAGAGCTGGAATCCAGCTCCTGTCCATCACCCAGTCCAGTTTGGGACTTTTCCTGAAGCTGCTGGTGACGTGGTCGTCACCCTGGGAGCTTGATACGGTTTTGTATAGACTGTATACTCCCTTTTTCCCTTTTTTCCTAAATTTCCTTTTTATTATGTTATTATTATTTATATTTTCATTAAAGCAGTTTAGTTTTTTTCTAAACTCTTGAATCTTTTTAATTTCTTCCTCTCCTCTCTTTTACCCAAAGGGGGGAGGGGGGGACATCTGTCAAACGGGTTTTGGTAAATTTGGCTGAAACCACGACACCCAGTGATCCTACGGCAGGTACCCGTGTATAAGGGTGAAAGGAGATGGAAAAAGAGATACTTGCAAGACCAGTTCCACATAAAGAGGTAACAACGCGGCGATGAGATGTGATGTGACACTGCCCTTGCAAGGGAAGAGGTTGGAAACGGATCGGGCAAGTGAGATGAAAGCAAGAAATAGTTTCTGACTGTGAACGGGCTCATTGTAAAGGGACACGAAGGGGTCACTGGACTGAAATCAGGGACTGACAAAGATGAAAGGGAACGTTGTGTGATGAAAGGATTCCTATCAGCTACAGCAACAGGTTCTTGGAAACGGGAATCCTGTACTGCTGCGCATCAGCTGGCGCTACACGAGCTGCTCGTGACAGACTGTATGAAAGTGACATTAGCCAAGGAGAAAGAGGGGGAGAAAGAGTGAATGAAAAGACCAGTGCACGTACAGAATGGCTGCCAAACTGCTTAACGAGCGAGTGAGCAGGAGGAAAGCGTCTGCCACTGCAGGCCCGTGCAAAAATGTACCTGTTCAGCAGAGCACACTGCAGAAGCAGCCATGAAGAGAGCTGCAAGAAATCAAAAGGCAAGAGTTTGTTCAACGTTCTCAAGAAAACCAGTTATCCAACCCATCGCCACTGGCAGGCCAGGCTGTGAGAAGGTCTTAGCGGCTTAGGAAAAGAGGTGGCTGAGTGTACAGCATGTCTCCAATGAGCACAGAATTACAGAATGGTTGGGGTTGGAAGGGCCCTCTGGAGATCACCCAGTCCAACCCCCTGCCACAGCAGGGTCACCCACAGCAGGTCCCAAAGAAACAAATCCAGGTGGGTTTGAATGTCTCCAGAGATGGAGACTCCACCACCTCTCTGGGCAGCCTCTGCCAGGGCTCTGCCACCCTCACAAGAAAGAAGTTCTTCTTCACCTTCAGATGAAACTTCCTATGTACAAATTTGTGCCCGTTCCCTCTTTTCCTGTCCCTGGGCACCACTGAAAAATGACTGGCCCCATCCTCCTGACACCCACCCTTGAAGTATTTCTACATATTGATCAGATCCCCCAAGTCTTCTCTTTTCCAGACTAAAAAGACCCAAGTCCCTCAGCCTTTCCTAACAAGAGAGATGTTCTAGTCATCATCTTTGAAGCTCTGTGATGATGCTGGTTCTGAGGAGTAATGTTGTCTTGGAGTCAATCATTCTGTGAAGGCAGAAGGTACACCAAGCTGCTGAAGACAGTCTCAGCCCAAAATCTTGTTACAGGAGATGCCACCAAGGTGTTTGCCTGAATTTTCCTTCCATTCTGATCAAAGAGAAGAGCAAAAGTAGTAAGCAGTAAGAGAGTAAGATAAAGAGAGTAAAAAAGATTAGTAAGAGAAAAACACTATAAATGTCTTTGGAATAATCAGTCATGCGAGTGGCAGCACTGCCTCCCAGATAGCTCAGTGGGAAAAATGGGTAGGTAAGAACAGCCAAGCAGTTGTGTGAGCAGAAGCACGGGGAAGGGACATGGGAGAGGGACTCCCAGCAAGCAAAACGATGGGAGAAGATAACCAGACGATCTAGGGGAGCCCGCGGGCTGCCCTCCCCTCTTGCCTCCCTCTACTCATACCACAGAGCTGCAAAGTCTGGCTGAAACAACCCTCTCTCCTTTTTCATCCCACAGGAGGGGCTGTCAGAACAGCGGGTGCTTCCACGTCTGCAGATCCCGACTCTTAGTCATGTAGCTCTTCATGAGTCTGTACGTTTGCCCGCATGTTCCTGTCTGCATAAAACAGGGGAGCCAGAATCTGAAGAGAGTCTTTTGTCTTAGCTAAGCTAAAAGAATGAGAGACACCAGCTAAAACGATGCCTGAAGGTACAGCGAGATTAGTTCGTGGAGCTGAGCCTCAGCTGGACTCTCTGGAAGCTGCAGCTGCTGGGTAGTGTGGCTCAGAATAATAATAGGAAGAAAACACAGAAATGTCAGTGGTATTTGCACCTTATAGGAAATGTATTAATTGTGGCAGCGAGCCTTTTCTGTGCTGCATGGAAAGGGTACCGAGACCCTCCCTGTCCTTCACAGGACTGAAACGTTTGTGCTTTTCTTTTCCCTACCTTCCCATGGTGATTGCAGCACAGAAATGATCTGGAACACCCCCTGGTTATCTTTGCATAGATGTAAGATGCTGTGTCCTGAACACACCGAGTGTGCTTCTGCTTCCCTTCGGCTCCAGGGTACCCCATCACAGCATCCCTCCACACTACAACTTCTGGTGACGGTACCTAAAACGAAGGTACCTTTAGACATACCTTAGACGGCTGCCCAAAAACAACTCAGTAAAAACAAGCCACCTATACAACTCCTAAATAAGCTAACACGTGTTCAATCTGCTTCCAAAGACCTGTTTCAGAAGGGAGCCCCAGTTATTACTCATATAAAATGATACCTCAGGTTATCCACGGACCTATTTTAACTTCCTACATTTTTTTTATTTGTCTTAATCAGAAATTTCTTTTGCCTTTGCAGTACTTATTTCTGCATTCTTCATTAAGCAGATAATAAAATATGCATTGCTATAAACTCTTCGTTTGTTAAGTACCATAATGATTTCAGGATGATTGGTTGTGACAAACGCAAGATGCTCTGTGCTACAACTGTCTTGAGAGGGCTGTGAGCATTAGCTGGCATTCCCTGAGTGTATTTCTCATTACATCCCATCATTTTACTGTCTTTCAACAATGATGTCCCTTGTCTTCATTCCAATGTTGCCTTGGGGATAAAGTAATGAGTCCTCAGACCATTTTCGTCTTTCTTTCTCTCTCTCTCTCTAAAGAGAAGGCAAACAAAGTACCAGATGGAGCAGGAGATAAAGAAGCTCACATAGTAGGAAAGCAGAGAAGGAGATGGGACTATAAATCAAAGAAATTGTGAGAAGATTTGATTCACGCTGGGTCCAGGCATCACTTGACTAATCTGTAAGAGACACCAGCTTGGTCTATTCCGCAAAACTCCATCGAACTCATTTTAGGTTTCTCACGCAAACTGACTCCTTTCTCACTGTCTCAGCTGCTGGATTTCAAGTATCCCCTCTGAGCATGAGATCAGACTCAAAACAAGTATTCAATCTATTAGAAGATGGTACGATAGACCTTGGCATTTATGAAATAAAAGGAAAGACAGCTAGGTTATTTTTTTTCACACCGCCAGTTGCTGGAGACCTTTCCATGGCTACTATATCACCACTAATTTCCAGTATATAATACTGAAATTGAATTACGGGTAACACACATCATCACCCACAGTCTTTAGCCTTCATCTTTCAGTGGTCCAGTGAAAACTGTACATCTTGGACTCTCCACCACTGTAACCACGGTGCCCTCTTGTGCTTCAACGCCACATCCCTGTTCCTTCCTGCACAGGGATCAGCAGTGCCATTCCCTTTCTTCCCTCTCCCTTGGCACGTCTCCATCTGCTTCTCACTTCGTAGGCAAAGTGAAAGCCCTTCAGTGGTGACCACTGGAAGGTGAGTCGGACTTTGCTTCTCCCAGCTTTGCTTGCTTCCCTGGAGCGGGGTCAGATCCAGCCCTCCCCGCCTTCTGGTGCCACAGGACTGGCCCTGGGTTTGGGAAGCTGACAGGGTTGCAGTGGGCTCCTCTGCCACCCCTACGTTCCTCTGCAGTGCAGAGACTGTCTTGGGTGGCATCTTTGCGCCTGCATCCTCAAGGGGCTTTACCTTCATCACCCAAAGGGTATTTCAGTTCCCACTTCTTTTGATCAGGAAATAAATAACACTGTCTCTTCTCTGTGTAACTCAGAAATCAATATCTATTTGAAATCTCCACAGTTATCAGTGCTGTTGTCCTCTCTAAACTGCAGAACGTTTTACAGCTTTATGCCCACACAAAGCGAGCGGACCCTGTTGTTTAAAATCATTTCCTCACGCTGGGAAGGCACAGAAGCCCCACGTGCGAAACAGCACGCACACCTCCTCGCCGTGGTCCTCCGTAGCCCTGCAGACTCCTTAACCTAAGAAGAATGTCCTGGGAAGGTTGGGAAATAGCTGCAACTTGCCACGGGAGGCGTGAAGGCCACCAGTAAAGAAAGGGTACAAAGCAGAGTGTCCATAAGAGAGTTTCATCCTTCTTTTTCTGTGTCCAGAACATTGCCTTAGCCATTTACTGAAGGACTACACCATTCACAGCTAAAGAAGCCAAACGCATCCAGTGGAAGAAAAGGATTCAAGCACACAAATGAGAATAAAATATCCTGCCTCCTCATTTTCCCTTCACAAAAATACATCACAGAATCATAGAATGGTTTGGTTTGGAAGGGATCTTAAAGATCATCCCGTGCCACCCCCTTGCCCTGGGCAGGGACACCTCCCACCACACCAGGTGGCTCCAAGCCCCATCCAGCCTGGCCTTGAACCCCTCCAGGGATGGGGCAGCCACAGCTTCTCTGGGCAACCTGTTTCAGGGTCCCACCACCCTCACAGCAAAGAATATCTTCCCCAGCTCTCACCTCAATCTCCCCTCTTTCAATGTAAAACCATTCCCCTCTCATCCTATGGCTCTCCTAGGGATGAAGAGTCCCTCCCCAGCTCTCCTGGATCCTGTTTAGGAACTGGAAGGGGTTCTAAGGTCTCCCCAGAGCCTTCTCTTCCCCAGGCTGAACCCCCCCAAGTCTCTCAGCCTGTCCTCGCAGTCGAGAGGCTCCAGCCCCTGGAGCATCGCCGTGGCCCTCCCTGAGTAGGGGACTGAGTACAATCCTGATTTTCAATAAATCAAGCACCTCTGTGATAGGGGCAGGATTTCTTCGGCTGTTCCTGCTCCTCTGTCCCATCCCACCCTGTGACCAGCAGTCAGGCCCTCCTCACCGGGCAGGCTCCTCTTGCAACCACAGCTATTCCACTTTTTGGCCACACCAAGTAATTGCTCTGCAGCTGCACACCTCTCAAAAAAGACAAGCTCAGCCCAAATGCAGCAAGTTTTTACTCTTTGTCCTCATCTTCCTTCCTTCCTTCCAGTTTCTTCCATTTCCATCAAACATGACCAAATTTAGATTGGATATTAGGAAGAAACTCTTTGCTGTGAGGGTGGTGAGGCACTGGAACAGGTTGCCCAGAGAAGCTGTGGCTGCCCCATCCCTGGAAGTATTTAAGGCCAGGCTGGATGGAGCCACCTGGTGTGGTGGGAGGTGTCCCTGCCCAGGGCAGGGGGTTTGGAACTCGATGATCTTTAAGGTCCCTTCCAACTCTAACCATTCTATGATTCTATGTATTTTTGTCCTCCTTGTTGCTGCTACTTTTATTTTGCTTACACCTTCATGCCTCCTTGGGGCTGTAAGGTTTAATTCATTTTTCCATCCTCATCTGCTACCTTGAGTGCAAAAGCCCATTCCCAGACGGGGAGAATAACCCAAATATCCCTAAGACGCCTCAACGTTTCTAGTCACTAAGGATAAACCGGTAGATATGGGTTGCGAGACTCCAGGGAAGAGGAATAAACATTTTTGGTAGGTAACCTTTCCTCTGGCGTTTTTCTGCAATGACACTTTCAAACATCTGCCGCATCCTGCCACCTTGCACTGCGACGCTGTCACAACTCATCAGCGATGCCCAGGCGGCGTTTGCGCAGCGAGACCCGCTCAGGGATACGTGGATTCCTGGGGAAAGGAAAATGGTGATTTGGTAGCTTGCGTTTTCCCCCCCTCTGACACTAATTCTCGCATTGATGCTACGGGACAACGACCCGCAGAAGGTTCTGTCTTCCAGATAAAGCATAAAACCAAGAGTCTGCTCCTCGTAGTCACTGGAGCCGCTTGTCTCCGAGGTGTATTATTTCCTCTACTCTGGCAAGATCCCAGCTGCGAACCTTCCATTCTGCCTATCTATCTTCTCCTTAAAATTAAATTGGGTAGGATGGTTTTCATTTCCTGTGCCCTTGGTTCTTGTGTTGTGTGGCTACAGGCGGTTAAACAACCACAATGTATCACCCTGGAGGTGCCCGTATCTCAGCAAAGGGTGAAATAATCCTTTTATGAAAACATTTACCTGCCTCACAGGAATGTCGAGAAGGGTTTTTTTGGGTTTGTTTTTCTTTTAGAGGATTGGGATAAAAAGCACCATGGGTACCTAGATGACCTGCATATTTACAGGAAAACGACAAATTTCAAATGCAATTAATACAGGGTTTGGGAGCTTTTCTTTTTTTTTAACATTTCAGCTTCCTTCATCATTTTTTGAGAGGAGGAAAGTGATTTTGAAGCAAAATATAAGCAGTTGAAAAGAAAATCCAGACAGGAACGAAAACCCAACCACAGTGCTTTTCTTTAAAGGAAACAGCTCTCTCTGCCAGGCAGGATCTCTCTAGGACGCATAAAAAGGCTTGTGAAGGATGGCTGTCATATTAATGCATTTTTCAGGTCTTTTCCTGCAGCCACTTTGAAGACATGTGACTCAGCTGTATTTCTTTCTATTCAGCAAAACTAGTGCTTGCTCTGAATACCAAAGGCAAAAGAAAAAAACAACAACAAAAAAAAAGGAAGCACAGAAAGATCTCTCTCTGCACTCACACAGCCCCGGCCACTCCCGCTGCAACCCACGGCAGATGCCCAGTTCTCACTGGTACCTGGCACTTTCATTCCTCTTCCGTTGAGTTTTGCAGATCTGGAGACTTAACCCCTTGAGGTGAAACAAGGGAATGTGCTTAAATTTGGGCGTGAAGAACGATTTCAACAAACTTAGCAATGGTTAGATGTTGTTCCATGCAGTCCTGGCACAGGGAGACAGCAGGAACATCTCCAGTTATTATAATCACTGGGGGATCATCTGCCTTGGAAGGGCAATAGCTATTATTAATCCTTGTTTCTGGTGGCATCTGACATCACAGAATCACAGAATCTTCATGGTTGGAAAGGACCTCTGAGATCATCGAGTCCAACCAGACATGACTGAGAAACTTTCCAATAGAAACACAGAAGAGTCCCCAACCTTAATGTCCTAAATTAAATACAGAGACAGCAGGAAAGTAGTGCAACGTAGAGAGTCCGTCCTACTCCTTAGGATGGTCTGAGCTAGAGGACAGAAATCAGCCAGGCAGTCTCTTAAGAAAGGTTAGGGATTACCTTGAGAATCCTCCAGTCTATTTTAGTCACGCCGTGTTTGTAGGAACCGACAGTTTTATTCTTGATGGGTTTTGTCAAGTACCTCCTGTGAAAGTAGGTACACACACTGGAGGGAGAAAATTAAGCGCAGTCTATTCTCATTTATTTTCAGGAGAATTTCCCAACTTGCAGGTTAATGAGACTTTACAGAACAGCATCAAATTCTTCCTGTTTAAATTCTCCTTTTAAAGTCTTAACCTTTTCCACCCCCCACCACCAAAAAAAAAGTAAATATACTATGGGATGGTCTCAAACCCTAATTTCCAAATGTTTTATATTAACCAGGTGTCGATTTTGTTTGCATTATCTCATCCCCTCCTTCCCTGGATATTTGAGGATTAGCATATGTTGTGGACGAGATCAAAGAGATCAATTTACAGTTTGTGAGCTTTATAAAGGAATTATTTGATTTTTGCAAACACAACACAGCTGTGGTGCATGCAAATATCTACTTCCTTAATGGTATGTAAAGAAAGGATTTCTATGGAGTCTTTTGTTTGACAGAACTCACTCCTCCATCTCATCCAAAAATCAATTAGGATGAAAATGCAACTGGACTGTGTATGTGTTTGGGTTTGTTGGCTTGTTTTCTTGGGTTTTTTTTTAATCAATACAGCCCCACCTCTCCAGATTCTATTGAATTAGGTTCTCAAAGCTCTTTTGTTCTCACCTGTCTAGGAAAAATCATTCACGGCCCCCCAGATCTGAGCTCACAGTGAACTGCCTGAATCCAAAAGGTAAAGCTCCGTCCCCAGGGAGGGCACCAGCTGCCTCATCGATTCAGCGGGGTTTTGGGCTGATGCCGAAGCAGCGCCAGCATCAGGTCCAGCGAGAGCTGTATCATGAGGTAGCGCCAGGTTAACCATTACCAGGGAGAAGGAGAACATCTGGCCTGGAAGAAAAGAGGAGTCCAGAGTTCCACTGTCAGCATCTAAGCACAGACTCGTGGGGCAGAGCACCCCAGGATTCACTGTCTAGAAGCAATAGATTTAGGGATGAAATAGGATGTAAAAGTATGAGTAAAAACAATAAGGAGAAAACTCCTTCTCCCCATTTCTTTCGTAAGAGTTACATTCTTCCAGGCTTAAAACCAGCACTGTTAAAATTCTTCTATTGTGATGAAAGAAATGGTACTCAGAATAAGCCTCACTTCGTATAAATGCACAGTTATTGCCTCAACATTGTATTTTTTAACTCGCTGCCTGTACTCCTCTCACAGGCTGAGCTGCCACTTTGATGTAATCCCACTAAAACTCTTTTTCTACCTTTTCTATCCTCTTCAGGTTGCAGTGCTACAGCAGGAGGGTGCAAAGACCAGGGAGCACCCGGTCTGTGGGCTGGGAGCAAGCTCCCCGTGCGCCTCTCCCACAGTCTGGAAGGACGGGGATGTAAACGGCGAAAATACTTCATCAGCAGTTGGTGGAGCTGGTGGGGAGTGTTTTAAAAACAGAGACAGAGGGAGAGGAAAGGAAGGAAGCTGTCCTCGGCAGCCCTCGATAGCAGGTGTGTTCACACCAGGTGCTGGCTCCGTTCTCCACCGACTCCGTGAAATCCCTGTCTATAGCAGCGGGACGCTGGCAGCTTTTGCAGTGGTATGCAAATGCCTGGGAACATTTCAGCTTTATGTTTCATAGAATCATAGAATTTCCTGGATTTGAAGGGACCTTTCAGATCGTCTTGTCCAACCACCAACCTAACACTGACAAAAGACATCACTAAAAACCGTATCTCTGAGCACCACGGTGCTCCCCTCCAGGGATGCTGACTCCTCCACTGTCCTGGGCAGCCCATTCCAAGGCTTAATAACCCTCCCAGTATAAAAATTTTTCCTAATATCCAACCTGAACCCCCCCCAGCACAACTTTTTGTTGGGTTGATACTCTTATAATGTTGGGTTTATATTAACAAATTGAAAGAAGGGGAGAAAAGTCTTCCTATCGCTTGCAAGGAATAAAACAGACTCTGGATCAGCTCCCAGGGCACAGCTTTCTCCCAGGTACCCGGTGAGCGAATGGCATTTTCACAGCTCTCTCATCATCCTTCTGGACATCCTCCCTGCTGGGCAGAGTTGCCTCCTAGAGGAGTGATGCTGGGAAGTCTGGTCAAGTACCAAGTCCTTGTGAGAGGCATTTCACAGTGAAATCCATCGTTCTCTCGTACAGACACAGAGGAGGGGGGTGGCTCTCTATCCAGAGTATTGCTGGCATTTTTGGCAGAGTTAGGATTACCAGCACTGCCCTGTCTCATGACTACTGTAGGATTAACTGTCTGACCAACACAGCTCGTTAGCTGTGCACTCAGGCTGTTGCCCTTTTTGCCTGCCCATCCCTGAGCAGGGATCTTTGCGAAGCGTTATGAGGTTGACTGCAGTTTTCTTCCAGAGCTAAATGTGGAAGAGTTACATCTGCCAGGGACCTTTTAAGCAGTATCTCTGCCAATTTTCCTGCTGTCCCATCAGGCTGTTCATAGTATGGATTTGATACACCGTGCTTTAACTGATACAGCAAAGAGAAGTGCTGTCAGAACACAGGACTCCCACAGCCCCTCTCAACCCCAATCAGGACTCCCTGAACTCCCTTATTTCACGTTGTCAGATGCCCAACAGTAAGTTATCAGCTCCTAAAACAGAATACTAATCCTTCATCCTCACCCATTTTCTCCTCTTCTGTTCACAATCTGCTCCAGGTAGTTTTCTGATCTAAATTGCCCGTTGTTCTTCATCCACTCCCCCATCTGCCTCCCCAGAGCCATCCATCATCTCCTTCACTAAGAATCTTTTCTTACCCTACTTTTGAACTCCAAAATATTCTTTGTCTTTTGGGATTCATTTGTCCATCTTTTTCCATTAGTCACTCTGCTTTACTGACTCTTTCAAGTCCCCCACCACCTCTTTATAAACCCCAGGAATGCTGCAGGATTTAGTGTATACACTGCATTCCCCATTTAGTGTTATGAGTCTACAGCTACATGACTGGGGACATGAACTCTGCAAAACACAGAAGCATAGAACAGTTCGGGTTGGAAAGGACCTTAAAGCCACCTAGTGCCACCCCCCCTGCCCTGGGCAGGGACACCTCCCACCAAACCAGGTTGCTCCAAGCCCCATCCAGCCTGGCCTTGAACCCCTCCAGGGATGGGGCAGCCACAGCTTCTCGGGGCAACCTGGGCCAGGGTCTCACCACCCTCACATAAAAGAATTCCTTCCTGAGATCTCATCCAGATCTCCCCTCGTTCAGTGTCAAACCCTTCCCCCTCATCCTGTGGTTCCCCTCCCTGATCAAGAGTCCCTCCCCATCTCTCCTGGAGCTCCTGTAGGGACTGGAAGGGGCTCAAAGGTCTTCCCGGAGTCTTCTCTTCTCCAGGCTGACCCCCCCCCAGCTCTCTCAGCCTGTCATCTTCTCTCCTCATTCATTC
>VZRU01011311.1:36341-57303 GCA_013398155.1 Pedionomus torquatus
CTGCTCCTGCTGGCCACACTGTTCCCAATCCAGGCCAGGATGCTGCTGACCTTCTTGGCCACCTGGGCACCCTGCTGGCTCATGCTCAGCCAGCTGGCCACCAACACCACCAGGTCCTTTTCTGCTGGCCACCTTTCCAGCCCCTCTGCCCTCAGCCTGTAGCGCTGCATGGGGTTGTTGTGACCAAAATGTAGGACCTGGCACTTGGCCTTATTGAACCTCATCCCATTGGCCTTGGCCCATCAATCCAACCTCTCCAGGTCCCTCTGAAGAGCCTTCCTATCCTCAAGCAGATCAATGCTCCCACCTACTTTGATGTCATCTGCAAACCTACTGAGGGTGCACTCCATCTCCTCATCCAGATCATGGATAAAGATACTAAACAAGACTGGTCCCAAAACTGAGCCCTGAGGGACACCGCTGGTGAGCACCCACCAACAAGATTTCACCTCATTAATCACAACTCCCTGGGCACTGCCATCCAGCCAGTTTTTTGCCCAGTGGAGAGTACACTTGTCTATGCCACAATTCACCAGCTTCTCTGGGAGAATGCTGTGGGAGACAGTGTCAAAGGCTTTCCCAAAGTCCAGGTAGACAATGTCCCCCTATCCAGGGGCCAGTGCAACAAAACAGTTTCTTTCTGATAGATTAAAAGCTAAATTTGGTCTTCTTTTAAAGAAACGGCAAATTCCAGGGTGTCATCAAAGGTATAAATACTGGAATCAGAGATCATTACTGTGGTGCTTCTGGTATCTAAGCAGGCTTGTTTGGAGCACTGCGCTCAGGACGTATCAACAGAAACTCACAGCTGAGCCTTCAGTCATCTCCTCAGTCTCCTGATATTTTAGTTTTCTCGGTAACAGTGGAAGACAGGCTGGAAGTCAGAACTGGGGCATAAGATATGAGGTATAATTAATCTTTATAAAACATTTTGAAACTCTTTAATGAAAATAACTCAGTAATAAATCCACACAGCAAGAACCAAAACTCAAAGTTTCAAACACTGGCAGCCCAGTTTCACCTTTGTCTCTTTTTATTCCTTGTGCCTATCATTCCTCATCCCTGGCCAAGTCTTTATTCCCAGAAATTAGAATAGGCACAGTCCACATATATATACTTCATACTGGACTGAAATAATGTCAGTTAATCTTGGTTTTATTAGGAGTCTCTGAATGGAAAATAGCTGCCAACATCACCCCAACAGCTTCTGAAAGAAACCATATTCATTCCTAGAACCCAATTAAAGTACAGAAAAGAAAAAAAAAGAAGCAATGTATAGATGATTTCCTACAGATTCGGGTCCTACAGCTGGGTTATCTGGCATCTTTTTGGGCTCACACCACAGCCCTTCCTTGGGCCAAGAGGAAGACATTTCTTTCTGTCTCCACCCAGCTACATACTTCATAAAGTGTTTAGAAATTCACCTTTGAGATTATCGTTTTTCTCTCAGACCAGCTGGAACAGGCCAAGAAATTCAGGGGTTATAAAGAGATGAGAGAAGGAACAGTAAAACACACATGTATCCACATAGATATTAATCCACCATTATTTCATTCGCCTCCTTTCTTTAGGAAACTGAACTGAACTCGTTTGAAATAACTTCAAATAGCATGAAAAAGAAGAAGAAACATTGAGAATTGTAGGGAGGTTGAGCCACTTCTTATAAAAATCAGACTATAGTATGTTAGCCCGAGTCTTAAGACCTCAGACTCACAAAACATTTAACATTCATTCTCCAGGTAATTTGGTTAAGATGGACTGCATGCTTAAAAGACTTGTTAAATTGCAGTCATACTTTATGCTGAAAGTTAGGATTCAGACCTTATGAATTTAAAATAATAGCTGAGCCAAGGGTAGCCAAGGTTTATGATTATAGCTGTGTGCAGCATGGCAATCAAACCCAGGGAAACGTCTGCAGCTGTACACACCGCATCCCTTCTGAAAGGCTTCCTTCACGAAGCTCAGCTCTTGAACTAAGTGGATTGTTGCCTACCATACAACACACACAGCAAAAAAAAAAAGAATAGAAAGCAAAATATCATTTTGGCTGCCATATCCCTAAGTTAATAATCATTGTAGGAGCACATGTTGAGTTTTAGTATTAAAACGAAGGGTTTCATATTACAGATTATAGGGATGCTCATGTGAACAAAGTGGCAGATACAGACAATCAAAGTGTCTATTGAGGCATGGAGCTGCAATACAAAAGCAATCAGTGCAGAAAGCAAGGCGGTGACAATACAATTTTAAATCCATTTGATAGGCAAACTATATCTGTTGAAACTTCTCGGGGTGAATGAGTCTAAAACCCATTATCAGTATTGCAGCACGTCCCGTGACGCCACTTTATTTATTCAGATGAAGATTGGAGAATGTGAGTAAATACAGCATCCTTGCACTCTACAAGTTCTTTGCAGATAAATCCTTTGCCTATATTTGTTCTTTGTGCACTTTCCATGAGTCTCTCATGCAATCTCCCTGCCTGCTGTAGGAAAACACACCTAATAGAAAGTACAAGGCATATGCCCGTGAAGTGTATTTACCACTTAGAACGGTCAGTGAACACATTAATGATACTGGAAAGTACTGAAACCTTATTCTCGGCTTCTATCATTTAATGTTCTTGGTTGAGAATCATCTCAGATGTCTGTGAAGCCTCACAGACTCTTCACTCATGCCTTTAAATGGTGAGAGTTATTTGGCTGGCAGAGTCCATCCAGCCATGCCGGGTGGCAACGTACTTCGCATCTTGACACAAATGTTTTTTTTTACTAAATCCTTTTCACATACCAAGCTTCCCTCGGGGATTATGGATCCCAAGCAGCCCATTTCAACCCATATCCCCAGCCAGCACAGAGGATTTATTCTTCTCTCATTTGGATACAATGAAGTCTCATAAATTCTCACTCCTGAAATATTTCAAATGCACACGACCAATCACATTCATACATTTTTCAAGACGGCAAAACTTGTAAAGATCACAGTGTCGGTGATTTTCAGCGGTTTGGACTGTGATTTTTCACCCCAAGTCCAGCACCACCCCTGATCTGACAGTGTCTGAAGCCTGAACAACTTCTTGGCATTGGCATGTGGGGATCTGTGATCTCCAGCGAGATCTGCACTGGACTCACCCACAATAATTACTATTGTTTGTTCTGCTTTGTAATGGAAAACCAGGGAAGATTCAGACTGTGGTTTTTCTTCCTTTCTTTTGTTTTCCTCATCCTTGCTATAATCTCTGTAACTGTGATAATAGCAACCTGAACTACCTTGCCCTTTTCCCTGTTAAGTAATTTGATTTGAAAGCAACTCCTATTCTCAAGTTCACTAACCTTAGGGAAGAGGTGAAACGGAGAGGTCATTCAAAATACAGAGACTATCAGAAAAGTTTAAATAACTGAATCATTAAGATTCTATAACCTCCTCTCCATGACAAAGATGGAAATGAGAAGAGGAAATAGCATACTATGCAATGTATTCATTGGGAAAATTACTGTAATGAAACTTAAGCACAGGAAATAATACAAATGTAGCCTGTTCTTATTATATGTTAAAGATTAACATTTTTGTATCCCTTTCTTCCTGTCATTGTCACTCTTGTATGAGAATCAAACCTGCTTTCATCTTCAAAGTCACATTTTGCTCAACATACAATGCAAATGTATCACCGAAAATTGTTAACGCCAGATACGTGGTCAGGCGGTCAGAGCATTTATTTATCATTCATACAAACTGGGAAACAGATCTCATGCTCAAATCCAAATGCAGTATTTATCAATCATCACAACTATATTGAGATTTATAAGGTATAGATCAGCCTTTGGAAATATCAACAAAAAGTCTCTATGTGCAATGAGATGAGAATGATTTGAAATCATAGAACCATAGAATGTTTAGAGTTGGAATGGACCTTAAAGATCATGGAGTTCCAACCCCCCTGCCCTGGGCAGGGACACCTCCCACCACACCAGGTGGCTCCAAGCCCCCTCCAGCCTGGCCTTGAACCCCTCCAGGGATGGGGCAGCCACAGCTTCTCTGGGCAACCTGGGCCAGGGTCTCACCACCCTCACAGCAAAGAGGTTCTTCCTAATATCCAATCTAAATCTCCCCTCTTCTAGTTTAAAGCCATTACCCCTTGTCCTAGTTCTCCTTATGAAAATTCCCTGCAGATGACGACTCCAGCTACACTCAGTATTCACAGACTTGCCATACCCAATGTAAAACGAGTAAGATGCTACTGGTACTTCTGTAACTCACTCTCCTCTTTGGTCTGGATCTAAACTCTTTAAGTTGCTTGTGATCACAAGCACAGAAGGGAGACTGGTGGAGTAGGACCCAGTACTCCTTACCTCATGATATCTGATATGAACTCGATGCGCTGAGGCACATTGCACATAACTTTTTTATAATCTTAATCTAAAAATCAATTCAATGAACCGCAGGCACATGTTATCAAAAGATTCCTTGTGCAGAGGCACTAATGGACTGGAAGAAGATGCAACTTCTTTTTGTTTAGGCTCACCTATAATGATGTGACACTTGACAGCTGGGGATTTCTTGTCTCTTCCCATCTGGCTTGGTTCTTTTGAGTAGAATTCCAGCACTCAGTGCCCGGTGGCTGCCGCATCAATAAACACCCCCATGTTTCCAGTGTTACATCTTCACTTGACACAGCAACAAATGGAACTGTTCTTCTGCATATCCAGCTCCGTTTCACACCGCTTTGGCAACTGCCAGCTGGAATGGGAAAAAACGCCCTGATTTCAGCAGTTGACAGAACTGATGGGCAGAGGAAGCCAACCAGTGACAAACAAAAAAAGAACAGGACGTTACAGAAAACCTGTATGTTAATACCAGAGTCTGAGGCCAAAGGGATCACTAAGTAAGATTCAAACCTTCCCCCTTCCTGGCCCCTGGCTGCCACCAGGCATCAGACCTAAACAATTTCTAAGCTCACGTTTTTCTTCACTGGCTCTGAGTAAGTGCTCCTATAACTGGATAGTGCAGGAGCCATCGAGCACAGACCACACTGACTATACTCTAGAAAAAGAGGGGCAAAAGGAGTGGAGCTCATCACCCACCTACTTTCTGGAGAACAAACTGTATGGAAACTTGGGAACCAGTTCCACAGGCAATCGGGGGTACCTAATGTATCACTCACCTGAGACTCGGGATCCTTCCACCAGCCAGAGCTCCCAACCACCTCCGCACGTCAGCTCTCTCAACCATCGCACTCCTCCAAGCAAGGACTGGGTAGAAGAAGTCACGAGTGTGAATCAAGTGAAAAGGCCTGGATGGTTTTCATGGCTGCAGCTGCGCTGCTTTTCTTCTATCCCAGTGACAAAGAGTGGTCCCAATGAAGACGGGGTAGAAAAAGGAAAGAGATATAAGAAAAACTTTCAGAACTGCTAGTAAAGTATACAGAGAGCACACAATATAACTTTTTACTGGTGTAAATTCTTTTTTTTTATATTGGAATATGGCTTTTTCCCCATTTGAATTCATGGCCACCACTGCATACACACACCTGCCCTTAGAAGATGTAGGTGTCACCTTCTAGGTACAGCTAAGGATTTGGGGAGTTAGGGCAAGGGCAGAGGACCGGCCACGGACCTTTTCCCCACAAAGTCATACATTTTCACCTGAGTGACATAAAAAACCTCTGTGACTCTGGTAAAACATGGAGAGTTTACTGCAGATCTCAAAATTACTATTAATTTCTCATTTCCTAAACTTCAGTATAGCAAATCCCAGGGCAAGCTTGTCTAGAGAAGAATTTTTAATCTATACAGAAACTTCTTTCCAACACTTCACATGATGTTACCAGGCACGTGACAAACCCTGGATGGAGCATTTATGACACCTGACATCTAGAGCATTCACAGGCCTTTTCAGCGACAGCTGCCGAGGAGAAATAGCATCCTCCAGCTGCACAACTTTATCCTTCCCTCACTTGTGAATTGAGACGTTTGGCTTTAAAGTGGCACTCTGTACCATACTCTTAAAACTGCAATTGTCACTTGATGAAAGGAAGCCAAATGCTCCATCAGTGACATCTGACAGCAAATAAAAATCTCCTTCCTAAGGGCATAATGGGCAGGATGCAGCCCTATCATTCTTTGCCCTTATTACATCACACTCTCTGTGGGATTAACCATCAGGCTGTACACACAACGGACTCCACAAAAATAGACAAAACAGAAGGAGGGTACCAAAGGCAAGCGCACGCTCCTCCTCAGAACCGAGCACCGTGACGTTCCATGAATAAATTAAGGTGATTTCTCCTCCACAGAAAACCCAAGGAAAACAGTTGGCACTAATGCAAGGCCAGGTATCCTCTCACCTTAAGCCCAGCCTTCACAGAGGGGTGAAACCATGGGGGAGGAAGGAAACAGCAGCTCCTCACCATCTGCATCCCCTTGCAGGATAAATTGTTGTTCTTTAAGAATACAAGTATACACACAATAATCATCGAATAGTTAAACAAGGATGAAAAAAGCATGACCAGATAAACGAGAAGTCTGAGTTTGTTCATTCTTTCCTCCCACAGCTGCTGTCAGGCCACAATCTCCTTCTCAGCTCTAATTAGCAGGCCAAATTATGCCCTCATGTTACTCTGTTCAGTGGAGTTTGCATGTGGCACAGATTTGCACTGATGTGCTATGGCAGAGATTTTCTTAGTTGAGTCTCTGCTAGTGATTAGATGTTGAGGAATCTGATTTCAGACAGGGCTGAGTGTCCTGACACCCAGATAGTTTTCTGTAGAAGGACTCAGATTTCAAAGACAAGTCGGAGTGAATCCACAAGTCACAGCTCTAGAGGGGGTAGATCCACTGTGGTCCCCGTATCAGACCTCCCAGGCACACATACCCTACACCTTCTTTGGCGACACCAGGCACCAATGGTCAGGAACATTTATGTACCCCAGAAATTGAATTAAGAGATTTTTAGCTTTTATGTGTGCTGTATCCAGATACAACTACCCTGAGTTATTTATCACTTTTCTTCAGCCTATTATAAAGAAGTAGCACTGCTCATAAAAATCCTCTGAATAGTCTCCTCTGAAGGGAGAGGTTGGGGAGAGCATCTGTCATTCATTTCAGTGGCCAGCCCAGCCCAAACCACCCACTTCTGATAATGGCTTTTTGTTACCTTTTAATCTTTCCTTTGTTTACTCTTATGATACTATTTTAAAATTACAGCTCAGTTCCAAAGGCCCCACATGGGACTAGCAAAAAGAACCCCACTGGAATACAAACAACTGCAACTCCAAGGACAGAGTTCCCTTCTCCTACTCTACTGGGCCAAAGAGAAGCAGCTTAGTTGGGAGATTCCCACCAGAGAAAGAATCTGACCTAAAGACTATCCATGTCCCTGCTACACCCTCCATGGGGAAAAGTTGACCATATCTCCTCTTCAGCATGAGCAAGAGAACATGAGAGGCAGCAGAATCCTTCTATCTGTTCTCACATCAGAAGATGGGAGGAAGGGGTTCTCACTGTAAAAAGCTCCCCTTCCTTTATTTCATAGAATCATGGAATGGTTTGTTGGAAGGGACCTT
Organism: Pedionomus torquatus; assembly: GCA_013398155.1. Classification (NCBI taxonomy): domain Eukaryota; kingdom Metazoa; phylum Chordata; class Aves; order Charadriiformes; family Pedionomidae; genus Pedionomus; species Pedionomus torquatus. The sequence goes on from VZRU01011311.1 coordinate 43,903, forward strand.
AAAGACCACCCAGCTCCAACACCTCCCACTAGACCAGGTTGCTCAGAGCCTCATCCAGCCTGGCCTTGAACCCCTCCAGGGATGGGATATATTTAGGGATGAAGCTTAGAACACCAAGACTCAAGGTTTCTTTTTCTCTCTTGCATGTGGACGGCCAAATCCTCCGTTGCATGGGATAAACAATGAGTGAATTTTGGCTTTCTAGTGCAGACCTGAAACTAGAAATGTCTCGCCCACGAAGGCCTCACGTGAGGAAGGAGAGGACACACATCAGTGCACTTATCTCTGACGGCAGAACAAGCCCGCACCCCGGTGCTCCAGTCGAAAGCACCGTGGAAATTACCTTAACTGACCCCAGTTTATTCACAGAGCATTTTATTCTGGAACATGCCTCCCGTGAATCCCCTTGGCAACTAGCTAACAGGCGGCAAAATATTCTCTGGCAAATGCCCATTAAACTTCACATAACGTTCCTACACCAAAGAGGCTTTATCTCTAGTTTGTAGTCTCGTTTTTTTTTTTTTTTTTTTTAAAGCATCCTGCAGTACCAGATAAGCTTTTAAAAAAGCTATTCATTATTTGATGTTTCCCTTGTTCAGAAAAAAATGACAACAAATAAATTTTGGGGAGAAAAAGCCCAGACACCACTTTGATATTTTCAGTGGTGCTATTCACAAGACAAAGAAAAGATACATTTCTAACATTCTTGTCCAGAATATTAAAGTCCTGGGTTTTGCCGGAGAGATGATTTGGGTATAGAGAGCTTCATTATCAAAGGTCTCAGCAGTTCTTCTTGTCTCTATCGTCCCCAACAGCATCCTGGATGTCACAATCACTTTCTGGGAAAGCAATTTTGATCTTCCACAGAAAGCTATTAAAAGTATCCTGGATCTTACAGATACAGCAGTTTAACCTGAGAATTTTAAAAAAGCCAGTAGCCCTTCTTAATTATTTAATGAAGATTTAGCACTGGGAATTAGCTCCTGGGCAGAGCTGTACGTCAAGTATATGTCGTATCATTTGTTACTGAAGGATGAACATTAATGTCTGTTGCCACCTTAGGAGACAAGCTGAGCTCAGGCAATACCTTGCTAATAGTTTGCAGGGTGGGAGGATTTTGAATTTCCATCATTTTTAATGATTCATTTGTGTTTTAATGGGGATCCAGGTTCACTTCACATCCTTGGGCCATTGCAGACATTTTACCCTCCTGAGTTAATCCTGTGTTCATTCCCCAAAATGAATATTCATACCATTCAAATGCAATTTTTAATTAACGGCACCGGCAGCACTATCATTATTGCACCTGAAAGATCCAAAGCCAGATCAGAGAAATGTTGCCACAATAGAATTCACTAAATTCTGCTCACATTCCCTTCTAAGGCTGATCACCTTTAAAGTAATGAGAATAAACTGTGGGATAATATAAGACAGATCTAATTAAGATAATGAACTGGAGATTATGAACATTGCTACTCTGTGTCTGAAGAATTTTAATATATTAGTCTAACGGAAGGTTAAGGATTTACAAAAGGAAAGATATAGAAATATACAATGTGGGGTTTTTGGACAAAGCTTGAGATTCTGCACCTGAAATGTATAAATAAGAGGGATAAAAGGAAATAAAAGCTTATTGCAGGAAACACACATCATAATTTCTTTTAATTAATTTACTTAATACTTGCACAGAACACAGGATGAGAGAATTCTGCCTACAAAGTGAGGACTAAAAAAGAAAGAAAGGCAGCGAAACATTATGACAAGCTGAGAGGCACTTAGAAGGCTAGACTGTGGAGAGTTTTATCCTGCCTTCCATCTGATATGGCTATTATGGCTTTGGATGAATTTTTCTTGAGGGAGCAGCCTAATTAGCTCACCAGCAGCAGCAAGGAAAGGAAAGGGAGGGAGGCAGGCGGACAGGAAGGGGGTAAATGAGCTGTTAGGTAAAACAGAGTCGATATCAATAAGACCTACTGTTCGGTTTCTGTGAAGCTTCATCTTCCAAAACAAGGCAGCAGAGAGAAAAATGTCTGAGGGTAAAACAAGAACTCGACAATTTTCTGTAATCAATAGCGGCTTGTCAGAAATTGTCCTTCTCACATTTGCAGAGGTACATTCTTTAAAGCAAGTGCCTGGGAACTGCTGCCTTGGAACGCTACCCCCAGCTAATTCACTGTAATTATTCTGCTACAGCTAAAGTTGCACTCCAGAAAAAAATCATTATTATGCTTCCAGAATAGAAACATCAGTTTACTAGCATCTTTGTTAAGGAGGAAGAAAAATTAGGCCAGGCTGTGCTTGCTCTGGGTGCACACCAGCCTCCTCTGGCCCTCAGGAAGACTGAAGTCTTGAGGGGTCCATCAACGGAGAGGAACGATTCCAGCTCGGGTACAACCTGCCCACCACCTGCAATGACAGCAGCACTCTCTTGCCTAAAACTGTAGGCAAGTGCTGAGCTGGGAAGCCTCAGTTGTCGTAGAGGGAGAGTTTCTCACACTCGATAGAGTTACTGGAACGCAACGGCCCCTGTGAGCCAGGATTCTTCATGGTGGGAGGAGGGAGGCAGCTCCTGGAGACCATTTGCTCTGTGATACCTGCCACTCCTGTAGACTAAGAGGTCATTTGATGTACCTGTGGAAGTATAAATATGTGCAAATGTCCATGGCATGGCTCTGACTCATCACCAACTCCTTCACAGAGCTCAGAGAGCATTGCCAGGGGCAGTAGGTGGCACCAGAGGCGGCACTCTGGGGAGTGCAGGTAACGGAGGCTGTGAAGAGGGATGGCAGCTGGTAACAGCCAGCCCAAAACCACCATTTCATGTTGGGTTGCCATAGTGATACAATATAAGGACAAGGGAATCAAATTTTGCCTGATTAAAGACAAGATTTAGCTTAGAGAATAGCCTTTGGCAGAAAGAAGTATCTGAGAATAACAGGAGAGTGATCTAGTCCAGGTTCATTTCTATTGCTCCAGACAGCATGCCACAGACAACACAGGATGGCTCCACAGTTCATTTCCAAAAGGACAGCCCTCACTGCTGCTTCCCATACCATTTTCATCTTGCTCCAGACACAGAGACTCTACTATAGATAAGCCTAATTGTCACTGGCTTCGCTGAAATAGCAGCGATATTTCTCTCTCTTTAGGAGCATCCACTTTCCTTGGAAAAATAGCCATCTATGGATATGGAGACAGAGAAATTCAAGATTTTTGAGCTTTCCTTCAGACTATTCCACTGAAAAAACCCAAAGAAACAACAACTTTTTCTCCCTAGAGCAGCAAAAAATAAACTGGAAACCAAGACTGTCCTAATATTGCCTGAAAGTCTGAAAAAACTGAGACCGAGAGCACCGAAGCAATTGCTGGTAGGCCTGCCAGCTGCGTGCTGCGTACCAGCTCACCCGGAGAGGACAAATGGAACAAGGAGGCACCTTCACTCCTTGAGTTTTACAACAGGCTCTCAGGGCACGTCTTGGAAAAAAAATCAGTAGACTTCAGGGGTGGAGCAGCCTGATCTCTTCGAATCATACAATTGTCCAGGTTGGAATGGAGCTTTCAGATCATCGAGTCCAACCATCAACCTCACTCTGATAAAAACCATCACTAACCCATGTCTCTAAGCACTATGGCAACCAGGCTTTTAAATAAAGGGATGGTGACTCCACTACTTCCCTGGGCAGCCCATTCCAAGGCTTAAGAACCCTTTCCATGTCAATTTTTTCCCTAATATCCAATCTGAACCTTCCCTGGTGCAACTTGAGGACATTTCTTCTTGTCCCATCGCCTGTTCCTTGGGAGAAGAGACCAACTCTGAGAAGAGACACTTTCACTGTGATTATGGGGAGTTGTACCAATGCAGCAGAACAGAAGCTGATGTAGTCACTAAACTCAGTACAGTCACTGTCCACTGGAGATGAGGACTTAGTCAATGCGCAATAAAGTCACTCGATTTCCCCCCAAAAACCCAAAAGCTAAAGATACAAAAGCTAAAACATGAAATCTGAGAAAGGAGCGAGAATATGAGTAAATATTCCCTTCCAATTGTTTCCCACTAGTGAAAAAGCTCAGCAGTGAAAGACGTGAAATAACCTTATCCTCCTGCATGATAATTCTGAGAGTTTTTCAGAAAGGTAACGTAATTACAGTTTGTTCATTTTCAGTGTAGCTCCTAATCATCATGGAGAGCTGAGACAGTACTTATCTCCGGTTTGCAGAGCTGAAGCATTTTTACCTGTATTTACAGATTGTCCCATTCTGTACAGGATTTGTCGGGTTTAAAAAGAAAATAACCCAAAGTGGTCTTAGTTCACATAGATACTAACTCACCCCTTGAATTTTCCCTCCATCTCAGCAGAGAGTTCCTTCAGAGATGGAGAACCATGCTGCGACCCTGCTTTAGCAGGGGAGTTGGACTAGATGATCTCTAGAGGTCCCTTCCAACTCTGACAATTCCCTGATTCTGTGAACCAAGACATATCTGCAGTGTCACCTAAGAAAATTATCTCTTCTGATTAAAATGCAACACAATTCTTTGTGGTGAGATCCCAATCTCAGCTCCAGCATTGTCGTATTACCAATTAATTCTCTTCTGCTCTCAGTGTTTATTGTCTTTTTGACACAGTTGGATTTCAAGGATATTTTCATTTATAAATATTTTCTTTCCCCAATATTTAAATTAATAGTTGCAAATACTCTTTGACTCTCCGTTATCTTTCCAACTTTCGGTGCCCTCAAGACCTATTTCTATGCCACGCATACGCATAGAGATGAAAAGATCAAAAGATACGAGCTCATTCCAATCTCATCATCTGTCTTATATTCAATGTACCATACATTAATGGAGCATTAAAGTTTTTGAGTTAAATCAAGGTAAAAAATTCAGTTATGATGATAAAGACTGCTACAATCCAGCAATTGCAATTTTAACCGCTGCATGAATACACGAGTAGGACACAGCATTTGAATTACAATGGAAATATTGACAAATATTGAGTAACTCTGTGAAAGCGTAACATTTAATACGGTATTGCTGTTAAAAACTGAAGTGGAACAGACATGTCACCGGATGGAGGACAAATCCTGATTTTCTCACTACCTGAGAAGAAGTTAAAAGACTGTAACTCTCTTATCACTCCTTTAACTCAACAGCCGCCAAGAGGACCTGCAGCAAAATGACCAAGACGAGCCGCAACTTCAACTCGGTACAAGGTGTGTGGAAAGGAAAGCGTTACCAGCACGTCACAGTGGCCTCTGAGAGAAGAGCTCTTAAGGGAAAGTTTCCAAAATACTGGACTTCCTGGGCCACCGCAATGACATTTTAGGAAATCGTCCTCACAGCCAGAAATCACCGTAGAGACAACGAGTCGTTTGCTGGCCCCTTGCCCTTTTCACTCCCAAAAAGTAAAATGACCCAATGCAAAGTCGGGTGTTGTGGTTTTGAATCATTTTTCCTAAATATTTACCCTCCACCACTGGCAGAAAAACCCAGAAAAAAAATGGGCTCCTCTCTGCTAGGCTCCTCACATGGAACGAAGTCCAAACCCAACCCAAAAGCCAAACCTAATCCAAAAAGCTTCCAATTTAGGGACAAACCTCAGGCATCCTATACCCTAGAATTAAAGGCATTAAACCAAAAATCCTCATCTTCACTCTCATCCATGCAAAAGCAACATGGACACCTAAAGGGGCCCTAAAAATCCCTCACACCGAGCAAGGTTGCTTTAGGAGATGAAAGGACACAATAAGCCTTGTTCTTAACATCCTTTCTCAAGGTCTTCTGTGCTAGGAGCAAGGCTACAGTTTGGAGCAGGGACAAGAGGAACGGCATTAGGGCAATTTCAGCCATGACATTCCTATTTCATGCAATCCTATTTCACATCCCCACAGGACACTGCGGAGGAACCACAGTCTGAGCTGAACAGATGATGACAGAGCTTTCACCAGACCCTGGGGCGATCCAAGGTTAAAGGAGCACAAAAGTATCTTGAAGTTATGATTTCTGCGATTCTACTTTAGAGACAGGACTAAGAATTTCCCTCTGATTTGCTCAAAGCGGTCAGTTCCAGAACTGATTTCACACGCCCCAAGTTCCCCAGTTTACACTGGGGTGAGAACTGGGGCTCCTCAGCCTGGAGAAGAGATGGTTCGTTAGGATCTCATCAGCGTGCATAAATACCTGACTGGGGTGAGTGAAGAAGACAGAGCCAGGTTCTTCTCAGTAGTGCCCAGTGGCAGGATAAGAGGCAATGGGGCAAAAAGTGAAGTACAAGAAATTGCATTTTTCAAACAAGGAAACTATTTTTTTAATTTTTTTTTTTTTTTTTTTTGTCTGCNACTCAACAGAGAGGTCATGAAGTTCTCCATCCCTGGTGATACTCTAGACCCTGAATGGCCTGAGCAACCTGCTCCAGCTGACCCTGCTTAGAACAGTGGCTTGGATGAGACAGTGTCCAAAGGTGTCTCTCAACCTCAGCCACTCGGATGCTGTGAGCTCAGGAGCCCCTAGAGCCATAACCTGACGGCTCCCTCACTGAAAGGAACGGAGAGGTATCAGTATCTGTAGTGCTTGCTTCCAAGTATCTGCTTCTCTGAAGGCATGCAGGATGGGAAAACATGACTATGAGCTGCTCTGGGATACAGAAGCCAAAATTATTAATCATGAACCATCAATGCTGAACACAGTGCTGGATGAATTTCTTCAGTGTTAATATTTCTGCCTGATTTCTGCCTATAGTAACATTCTCAAGGGTCCTTGAGTGGAAGAAAGGCTGTAGAAAGTTGGAACTCGAGAACTCCCATATCCTCCCGTGTCTTTAATGATTCTCCAAGCTTTACACTTAGTTATATACAAGCTTTCCCAGGAGGTTGCTCTCCAGACACATTCTTCTTGGGAGGCTGGGGAAGGGATGACTAGTGGGGTGGAGGTTTCAAGGGCACCTGTGGGATTTAGGAAATCAACTTACACTGGAAATTAAGAACTGGGACGTGCTTTTCTTTGGCTGGCGATAAAAATCCCACCATATTTATTCCTTGCTGTGTATGATTCCTTGCAATAAGAACTATGGTTTCAGTGATGCAAGAACATGTGCTCGCACTCCTGCAGCAATAAGCTGCTGTGGTTCTCATCACACCAGATGTTTCTCCCCTTTAGGAGTCACTGACATCCAGGCCAGCAGCACGTAGCACGTAAAGAACAGAAATTCTTTGCCAGAAAATAACAACCAACATGGGCAGGTTGTCAGGTGTCTTGAAACGGTAGTTTTGCAGCAGCAGATGACGAATTTATTGGGATTTTTGCACGGCACCAACAAGACTGACTTTCTCCTTATCTGCTTTTTACTTTTTGCCAGCCTCTACAGCATCAGCCCGTGCTGCACCTTGGCAAGCTGTCACAGAAAAGTAGACAAATTAGGAACTCTAATATTCTAGATATTTTGTATCTAGAAACAGGTTCAAATCTTCACAGTGGCCCGCCGCCATCCTAACAAAAAAATCTCACCTTTCCCTTTTTTTCTGGGAGGCCCTGGCAGCAAAATGTGAATTATGCGTAGTACCCACCTCCCGGACTCCTGAGAAGAGCAGGACCTGTGAGACCACTTACTTAGTCCTACTTTATCCTGACGCTGGTACCTTTGAACCTCAAGTGGAAGATGAGGCAGGAATAAAACCAGCAAAAAACAATGCTGCCTGTCAGGTCTGGCTGTGGCAGATAGGAGCTTCTTTGAGGCCGCTGCAGAGCTGACAAACAGAAGGGACATTCACGGCATCAATGCCCCGTGTTCCCTCCCCCCCACCCCAACTGTCTCCCTCTTTGAAAAGCCAGAGCTCTTTGCATCCCTGCCGCACGCACAGCTTCGGGGATGCTCAGTTTCCTCGCTTCCCCACCGATATTTCGCAGATTCTTCATAACCCCTTATTAAACCCCAAAGTGCTGTTTCATACGTGTTAATGAGAAGAGCGTAACGTTTGCCCAGGGAATGGGAAGAGCAGCCCTGCCATGAAGCACTTGGCCAAAATACCTCGTCACTCACGTGGGCAGGTGAAGCAGATACTTGAGGGCAGAGTAATAACAAAGTCATATTCACATGCAAGGACATCTGAGCATACGCAGCATATAATGAGTTTGTGTCAGTGTCCTGGTTTGAAGTAAAACGAACCGATTTTCTGTTTTATAGTTTTACTTTCTTAGCTGGGCCTCTTCTAATGGACTAAACTCTGCAATTAACAGCACATTTTTCAGAACTGTTCCGTCTCACAGTGATAAGACCTGATTATACCAAGGGATGGTGCAGAGAGGCCCTTGTTTGTACTTATTGCTAGAAGAACCAAGGTCAGCCCATTGGAGGGTCGGAAACAGAAAAGCGTAAAGGGGTCCCACCTGCAAGGAGGAGCAGACAGGACAGGGGACCCAGAACTGCCCAACAGGGGTATTCCATCCCATCCCCATCACACCCCAGATAAAAGCTGAGGGATCAAAGGGGCAACTCTCCTTCTTCCATGGCTGACATCCAAGGAGGACCCTGCCTGTTCCTCTGCCTTTGATCCTGATCCGAGCGTTCCTGACTCCAGAGCTGGAATCCAGCTNTCATTACAGTAGTTTAGTTTTTTTCTAAACTCTTGAATCTCTTTAATTTATTCCTCTCCTCTCTTTGACCCAAAGGGGGGAGGGGGGGACATCTGTCAATCAGGTTTTGGTAAATTTGGCTGAAACCACGACAGTCAGAACATCTGAACGGAGCGCCTCTGCATCAAATGCTACAGAGGGATTAAGCCAAAAGAGTCATGTGGCAGGGGCTCAATGGGAAAGATGATGAAGCAGAGCCATTTAGGCCCCAGTTTCTCCCAAACCTTAAGCTTCAGCTGCTCGGGCTTCATTTACATCCCCACGTCTTGTCCTTCAGCCATTAACAGCAACCCTACATTGTGCCTGGCCTTTTGTGGGGACACAAAAAAAAAGAACGAGTGGTCACAAGGAAACCTTTGTGCCTCTTCCACGGTTGCAAAGGAGAGCCAGCCCCCGCAGCCCACAGCTGTCCGGGGAGACTCAGAGTTAAGAATGCCAGCAGCAGGACATTTGCAAAGGAAAAGCGGAGCAGAAGGGAGGGCAGCTAAAGCTCCGCTCTCTTTCTCCCACATCAAGCTACCGAACGGAACAGAGGGAGTTTATGCCATCACCCCCCACACAAAAGAGATGTACAAACTACTTGTCGCTGGAGAAATCCTTCCCGCGGCACCGAGACTTTCTGTCTGCCCTTGAGCGCTGTCGGGCACCAGGCTCCAGGAATCGCCCGCGCTGCAGGGCACCTGCGGCTCCCCCGCGGCTTTGCCGTGCCCTCGCTGGCGTCGGGAGAGCAGGCATCCCACGGGATTGATGCACGTCCTACTGCCCGATTCATTGATGGAGGTTTTAAGCGCTGGCCATATGCACGATGCTTAACAAGACATAAGCTCTGCCTGGAAGAGATTATTTGTTACGTAGTCACTCTCTGCCTCAAAATAAAAGGAAAATAAATGGCAAGGAGTATTTTTAAAAGGAATATAAAAAGCCTTATTCACCCTCGAAGCAGAGAGTCCATCAGCATGCCTAACTAGCCAATTTGCACCACTGAATTTGTCCTAATTAGCAAACTTCATGAATGAGCAATCTGGGATGTGAGAATCGGAACCTCTTTTCGCTAAGGATGTGCCTAACGTTTTGTGAGGCGAGCTGTAAGCCCTGCAGAAGAATCGTTCACAAAGGACAAGAAACAGGGGACGACGTTAGAAAAACCAAACTCCCCCGATGCAGAGAGAGTTAAAAAGACAATTTTAAATAAAGCTGGACGTGTCCAGCATGCAGAAAATACAGCTGAGCCTGAGAGAAGGAGCCAGCAGGTGTCAGCCTTGCTTTATCCTTGCTTTAGCCTCTCCCTGGCTCGCCAGCAAATTCTTGCAAATTTGTTTGATCTGATTATTAATACTGACAGTAATTTCCTTCTGAGAAGTAACAGTTACAGGAGTTAACCGCGTTATCAAAGAAGTCTATATCCAGCAATATTTATATAGGTTAAAATGTTGAACCGGCCGTTGCCATAGCAACTGCAGCATCAGATGGATTAGAACTAGGTGAATGAGGAGACTGGAACAACTTCCTGATGAGAAATTCAATTAGTATGTCAGTATTTGCAGGCAGAAGCTAAACAGCACTCCCCCTCACTCCGCAGTCACATTCGACACGTAATGTTTTTCTCCGAAAGGAAAACGCCGTCCATAACACCTTTACGAGTCCCTTCTACGTTTGCCTGTTTCCAAGGCATTCGCCTGAGAAGCCCATTCCTTCCCCTCACACCAAATTCTGCCTGGTGAAATGATGTGTCGACTTCCAGCCACCTGGCCCGTATCGGGCAGGTAGCGCTTCACAACGCCAGCGATCACCCTGATGTGGCCCAACACGGGCACGAAACGTAGCCTGCCCTTTATTAAAAATGCATGGAATCTAATTGTTAAGATACAGCTCGAGAGACACAAAACGCTGCAACGCACTCTGTATGCAAAGGAGGGGGGAAAAAGCCCGGTCCCTGTGCAATTTAGCTGCTGAAAGGCTCCTTATCTCCTGCTACACTCCAATTTCCACAGCACTCTGATTCCCAGGGATGCTGTCAGTCACTCTGACGGGTGCAGCACACAACCCTCTTTATTTCCCATGTTCTTCCCTGATGATCTTTTAAACCCACTCTTTTTTTTCAAACCCACTTTTAAACCCCAGTACAGTCTAACCCGTGGGGAGTACTTGCAAGGAACAGAGCAAAAATGGAAGTCTGTGGAAGACTCCTGACTTTTCATTTTCTTACCTGCTTTAAGTCGCGCCCTAATTTGATGTACGGTCTTGTAATTATCTCTTCTGAGATTCCAAAAAAATTTTTAGGCCTATTCTCATATAAAAGTGTCCTTTGGGTGCCATACTTTAAAACCCTGTGATCTGCTTCAACCACAAAATCCTTCAAAGGTCAGTCACCGCCCAAGACATCTTGTTTCCATTTGAAAAACAAATGTAACACACAACAGATTATTTCCACGGTCTCATACTTTTTATAACAAAGGCATACAGAGAACACACACAAATTTCTCAGAAGCCAGTAGGAATGTGTATTTGGAAGGGTTTCCCACTTCTAAATTTTCAACTCTAGATTTTCACCTAACCATCTGCTCGAAATAAGCTTCCCTCTCTCTTGTAGGACATCCATCCATCCATCCATCCATCCATCCATCCATCCATCCATCCATCCATCCATCCATCCATCCATCCATCCATCCATCAATCCATCTCCCCCCTTGTACTCTAGTTCTTTTTATTTTCCATTCCTATTTACCTTTAGGCAGATAACCACGCCAAATCAACACATCAGTCTCTGAATTTGTGGTCAGCTTTGAGGTAAGTCTCTTTAGCTGCCCGGCTAAAAATCTGCTTGGGCTGTGTCCAGCCTGACACCAGGTCCTATTGCTTTATTTATCCTTGAAAATAGGGAAATCCCAGGGCTTCCTCATTTGGAACAAAGCAGAGGTAATTGGAGTAACACACACCCAACAGATTTTTTGGTCAGCCAAGAAACAACACCATCAGGCAGAGCAATCACACAGGATATGGCCAAAGCAGAGGTGAGCATATACTCAAAATGAAGCTTGATAACGTCACGAGTAAATCAGTGTCACCGTATATCTCTAGGATCTCTGAAAAATGTGGGTTTCGCTGAGCCTGTGTATTAGTGCCTCCTTATCACTGCAGCTCTGCAAATTCGGCAGGTTTTCTGTGCAGGCGTAAAGCACTAAAAATAGCCTTTAAAATTTACCCGATAAATTTTGATGGGCAGATATTGCAGTTAGGTGGCCTCAAGAAGGATGGGAGACAGATTAGACTAACAAAGAAGCCCCTGGACCGAGACTCGGCTGCCTGAGGCTCGAGAGACTTGTCTTCTATTTTCACTCTTCTCACTTCTGGACGATGGGACCACAGATAAGTCGCTTCCCCTCACTGTAATTCCATTTATTTTCTGCTATCCTTTTTCTGTCTCGCCTGTTAGGATTATTTAGAGACAGAGATTGCCTTCCCTTTTATTTCCACAGAGTTTACTCAGAGGAGACCATACACTGCCAGGATGCCCGAGTGCTCAAGGAATGCATTCTGCTACCAATTACAACAACATTATTAATAAATCATAGGTACCGTGGCAAACGGCAACTCACTGAATATAGCTTTAGAATTTTGGGCATATAAACAAGGCCACCCATCTTCTATTTTACTGATATTTTAATTTATTTAATTTTATAATTTTATATTAAAGATTTCCTGAAATTAGAGATTTTTTATCCAAGCTTCCTTTTCAGTTCCCTTTATATAATGAAAGAACTAAGTAAAAATACGTTTAATTTTTAAAGAAATAATTTCAAAATCTAATCATTTTGAGGTTTGATTCATGGGATTGCTGTTAAAATGCAATAAAGAAATCATTATATTAATTGTCATATTTTAACAAATCATCAGTTTCACCACATTTACATTTATGGACCTTGGGTTTGAAAGACGTTGATTTCAATGACACTAAAACATAGATGGGTTTTTTATTCTGCAGGTTATTACAAACACGTGTAATAGGCGGTGGATTTGTATGTGATATGAGACCAGAAGAGAAGAAAGTGGAATCAAATCAAATAGGCAATTCTGATGAAGATAAAATATTTTTTTCTAGCATGTTGGCAACCATACTAATGAATTATAAGATAAATGTATAAATTCAAATGACTCTTTGGGCGTATTTACACCATGCAATCCAGGTCCAGCTGAGGGTCACACAGATGCTGGGAGGGCTGGAGCTCCTCTACTGGGAGGACAGGCTGAGAGAGTCGGGGGGGTTCAGCCTGGAGAAGAGAAGGCTCCGGGAAGACCTTAGAGCCCCTTCCAGTCCCTAAATGGGATCCAGGAGAGATGTGGAGGGATTCCTGATCAGGGAGGGGAGCCGTACGAGGAGGGGGAAGGGTTTTAAACTGAAAGAGGGGAGATGGAGATGAGATCTGAGGAAAAACTTATTTTGTGTGAGGGTGGTGAGACCCTGGCCCAGGCTGCCCAGAGAAGCTGTGGCTGCCCCATCCCTGGAGGGGTTCAAGGCCAGGCTGGATGGGGCTTGGAACAGCCCGGTCTGGTGGGAAGCGTCCCTGCCACTGGATGATTTTTAAGGTCCCCTCCAACCCAACCCCAAATTTCATAGAATTCTGTGATTCTGTGAAAACACTGCCTCTGTGTTAATTTGTCTTCTTTCATAAGTTTGCAAGCAAGGCCACACTTACAATATTACTCTACTGGGTGCACTGCACCAGCACAGGCCAGTACGAGACTGGGTATTTCTAGCAAGCTCCACTTTGCTTTCT
>VZRU01011313.1:12220-24990 GCA_013398155.1 Pedionomus torquatus
GTTGTAATCTGGCTGCAAGTGAGGACCTTCAGAGGGGACCTGCACCCTCCTTCCCTTCAGGTATCATCCCCAGCCTCAGTGCCAGGAGAGAGACTGACTGCAAGTGCAGGAACATGGCCTGGAGGAACCGTAAGTAGGAAAAAAATGCAGTGATTTTTGGCAAAATTCATTCTGAGTGGGGTACCAGATGGAGGTGGGGGATGCAGACTGAAGCCCTGCTTTGGTTACCTGCCTCAGTACAAAGATGCTGCTGCTGCTGGCTGGGGGCGGGGGGGGGAAGAAGAGGGGAGGAGAAGGTCCACACATCCCAGAGAGTGTGGCTGTCCCCCTGTGCTCCTACTGGCTCCTTTCCACCTTTGTGCAGCCCACCAAGTGTTGAGACCCAGATTCCACTCCCCTCTCTCTCAGCTCAAACTAATGTCCCACATGCAGTTTGGGATGCCTGTGAACTTGCCTTGGTGCAGGGCATCATCATGACTGCTTCAGAGGTGCAAAGTGGTAGGAGATGAGACACCAAACCTGTGGGGAGGACCAGACAGCTGCTGTGCTCATGCACAGCTCACACCCTTGTGAATGCTACTCCCGGGGTCTCCGTCTGCTCTTGGTCACTTTTCATCCCAGTTGGGAACAACCAGCTGCCTCCATCCTACCCAAACAGCTGCTTCACTAACTCCTGCTCTTCCACCTCTTCTTTAGGAAAAAAAGAAATACCTGATTTCCCATGGGACACCTCCCGACTTGTCTCCCTCTCACCAAAGCCTACTGTCTTCATAACCCAGAGAAATTACAGGGCCTGGTATTTCCAGCCCCTTCCAACATCTCCAGTGCCGCATCTTCACAAACGGGAGGGCTGGGGATTCAGTAACACACCCCCTGCCGCCTCCTGCTGAGAACCACTTAATGTTGCCTGGATCAAAATTTTGTGACCACACAATGTTTTGCCCATAGACATTCTGGAGGGAGCCGGTCATTCTCCTTTCTCCTGTGATTTGGGAGCCTGCGGTGGACAGGAGCAAGCAGCCACTTCGTACTTTCTCCTACAGCAAAGTGCTCAAGACCATTTTCAGGGCATTTGTCAGGCTGCTTCCCCTCCTCTTCTGCAACTCACTTCTTAAATAGGATATTACCATGAATTTTGCCATTCCAGTCAGATGGCTTTCCCCCCCAGATTTCTTAATAAAACCAAGCAGGTCAAATTTATGCTCATCGGGGAGCAATTCCAGTTCCTCTTGTTTATTAGCCAAGTGCTTGGCTTTATACACTGAACTATGACTAAATAATGTCTTTTTTTCTTTTTTTTTTTTTTCCAGGCCACACAGTAACCTGATTAATTTTATTCCCAGCCTTTTGTATGCTCCTGTGGGCCCATTTCTCCTGGTTGATATTATTTTAACATGCCCCCAAGGCATCTGTCCACCTTGCTTCCCATCATCAGGCTGCCCAGCTCTTTACAAGCATCCATCCAGCCCCCATCTTCTCACACACAAGTTCCCAGTGGTGAAGCTTTTTCCATCAGCTCAGCTTGCACACCTTGGCATTTTGTGACCCTCTGTTCCAGCACGGGGACGTGTTGGCATGTTTAAGCAGGAGAGAGACTGTTGGCGTGTGAGCAGGTTCTGCTCATCTGAGCAGGTCCATCATCATCTGCATCATTCTTGCTCCTCCTGTTGGAATCAGCCCCTTGGCCAGGCAGGAGCCAGAGAGAGCAGGGCTGGGCAAGGAGGCAGAAAAAAAGTGCAAAGGAATAAGAAGGCATGGGGAAGTGTAAGACGTTCATGGCATTGAGCCTCATGATTTTCCTCTTTTGGGAAGACTGAGGACAAGTGAAATTCCCATTTGGTAAGAAGGGGTTCCTGGCCTTTTCCCAAGCAGAGAGCTGGAAGTCATGTGTGTGCAGAGCACGATGTGTTTCTGTTGATGAACCAGACCCAGAGAGTCCATGGCCCTTCTTGGAAGCACCTAGACTTACAGTAAGATTGAAGCTAGGCTCCCATCTCCCAGTGAGCAGATCATTGACGGGCAGGTTATTTTTGTCACCCTTTGAGTGCTCTGAACATTATGAATGGCTTCACCACTTCCATGTTTTAATAGAGCCATTAATGAATGGCATCAGTACAGCACACAGACAATCACATCACGTCCCTCCCTGGTCACCCAACCCCAGTTCACAACGGGACACACGCTGCCAGGTTTATTTCACTCAATAAAAAGCCATTATTCTTCCTCCTCCCCGTGAGAGACAGATCGATTCCGAATGAACTGAGGCTCAGCCTGGAGAAGGCAGGGGCTTGTTCTTGCCTCTGCCCCCATTCCCAAGCAAACAGGCGGTTTCGCAGCTCCTGTTTTGCTGCAGCTCTACAGCAGCGTGGGCTCAACCTTCCCACCCAGCAGTGGAAGATTTTCTCATTCCTAGAGATCTGCCTGAAGTGTCTTTTACATGTATTTTTGGCATGACTTGAATAACTTGTCACACTGATAAACTCTCCGGGAACTGAATTGAACCCTTTCCTCCCAGAGTGATTCCTGCTTACAGCCAGCCTGTTGTGTCTGCAAAGCACTTTGAGATCCTTCAGCCTGATACAGTAAGGCTCCGGATCTCAAGCAGAGTGCACGTTTCCTCTCCCAAGTATTTTTAAATATCTTCCGAATGAAGCAGCTGACAAGCAATTTGTCTTCTATTTATGTCCTAAGTAATTAAAACATAATTTTAGGATTCCTATTCCCCTCGCAGAAGCTGGTGTTCCTGCAAACACCATAGCACATCAGTGGACGCATCGCACTAGGCTGCTCTGAGGTGGTCTTTGTGCCAGGAACGCCTCCAGAGGAACAAAATCCTGGTTCTTTGTGGTAGAAGGGGAAAAAAAAAAAAAAAAAAAAAACAACCAAAAAACACNAGCTTTTCAACAAATCTTGGCTCCTGTGGAAGTTTTCTACAGGCTTCCCTGAGATTAAGATTTCAGCCTTTCAAGTCGCTTCTGTAAGCTGAAGGTCTGTCAGCAGAGTCCACCTGCTCTCAAGCCCTTCCAAAAATCCAACTCTTATGTTTTCACTTAATATATGCAATTATTAGCTCCAGCATCACATCTACCAGCTGCATGGAAACAGAGCTGAGACTTTGCTCAGGTTCCCCAGTGCTCAGAGGAAGCCTTAATGATGTTATTCCAAATTTGTCAAGGTGAAGGGGAGTGGGATCAACCATATGGCTCTGCTGCTAAAAGGATTTAAGGTCTTTTTCTTGTATTTTGGAGCAAAATTAATCTTTTTTTTGTAAGGGGAGGAGGCATCTGCAGCTCCCCATCCCACTGGATGCTCGGGCTCTCAAGGAGGCACCTCCGTCTTCTCCTCTGGACAAGCCACCTCCACCAGAAGGCTAAGCTGAGATGCCAGAGCACGCACTGTGGTTTCAGTGTGAAAAACGGCACAGCTGGGGGGTGAGGAGGGGGAGCAGCAGGAGGCATCACGTCTTAAACCCCTGCAAAAAACCCAGCCGAGCCCTCTCATCGGAACCCTCACTCTCTACCCGATTTAATGCGTGTTGTGCTCTCGCCTCCCACCACACACATTACTGCACCCATTCAGGATTTGTGGCTTTTGAGAATGATCTAAATGAATTTGATGTCCCAGAAAGAGGCACTTGAAAAATAAACCGGTGTGGTTTAATGATAGCATTTTCCACATTTTTATTATAATGACTGTGGTGTTTATTGGAAGGTTAGCGACTCAGCCGAGCATGAAAACAAAGCAATTGAAGAGGCCAGCCCTGTGACGGGGTCTCTGCACGCTCGGTCATTAATGCTCATTCTATACATGACACTTCTTGTCCATTTGGTCTCTACAGCATCTCCCTGTGGGAGTTGTGATGAGAGGATGGAGTCAACATCGTTTTGGACGAGGAGCTTCACGCACGCTGGTACAGAGCCTGTCTCCTCCTCCGGCTCTGCAGCACCCTGCAAACTCACACTGCCTTTGTTAATTGTGATCATCCTAGTTTTCAGGTTGAGAAACTGAGGTCCAGAGAGTCCAAGTCAGTCGCCAAAGGCTATGCAAGCGCATGGCGAGCCTGGCCATGTAATGGAGCCAGGAGCCAAATCATAGAATCATAGGGATCGGGTTGGAAGGGACCTTAAAGATCATCTAGTTCCAACCCCTGGCTTCCAAAATCCTTTGCTTGGAGACTCTGCCTGGCTCTGCAGGGCACAGGTTTGCCTCAGAGAGATGGGCACCAGCCAACCACGGCTATGAAATCTGCCAAAGTACAAAAAAAAAAGGCAAAGGAGCTGAAGTCAGAGGTTGCACCAGGGATGAGTTTCACTGCTCATCTCCTACCGGGTTTGAAGCTCAGCATCTGAGCGACCTGGTACAGAAGTTCCCATGCGAGAAGGTGAGTGTGATAAATACACAGCCTGGCTCCCCGGGAGGCCGGTGGTCTGGGTCCCCACCACTCCACCTCTGCCCGCACGCCGAATTTCTGCGGTTTACCCTTCACCTACTTTCCCAGATTCACATCCCCGCTGCCTCTTGCATTACTTCAACCCGGGAGTGAGTGAAGTCTTAATGGCAAGGGAAAAAATACATATATATTCCCACACATGTGGCTCAGCAAACCCTGCTGCTTTCCAACATACAACCCACTGCTGAGTTTTCTCGGTGAATCAGAAGGAGTGTGTTTTGCTCAGGAGTGGGGATGAGCCACTTAGCGAGCGGGACCCAAGCAGGCTCGGTCCCTCGGGTACCGCAGTGACAGCACCCCAGGCAGATTCCTCCCAGAAATAACAACCTTTGCCATTTTCTTGCATCTAGAGTGTGTCCTCGTGTAATAAAATCAGATTACGGAGCAATTCCTTTCACCCGTGATTCAGAACACGCTGATTAAATGCTATTTCTTTGTTCCTGTTAAATAAAGGAACTGTAGTTGATACAAACAAATTACGATTTCAAACTGGGAGGCAAGACACACCTTGACTCCACCATAAAGCTGCTTTGTGTTTTGGTGGCTCTGAAGAGAAAGAGGAAACAGTAAGTGGTGCTTCCTAATGTCACAGATCTTCTTATTAAAGTGTACTAACTTAATTATTTTACTCCTAAGAAACAACAAATTCCTCACTATTTTTAGACTCTTGTACTATTTTAAGAGAATTTTATTTTTTTTTTCCAGGGTCCAGTCACATGGAAGTTAAACAGCAGGCAGGAAAGTCTCCAAAGGATAATAAACTATCTCAAATTACTTTGCTAATGGAACAAAGAGTACTGTAAATGTCACACACGATATAACGAGAGTGGTAGAAACCTTTACATGAAACAATGGATCCATTAGCATTATTTTTTTTTTTAAAATAACCGGACTCACGATACTTTTGCATAGTTCCATGGAGCTCGCTGCTCCAAGCCAAATTAACTTGTTTGTTCACTCAAATTCTGCAGCTGAGCTCACAATGTGGCATCCAGCTTACTAATCATGCACACTCTCAAGGCATCGATCATTTAGGATTTCAAAGCCCATTATAGACAATAATTAAGCCCCATCGCACCCAGCTGAGTCAGTGGAATTATTTCGACTTAAAACTGAGGTACAGAGAGGGAATAACTGAATCACTGATTGGAGACCAAAACTGAGCCGAGGTACAGACCCAAGCCCTATCCACCAAACTCTACTAATTGGTCCTCTCCTATCCAAGCTTAATGAAGTAGTCCATCATCTTCCAAGCTACAGGCATGATCCTTCACTTCTTACGTGACTCATCAACCCGAGAACCTGTCTCTGATGGGGTTACTTGGGTAAAATGATGAACTGTCAGAAACCACCGCATCACCCACCCATGCAGCCCCATATTTTGCCTATTTTGTCTCTAACAGCTGCAGTTGGCAGAATATTTAGTCTCTAAACATCTCAAAGGCAGGAGCAATGTCATCAGAGATTGGCTTGGACACAACATAACACCTTCAACGAGTCGCGATGAAAAAATCACAAGGATGGGGCATGACATCATTGCCTTAGGAAAGCAGCAAGTAAGCAGCAAAGACAAAATGCAGGTAAGAGGGCAAGGAAAAAAAGATGCCATCAGAGGGCTGTCTCTAATGCAAGCAGCTTTCTCAGCCCCCTCCAGCCTGTGATTCAGTCTTGCTCCTGGAAGTAATTTACAATAACGAAAGTGAGCTAATACCCAGATGTGTGAAGTACGGAGTATATTTGGCTCTGATCTGAAGCATGTTTACTGTAAGGAGGAAGAGTTGTGAGATGAATCTTTTCTTTGACCGCTCTGAGATCTCTTAACCAAATCCCACACAGCCCCCAAGTGCTCTCCTATTTTCTTGAGAATTAATTAGGTGAGGCTATATTGTGCACACAATCATATACGTGTAAGATAATTGGAGCAGAGGGTTTGAAGGCGTGTAGATGAGAATAAAATTTGTCTTCAGGCAAATCTGCACAGGTAGAGTATGTTTTGCTTGGCATGAACACTTTGCTGGGTTAAGAGCTATATGTGTAAAACCCTCCAAGATATCAAAAGGAGGCACCTTAGCAGTCCTACTCCCGGGCCAGCATTTCAGCTGGAATTAAACATGCCCTAACTGTGGTGTAAGAAGCACGATGCTATGACAATTTCCCACACTGACCATGTGCAATTCTTACTGCTGTTTGTGCAGTCTCTGCAGGTGTGAGACTGACACGCACACCTCTCCAAAATACAGCAGCAGACACAAAAAAATCAAATTATTCAGAGCAGCATGGTTCAGCTGGCAGGGCACAGAATGGGGAGTCAGGGGCTCCGAGCTGCACTCCCAAAGTTATCACTTATCTGCTGTCTGATCTCTCCAACGTCCTGAGTCTTACGATTGCTGAATACAGAAATGGGGATGAAAACTTACGTTGTTGTTTGAAAAGCACAACCCTGAGCACCTTGTGTTTGCCAAGTCTGACGCTGGGCTGGGTTGGATTAAGCGTGGTTAAGGTTTGGTCCCAGCCCAGCTCCGCAGCGGCTCCCACCCTGCCCAGAGCATCACACCGTACCCCACGCCAGCTCCCCCATCCCCTCTGATGTTCCCCGACACAAGCTCTCCTCCCTGTTAGGCAGGAGCAGTAAGGGAGCTCTCTCTGCAGAGCTGTTTTCCTTCTAGTCACTGATGTTAGCTCCTGTAATGTTATTTGAAAACCAAGCTCTCTCTTGGTCCTCCTCCTGTTCTTGGAACCTGCACATCGGTGCTTCACCTTGGAAGC
Organism: Pedionomus torquatus; assembly: GCA_013398155.1. Taxonomy (NCBI): domain Eukaryota; kingdom Metazoa; phylum Chordata; class Aves; order Charadriiformes; family Pedionomidae; genus Pedionomus; species Pedionomus torquatus. The sequence continues at coordinate 19,437 of VZRU01011313.1, forward strand.
CTAATGCCGTTTCTTTCCCGCACTGTTCCTTTGAATTCCCGTCTAGGTACTATATTTTCTGTGAGCTGCACTTACCCTGCTCTCATCCTCCAACAAGCTGCTGCTAAAGAAAGCTCTATCAGTAGGCTAATGTCTATGAATACCCTAAAATACAACTCTGCTTCCCAGCAGGTTTCCCTTTAGCCTTTAAGGACCCTGCCCCTCCCTGCTCATCCTCCCCCTCCTTAAAGAATCACTGTTCTTCAGAAAGGCTTGTATCACCAAATTACCTTTTTTTCTTTTGCATGTGAAGATCTCAGAGAAAAACTCTGTCATCAAATCTGAAGTTGTGCATTGTGCGAAGCGCATCGTGCCTGTTGATAAATGAAAGGGCTGCAGTACGCGTATACCTCTCGGCAACTCAACTTTTAAATAGAAAAACATGCTTTTGTTTGGGAAAAAAAAAAAACACATAAAAAAAAAACAAGAAAAAAAAAACTAAGAAAAAAAAATAAGAGGGAGAACAATTAATACGACTTGGCATCACAGACTGGAATATTTCTTAAATATGGGAAAATAACAGACCACCTTCCTCCCAGTCCCACAGACGGGGCTGTCTGTGTATTTGATAATGACATCTCGTAGGGTGCGAACCCCCAGCTCCCGTGTGTTCTGAGAAGCCACCGGGTGGTTCGGTGGCACAGGGCACCTGGAGGAAGGGAGGTGGCGGGTGGAGGCAGCGCCCCATCTCTGGGACAAACAATGCTTATAGCCACCCAAAATACTATTTTCAGCCTTTAACAAATGAACTCTGGTCTCCAAAGACTCTGGATGGTCAGGGCTGAGGATTTAAAACCTGCCCTGAAATGAGCTGCACGGCTAATAGGAGTGTCTGAGACTTATTAAGAAAAGAAGCCCCGAGAAATTATCATTTTTAACAGAAAGTTTGTCACATGAAAGCAAATTTCGCTATTACGCACTAAGTATCTTGGCTGCAAATGGACTGCATCCGCGTCAAGCTGTGAATATGAAATTAATCTAAGGCATAACCTTTAGCTCTCCACTTTGACAATGTTTTAGCGCTGAACTATAAATATTTGATCTGTTGCTCTTCTGAGTAAAATGGATTTGTTGTGCTCATCTGCAGGGTTATCAATTATTCCAAAGTATATTTATTGCTGATTAAATGACTTGAAAAGTGCCTTTTTCTTCTGATGTTATTATGTGATATTTAGCGAGCAAACACGGAAATTAACCATCGCTGCCATCAATATTAACCCTTTATCTTAGGGAGAAAAGATTTCCTGTCTGACAATGCACAGAACTAAGTACCAAGCAAAATACCTACAATATGTGCCGGAGCCTAGTTAATTATATATGATTGTATTTCTTTATGTTTTGGGGTTCACACTTAGTGCTAAGATCCAGCTTCCATTTGCAATCACTAGAGAAATAAAACAGCATCCTTAAGTCATCAGCAAACAGCAAAGAATGATTCAATCCATTGAAAAAGTATTATAAAAACCTCTTTGCGCCATGAAACAAATGAATCTCAACCCGTGACTCACATATACCGGCAGGATCATTTTTCAGAACGATGAGTTGAAAACAGGCTTCGGTGAATAGTTTGAATATTGGCTTTTTAGCAATTCTTTGTTCTGCCTCTTGAAGGTGCAGAACTCAAGAAAGCAGGAGTAGCTCATGATGATACCTAAATGGCATGGAGCGGGTGGGGGTCTTTTTTGGCATTTTATACCTATGTAAAGACCTGGCCTGCTGCTAGAAATGCCATGTTAGAGGAGTTTGCTAAAGTAATCTTCAGAGCTGCTCTCTGGTGTGCTGTGGTGTGAGAGCAAGAGCCAGGAGTTATGGAAACCCAACCTCTGCCTCGGCAGTGAACCAGGACCTGGGGCACCGGGCTGGTGTGGGACATAGTATGGTTGCATATAGAAGATGGGGCTGGATCTGGTCTCCCAGCCTGCACTGGAAGGATCCACCACCCTACACATTCCTTGTCCCAAAGAAACTTCCTGGGTCTAGTTTAAAATTGAGGACTTGGTGAGAGTGACTGGTGTGAGCTTTCACAGCTGAGGGAAGTTTAGCTGCACCATGAAGGGACACGAAACCTCCAGTGGTTTCCCCCTTCAGAAGCCAATTATAGTAAATATCATCCAAGAAGTAGAAAATGCCTCAGCTGACGAGTGTCCAGCAGTGCCGCCTGCCTCCAGCACCCAGGAAAGGAGCCAGGGCTTCCTTTTCCCTGGAACATCGCACATGCCACTGCTGAGAAAAACACACTGAAGAACAGTGAGAAGAAGAAGAAATTCTTCCCAGAAGAACTAGGAAGAACACACTTTGCAGGATCAGGTCCTCAGCGCTCCAGGGACCCAGAGGCAGCAGTGCCACCGGCCCACTCTCACCCCCACAACTGAAACGTGGAAAGTACAAACACCAGTTCTGCCCAGTTGCTTTGTCACCATGTTCTTTGTGATGAGTAATGTCACTTTTAAGCCTAATTATGCAGGTATATTTATTATCCTATGCTTGGCCGTAGTGCTGGGGTACTTGCGTAATTCCACAGACGAGTGACACTTAAGACAGCACATTACTGTCAGCAGCTCCCAGCTCATTTCATGCTAATTGCTCTCCAAAATTGTGTGATGCAGTTTTGACACAAAAACATTTTCGAAAGTATCATTAATTCAGGGGGGATGGGGTGGGGGTGGGGGAACATTTCCTGAAGTAATTACAGCCAACATCCTCAGTTGTTCCTAATTATTTAATACAGCCCCACCCAAACGCACTTTAATGTTGATTATCAGAAAGACATGTATTATCTACTCTACTTTGAAGTGTGATAAATGGGTCTCTTTAGGAGAAAGTAAATATTACCTGCTGCAGGCAGTGATGCAAAATGTTGAAATACTTCATTTATCTGTTTTCCAAAATACTTATCAAACCTATAACTTCATTTATTTTACAGCACATATGTTGTTAAATGATGCTGGTGTTGGACTACACAACTTCATGATACATTTTAATGAACTCACTATGTTTTATATGCTCCTTTGTACTAAAATGATAATTTATGCCTGAAAGAAAACTAAGAGTGTGTTAAAGGAGAAGCTGCTGCCCAAGCACTCAGCCCCAATCCAAGGAGTCGCACACACACCACCCCAGTCCCCCTGAATTAATGATACTTTCGAAAATGTTCAGCCACTGCCCGCACCAGGGACCCTTTCCAGTGGGTGACTCCAGGGAGCCCATGGGTGCCCCTTTCCACCCGTGTGCTCCCTCCTTCAGGATCAATCCTAGGTTTCCTGCAGCAGAGTCTTAGCCACCACATTTTATAAAAATAAGTAATTTAATTGAAAGGTTCAGCAGCAAGGTCAGCCCAGGCTGCGTGCCTCCAGAGAGGACATCAAACAAAGAACTCCCTGGGCAATGACACCCGTGCGAGCTCTACAACCACCCCTTATGTGATCTTCACATGTCTTTTGGCCCAATGGTGATTTTTGGTCCGGGGTCTCCTAGCACCTTGGATTCTTTTTCTGTGTCCAGGCAGGCTAGCTGGCTGTTGGCTACTCTTATCTCGATGATTTGCAGTCCCTGCTGAGGGTTGTCCGCTCCTTATCTACTGGTTTGTACTTCTTGGGCACCTGCACTCACCAGCAGACCACGGGGAACTGAAAAATCCAGACTTAGGGAAAACATTACCAAAACATCAGTGGGTTATCAACATTTTTCTTATACTAAAACACTAAACATTGCACTATACTAGCAGAATTACTAAGAAAATAAACTCTATTACAGCCTAAAGGCTTCAGCAAATCTAGCTACTCCTGCCAAGTAAAGCAAAGCAAACAGCATAAATCACACGGTATTATAACCCTAAGTAATTTATTCTGACTAAAACCTATTCAAGCTAAACAACTAACATCTCTCAAGAAGCATCTTTTAACTCAAATTACAAGACATTCATTACAAAAAAAAGCAGCAGATCTGAGTGATAGGGATGCTGCTTGTCCAGTCTTCCAGCCAGCCATGATGACACAAGTAGATCCTAGGAATTTACTGTACATATTTATGTGCAGTTTAATGTTTCTATTTCCCCTCCTAGAATATTTAATTTGAGATGTTTTGTCTTTAAGGGTTATCATAGTGTGCCAGTGAGTAACCCGAGCATGAACCTGCTTCACCAAGGCATGGTGTGTCCCAGAATCATTCTTCCATCACCCTCTAATGCCAGCTCTGCAGGTGACAAGAGAAGCCCATGAATAATCGGGCCATTATGTCATTTCTGGGACAGATGGCAGCCTGTGACTCAGGGGACAGGACTCCAGGAATGTTTGCAGAGCAGAGTGACGTGCTGCTCATCGAATGACACACATGATGACGTGGCAGGACAAAAGCCTCATGCCAAGATCTTGGGGTTTCTTGAGACTTTTTGGGTCAAGCTAGAGGCAGAACTTTGACAGGACCTGCTCTGAATTTTCACACGTGGAAAGGGAAGTGACCTCACACTGGTCACTTAGTGGGAATCTGGGAGAAAAAAAAGGTGGGAGATTCTAAAGTTTGAAAAAACTGTTTCTGCCTCTGCCTCTCTGCTGCCCCCAAACAAGCTTTTATGCTTTTTTACTTTACTTCCAGAGGAACATGGCTGCCGAGCCCGTGTCAACGCTGCTCTCCGTGCTCCTGGAGCACCCTCTTCTGTTTGAGGAGCTGCAATTCTCCTCTCCGAGCCCCAGCAGCACTGACCTTTAAAATATGCAATCGGCTCGTAAAGCACATGCGGGAACACACATTTCTTTACCAACCAACCAGGAATATCAATGATTAACTCGACTTCACCTTAACTCGCCCTGCAACTCCAGACAGCTGTCACCTGCTCAGATACTGAATGCATGAATCACAACCTGTCACACATACATGAAGGTTTCTCTAACACACCGTGCTCTTAATGTACTGACACTAACACAGCCCAGTTGTGGTACCATCCTAATAGATGCAATATCCTATTTTACACAGTGTACATTTTTTCACTTTTTCTTTCCAATCACAGTTTACACAAGCTATCAAGACACCTGTGTTGTAAAATTAGACCAAAAGGCAGAATTGTAGGTCCAATGCTGTAGGTCCAATCCACTTAAGGGCTGTTTGCACCATCAGGGTAGGTGTTTGCCTTGGAAAAATCCTACCAAAATCACAATCCTGTGGCCTTTGTTGCTTGGCAGGTCATTACCACCCTGCAACATCTGTGGGACACCAACACCACTGCACACGTTGTGGTCAAACACCTTGTCCAGGGGAGAGCTGGTGCCACCCTGTTTCACAGCTGCCTGCCGCAGGGCTGTGGAGGGGAACACCCAGGGGTGCCTGGGGATGGGCCTGGGGTCCCCAGTCTCCCCACAGACAGGTATGCCAAGGTAAAGGCCTGGGGTCCCCAGTCAGCCCACAGACAGGGGCACCAGGAGATGGGCCTGGGGTCTCCAGTATCCCCACAGACAGGTATGCCGGGGTAAGGGCCTGGGATCCCCAGTCTCTCCACAGACAGGGGCACCAGGAGATGGGCCTG
>VZRU01011323.1:0-11469 GCA_013398155.1 Pedionomus torquatus
GAATATAGAGAAACTGTCCAAGTGGACAGGAACCACATCAGACAAGTGACAGCTCAGAGAGAACTAAATCTGGCCAAGAGCATCAAAGACAATAAGAAAAACTTCTACAGATATCTCAGGGGAAAAGGCAAAACTAGGGAAGCTATGGGCTCTCACTGGAAGGAAATGGGAGACCTGGCCACCCAGGATATGGGTAAGGCTGAGGTACTGAATGACTTTTTTGCCTCACTCTTCACTGGTAAGGGCTCTAACCACACTGCCCAAGTCATGGAAGGCAAAACCAGGGACTTCTGAGAATGGAGAACTGCCCACAGTCAGGGAACCACAAGTTCAAGGTCACCTGAGGAACCCAAAGGTGCACAAATCCAAGGGACCTGACAAAATCCTTAAGTCCTGAAGAACTGCAGGACCCTGAAGGGTCCTGAAGAAGCTGCCAAGCTGCTTTCCATTGTATTTCAGAAATCGTGGCAATCTGGCAAAATTCCTGCCAATTGGAAAAAGGGGAACATAACCCAGATATTCAGAAGAGGGAAATAAGATGACCCAGGGAACTATAGGCCAATCAGTCTCACCTCTGTGCCTGGCAAGAGCATGGAGCAGATCCTCCTGGAATCTATGTTAAGGCACATGGAAAATAAGGAGGTGATTGGAGACAGCCAACATGGCTTCACCAAGGGCAAATCATTCCTGACAAATTTGATGGCCCTTTATGATACTGCCACAAACTTGGTGGACAAAGGCAGAGCAGCAGACACCATCTACCTGAATTTAAGCAAAGCATTTGACACTGTCCCACATGACATCCTAGTCTCAAAATTGGAAAGTTATGGTTTTGATGGATGGACCACTCGGTGGATAAGGAACTGGCTGGATGGCTGCACTCAAAGGATTGTGTGGATCAATGTCCAAGTGGTGACCGGTGACAAGTATTGTTCCACAGGGGTTGGCACTGGGACTAGTATTATTTAACATCTTTGTCAGAGACACGGACAGTGGGATTGAATGCGCCATCAGCAACTTTGCCAATGACACCAAGCTTGGTGGTGCAGTTGACATGCTGGAGGGAAGGGATGCCATCCAGAGGGACCCAGACAGGCTTGAGAGGTGGGCTAATGCAAATGGCATGAAGTTCAACCAAGCCAAGTGCAGATGTGGCAATCCCAGGCACAAATACAGGTTGGGCAGATAATGGCTGGAGAGCAGCCCTGAGGAGAAGGACTTGGGAGTGCTCATGGATGAGAAGCTCAACATGAGCCAGCAGTGCGTGCTGGCAGCCCAGAAAGCCAATTGTATCCTGGGCTGCATCAAAAGAAGCGTGACCAGCAGGTCACAGGAGGTGATTCTCCGGCTCTGCTCTGTGCTTGTGAGACCCCACCTGGNGGTGGTGAGGCACTGGAACAATTTACCCAGAGAAGTCGTGGATGCCCCATCCCTGGAAGTATTTAAGGCCAGGCTGAATGGGGCTTAGAGCAACCTGCTCTAGTGGGAGGTGTCCCTGCCTATGCAGGGGATTTGAACTTGATGTTCTTCAAGATCCCTTCCAACTCTAACCATTCTATGATTCTATGATTCTATGAATATGAGCATTAATCCAAATTTATTTAGCATGTTTTATTCTTGATCTTAAGGAATTTCATATTGTTTCTAAACAATCTATCTGTCTAAGAAGGGAAGATTCTCAGTATCAAATTTTGACTTCAACCTGAGTGTTGAATCTTTCTGAAAGTTAAGCCACATCAAACAATACTGGTGTGTGCTTCTCAAAAGGGTGGTAATCTCGGGCACTTTGGGGCTAAACTAAATAATAGGCAATTTTTTTATTATTATTTTTTTAAAGTTTTTGTCCTGTTAGCTCTTAATTCTGTCTAATTTAGGCAGCTCAGTGACAGTTTTCAAACACATCTCAGGCAGTTTTCTTGCAACTAAGGGCTTTAAGCAAGAAGAGTTTATTCAAAAATTACAATATTGTTGAACTGATCACATGGCCCAGAAGAACAGCTGCATAGACTTGTCCTAGGCTGCTAGGAAATAGACCCATGCAATGAATCTGCTTTCATGCACTTGGTTACTATTAAATGCAACTATTATATAGGGGGATAACTTCAGACCCAGTATACTCTGTTTTGAGTGCAGCCTTTAGCAGAACCAGTTCAGGTTTAAGGCTTACAAACTTATCTAGTACTGACATGTCAACTCTGTCTGCTGCTATAAAATATCTCAAATCATCTGTTTATCTAAAGATGAATTCTGACTCTGGAGGGTTAAAGCAGTTTATATAGTACTGTTTTCTGAATTTGTTACACTCTTAAATCCCCTCCATGTATCTTTATGTTTCAATCTGCCTGAGTCTGTGCAGTGTTTAAATTGCTTTTGACCTTTGAGCAACTTATCAAAGCAAATGAATTCCAAAGGGAACATCATATCTGACTGCGAGATTTGCTGTTTCTCTGGGAAACTTCAAACTCACAGCCCTAAAGTTCACATACCCTCACAGAGCTTAACAGCTGTGGTAGTTTACAGAATATGACAAAAGGCCTGTGCAAGTAGGTATTTTGTATAATCCAAGAAGAATGAAGTAAACTTCCAATACTTCTAATTGTTTCCTAAAAGCAGATAACCATAGAGAAAGTTAGGTTGGAAGGGACCTCTCAAAGTCATTTTGCATAACCTCTCATTCACATCAAGGCCAGCTGAGATCTAACATTTCCAGGTCTTACTTAACTGACAATAAAATAACCAGAAAGAACCTTCAAGGAATTTTTACAATCCTAATCTTTAATATTGAATATTTCAATTAGATGGATAACTAGCACCTTGAAACAATTAAAAATATTTTAAAACCAGCCTATAATGATTTGTTTAGTAGTATTTTTCTTATCATTAAACTTATCAATATTTTTACAATAGACTTCTCACTTCAATATTATTTCTATTTTATAGTTTACAGATAGGTTAGCTGCAAACACTTTAACTAAATTTTTGTGAGAATTTTTTGCAGTGTTTTTAACTTTACCTTTTTTTTTTTTTTGTCTTTTTGGTTTTACTATAAATTTTGAGTCACATTTAACCTGAAATTGTCCTTATTGCTGTTAAATCTGAAGGTTCTTGCTTCTTGAAAGCAAGTATAATAAAGAATCATCCTGTGTTTATGATGGTCTGCTGCTGCATGGCACCTGGAAAACAGAACTCAGCATTATCTGTGATATGCTAAAATTAGAAGAGAGGTCTCTTCTGCTTGGTTTTTACACAGGTCCTATGTTGACAATAGCAAATTAGCAACTTCAGTGAAAAAGTTCAGGAGTAATAATAATGAGAAGGGGTGGTAGAATAAGACACTAATTAACGAACTGTAAGGGAAACAAAACTGGAACAGTTTTGCCTCCTGCATCCTGGTGAATATTGCCTAAAACCATAACTGTGGAAGAGAAAAATTCCCTATGGGATCATTGTTCTCTCCTCAGAGGCAGAACTCCCATGTGTCAGAAATCCCACAAAAAATAATTTCCTTGAATAAAAGAAGGAGAGAGAGAAATAGGGAGAGTCCTACGGTAATGAAGAGCTTTATATCATATTTTCTTTTCCCACTGAGGACAGACAGGGTTGAAATAGAACCTCAAGTCAGCAGCCTGCTTTGAAGAATGTAGGGAGTCTGAGGTTGAACTTGGATTTGAATTACTATCTGTGATGTTTTGCTTTCTGTGATATTTCAGCCACCTCATCTTAATAATACAGTCATTCATTTTTCTCAATCCTCTGCCATCTTGAATAAGTTTCCTTTGGGATGATCAGAAAACTAAAATTGAAGGGTCGCACTTAAACAAAAAGGATTTCTTAGTCCTCTTACCTGATGCTTAAGTAATCCACACCAGTAACAGCTACTGACTGACCACAATGTGACCACAAGGATGTTTCTTTTAGCTCTGCTCTTTTTTTCTTCCTGTTATAACTCCAGGAACAGCATACAGCTGTTCATTACTCTGTACTGGGATACACACAACCACTGATACTTACAGCCGATGACTTTACTTCCTTTTTTGATTTGTAAAACATGGGACTTCATTTTGCAAAAACCCATGCAGGCCCCAGTACTCATGCTTGTTCAGCACCTCTTCAATCTTTTTGCACTGTGATAGAAATCATCCCTTGAAGAGAAAAGAACATGTAAGCATTATAAGTACATGCAAAGAGCTTTAACATTTCCTTAGTCAAAGTCCTGCCAGGTGACCACTAGCATTCAATGTTATAATTCCCCAGCATGAAGCAACTAAGCATCTAGTTGAGAGTGATAATTGCTAAATATTAACATTAAAGATGGGATGTCAGTCTGTGTGAGAAGTGCCAGTATAAATTTGTATTTCACTCAGAATATAACTGTTTTTAGCTTGCTTCTTTCTGAATAACAGTACGCATCTTGATGCACTGAGAATTACTGCAGAGAGTATATGTTATGTTTACCCTTCATATTCTTCTGTGTCTGTGAAGTTCCTACTTAGTAGTATATTCAGAGAGTTTAATATATAAATATAGACATCAACCCACAGTACTGCCACCTGTCTACACCCCTTCTGAAACACCTACTAAAAGAATATTAATGGTAATATTTCAGTAGAGTCAAAATCTGCCAGGCACCAGGATAAACATAATGCTTGTGCTATCAGAACATATATTAATAGAAATCAGTAGTTTGCGTGTTTAATAAGATATAGACATTTTTGACCAATGTTGGGCATTACTTATGCTAGAGTTCAGAGATTCTAATAATTATTATCACATAAGCACAACGATACAATCTCTGTGGTCTGAGCAACAGCCAGATATCTGTTGAATGTCTGTTAAGCCCAAAGGCACATTCAGGCACTTGTTTCCTCTGTTTCTAGCTTGTGTTCTGTATCTAGCTTGCGTGGCTACATCATTGTCAAAAATGTTTTTATATGACGTTTCTTAATTTATTTTTTTTATTTTAAAAAATTTTAGGATAATGAAAATAACTTGTTGTGGTGAAAATATTGGTTTAGTGTTAAAAATCTGGTCAATTACCTAGACATAAAGAGGCATTTATGCAAACATCCAACAGCATGTAGCACATGACCTCTGGAAAATCCAAATACTTCCCTAATAATGAAATCAATGACTCGCTTTGTGGGTCTGAGATATTATGTTCTCTTAGTACTCTGTGCTAGTTTGCTGGCACTCCCTGTAATAGGTGACCAAATCTATACCCTTCCACACCTGCCTTTTTAAACTTGTAACTAACTAAGCCATTATAGACACAAGGGGAATGGAAACCCAGAAGCCCAAAGCTGCTACAAGGTCAGGGATCAAGTAACCAGAAGCAGCTTGTTAACAACATTCTCAAAGGGAAGCAAGTCACTAAGAAATTATTTGTGCACCAGTGCTTTAGAGACACGTGGTTTGTATACAGCTGTTTGTCAAAGACCCTAGAAACTGCTTCACTAATGTTGATACTGTATGAGACTGTAAAAGAACAGACAGGTACCAAAGGTTAGGAGCAGCTTTGGCATATTCATTCCTTTGATGCAGTTTTTCTCTCTGAAAATAATGAGTTGCTGCTGTGACCCCAAAGTGCCAGAAAACTGGGTGAATAAATGTCAGTGTTATACCTTCGATCATGAATCAGAACCAGATTTTGTTTTCTTAAATCATGGGATCATATTTGGGTCCACATGTACAGCAGGAGTAGGCATACTCCAGTCCATTCTTGGAACAGATCTAGAAAGACATAAAGCTGCAATACACAAAACTTTTCCAGTGTATTCTAAGTTGTAGGGCCTGGTTGCAGACAGACAGAGAGACTCTGTTTTTTATAGTTCCACAAGCCTTATAAGCACATGTCAGATGCTATGTACCTGTATAAATGCTGCATTTCAGGCAGGAACAGTGTACATATAATCTCTCTTTTTAGCAACTAGTAATTTTTACACTGATTGGAACTAAGGTTACACAGAATTCAACTAATTTTTCTCATCACCTTCTGTGGGTCTGCTTCTTAATATGACATTGCATATTTTTCTCTCATACATAGTCATTCTTTTAGCATATATTTAGTATCTGAAATATGGCTGGGGGATTAGTTGCACTGTTAGCACTCTACTGCAGCTGTGGTATTTTAAATAACTGCAGAGCTGGTCAAAAAGACAAAGATATGTGCGTGTGTACACATACAGATACACATGTAGGCAATGGAAAATGCTCTTTTAGATGGGTGAGAAAACAGATAGGCATTCTGTCCCTATCCATGCCATCTTTTACTAGTTGGCTTATTATTCTACTAATACAAAATGACCACCATAATAATACAAAACCCCATAATATTTTCCCAGTTTCTGTTCCTTTTGACTTTCTGGGTCATCTCCTTTTCTTGAGTCATAGGTAACTATTCCCACCAACTAATCTGTGATTTTTTAGGATAAAAATTTAAAATATTTATATTGCATTTCCATATAAATATTACTGAGTTTATATTAATTAGCTGACATTAGGGTAATATTGAGTACTTTTCCAGCAGTATTTCAATATTGCTCAGTAATAAATTTTACTAAGGGCTTATGACAACCAAAAAAATAGGGTATTAAAAAGAGGGAAAAAAAATGTGAGCATATCATGCAAATTCCCTCTTGCTTTCATTCTGAAATCCAAAGATGACTATGCACAACTTTTCTCAAAGTAATTATTCACTCATAGACTTTCATGCCCTGAACAGGGATTAAATTTATGAAAACAGGACCTTTAGCATCAGTGAGTACTTTGTTATTTTCCTTTTAACCTGCATGCTGTTTTTTTTTTTCCTAAGAACTTATTTCAAAACAGCTTCTTAAGAAGTATTAAACTCTTTTTAGTAGCTAAAAGGCAAATTCCTTTTGGATATGTATATATGTGTGAATGTAAGTGTAATCTGGGTGTCTATGTGTCAGATTCAACTCTTTAACAGATGAGAAGTTCCTAGATCTCTCACTGTGCTAGACCCACTGACCAATGGGAACAGGAAACTTTTCCCAGAATTGCAACTTACTCTTTTCTTCAGCTGGAATGGTACAAGATATACCTGCTGTTGGATGTTCAGGAGAGAAAAGCTCAAGTGGTGGGCATTACCCAAAATGAGATTATTGTCTTCAGAATAACAAATTGAGGCATAGGAATGTGGAAACAAATTCTTAATTGAACTTCCTTTCACCACTGATGTCACCAATACAGGAGGCCATAATAGAGGAGGCCTGTCTCCTCTATAGACAGGAATGAATAAGACTGTTATACATTTGTCTAAAGGGTGTTTCCTAGACATGTTGAGTCCAACAAGTCCATCTGTTCACACACTTCAAATATTTGTCCAAGATGTTTGGAGGGATAGAGCCCAAAAATGTTGTGGCTCAAAAACATCACTAGTGATCCTGATTGTCCCTAGTTAGCAAGGTAAGAAATGGGTGGTCAGCACTTCTGCCTTCAGAAGAAAGCTGTATTTTTCTGTATGAAGACTCTGACTTTGGTTCAGCTCATTTCCACTGACTAAGAGCCAAGAAACAAAGTAAAAATAAGTGAAGCAGGTTGATAAGAAACTTTCAAGTTATAGGTAGAACAAGAAATGGTTTTCCCATCTTGTAAAATATATGAGATTTTTTGGGGAAAAAAGTAATCTCAGACCAATAAATTGTGCTTGTATTTAACCCTAGAGGTAACACAAGACTGTTTTAAGGATTTTTTTTCAGTGGGTTGGGGTTTATTTTTAGTTTGGTTTGTTGTTTTTATTTTTTTTAATTAAAAAAAAAAAAATGTAGCAATGCATTGGAATACTCTGGGTTTATTAGCACTGAATAATTGTGCTCAGGGAGCTGCTCAGCTCAAGCTGGTATGCTTTCATGGAACTCCACTGCTCCATGTAAACTTACTGATAGGGTCACTCCATGTTTATTTTAACTTATGCTTTTGCAGAAAAATAGAATAATTTGGTAACAGAAGGCAACTTGCCCATGGTGTGGAAGACAGTCTTACTCTACTTAGGTAGAGTAGGTAACTGACCTGATATTTGTGTAGATTCCAAGGCAGTTCTTAAGCTGTTCTAGAGAAAAGTAGAACTGGCCATTATTTTTGATTATAATTTCTACTGTATACTTGATACACTTACAACTGCAACTATTGTGTTATTACAAAATATGGTGTTAATGCGGCAAATTTTTCTGATGAAGTTACATTACAAAAAATGTTCTAATTTCATACAAGATAAATTGCATTGCTGAAAGCTCAAGACAGTTCTTCAGTGACACTGAATACCTGCTCAAAGTAATGCACTGTGTGTGAATGTAGTAATGGTAAACTAAAATGAATGACAGATTTAGATTGCTTATAGAGAAGTGCAAAGAAGATTCCTTGTGCCTTCCTGTTTCTCATAAATTATTTTCTTCTTTTTGTTCATTTTCCAGTGATAGGATGTTCCATATTTTTAACAATTAATTTGCCTTGGAGATGAGTGCATCTTTAAAGTACTTACAAGAATTTTTAAGAAATAGAATTTTATATTTGAAGTCCTACAGACCTTTGGCACATCATACTTAGGTAGAAATTAGTGGGAGCCAGATGAGACTGAATGAAAGCTGAAAATTTTCACCAAGTCTTACTGCAGGGAAGTTCAAATTACAGAAATAAATTTAGAGGTCAGAAATTAAACTTTGTCCTTCAGATTTTTAATCCCACAGTATTGGCTCTTGTAAGCCAATTAGCAGTACTGAGGGATCTGAGAGGAGTGATGGAAGCTCCAGCACCTTGGCACATTTAAACCCAGGCTGCACAATATACCAGGAAATGTGTTTGCAAGAAGCACAGTTCATGGGAAGGAGGTGAGTTGGTTAAACTAATGGAGCTTTTGTCTTCCTCACTCTCACTTTCATCTTTAAATTCTGTGAATTAAAGGTAAATGTTAACTGTTGTGAATGGTTTCATCTTCAAAAATGGCATTTGCCCTGATTACTAATCCATAGTGAGTTATAATAGAGTGTAACCACTAAGCAAGTGAATCCACTTTTCTCTTACAGTCCTTCTAGGACAAAGACAGAACCCACTCATTTAAAAGTAATGGGAGGCCTTTGACATATTTCTGGATCATGTGTGTGTGAGACTATAATCAGGAGTTTCATTGAGACAGTGCAGACATTTGTTTCTCACTAAAGCCGAAAGGAAGTAAAAGTGGCATTTCAAGTTGTCCCATGTTTGAAGATCTTTCCAGCCTGAAAAATGCTACAATAAGATACCCAGTCATCTTCTTATTTAATAAATAAATAATGGGGTTGGGGGGGTGGCCACAATAAAAAAGCTGGGATATTTTAGGGACTAACTTGACTGTGTTGAATAAACATAAAGAGTTAGACCTTTTCAGCAGCAAGCTGAGTTCAAGCTTTTACATTGCTAGAAAGGACATCATATTCACATTAAATATAAGCACAACAAAATTATTTAACTAGATCTAAGCTCATTAAACTCTCTTTATAGATCCCTTAGCCAACTAAACAATTGATGAAAATATATATTTTATTGTATGATGAACTGTCAAAAGGATGTGCAGAGCACCATAAAAGAAGATAAGACAGAAAAGACAATTATTACATTTGTAAATTGAAGTCAGAGGATTCTTAACCATAATAGTATCTTTTTACTTCAAGAAACAGCACTGGCTAGGTAAACCTGCATTTAGCATTTAGCATTGAATGAAGATCCTACAGAAAAATCGTAAAAATCGTAATCAGGGACTTCTAGAATGACAGTGTGGGACGAACAGATATAGGGGAAAAAAACAACAATTTTAGCCAGTTCAGGAATATTTTTATGTTTTCTGTACTATGTTACAATGATGATTAGTAGATGATTGTCCATACTTGTAAAACTATAAAAAAATAAATATAAAAATAAAGAAAAGACAAGTTTACTGTTACAAGAGTCTTTATATGATGTATAGAAGACAACAAAATTGCAAGACAAGAATGCAACCAGTACTTTGACTCAGTCACGCTAGGCATGATATCCTTTCCCAGGAGAACAAACCTCTCTGCATTTGCCTACAGCTGCCTCTAGTGACAAGTATGTAACCAAAAAGTATTTCCTGCTCTACTGCAAGATTCACGTGCTCCAGTACAACAGATTAACTATCTTTGCTAATGTATATTTCAAGATCTGAGATCTTTGTCTTATTTATCAGAAAATAATTAGATTGGAATAGACTTTCTGGTATCATCTAGCCCAACCTCCTCCTTCTCAAGTGCCAAGAATATTATTTGCAGGGAAAAAGTTACAGATAAAATAATAATCGATTCATATATTACTTGGGGGAAAAAAAGGTTATATATTTTACTGAAAAAACTACTTGAAGTGGTAAGATGTATTTGATCTTGCTTGAATTTTTTTGAATTAAAAACCTAATTTTATTCAGTAGGGTTTTGGTTTTATCTAGATAATTTCAATATCTCTATATTTAAAGAATAAAACATATAAAACATGTACTAACTTTTAAGTACTTAATAAAGTACTAACTTTAGTAAATAAACTACTAACTTTATTTACTAAATATTTGTTATTATTATAATAATTTTTAATATTCTCATATAACATGGCAGATATTAGACATGTTGATTGACTCAAAATATTTAAAATATCCTTCTTGAAGATGATTATTTTGGAATTAGAATAACAAGCTGCTTCTTAAGCAGAGTTCTGAATATCATTGAACGTGAGGTTTGAAGCCTTCTGCTAGGTACAAATCTCTGGAAGCTGGTAAGATACTGGTAAGACACTAGTATGATGTAGTACCAAGTATCACACATAGTAGCTCAGTGGCCAAATACTGAGAAGCCGCGGCATTATAAGAAAGGTTTAATGAAGAGTGATCACAAAAGAGAGAAGGAATAGATGAACAGTTGTTCTCTAAAAGAGTTACAATTAGATGAATTGTCACACAGAAAGACTGACTTCTATGAAAGGGAGAGATACTGGGAACTGGCTTTCTACTTTTTGTTCTCATGAGTTACAGAGCAGTTTGGATTGTGACTTTACCCATATTAGCACTGTATCTGTCCTAATTTATATTAATATCTGGTATCAAAAAGGCTTGAATTTGTTCCTAAGATTAGAGAGGAAAAAAGGTCTGTGAAAGGTAGTTTTCATTCTTTAAGGCAAAGGCAGAAAGTAAGGAAAAAAAGTCTAGAGGCACAGTTCTGAAGTCAGAAAGAAGAAGTAAAGATTCTAAAATATACAAAAATTTACATTGATGGTTAAGATCGATTCCTCCTTTTTTCTAAAATTTCTTTAAACTGAAAGGTAAAATCACTTCCTTATAAGAAAGCATCACATATTTTTGCTAATTTTTAACATCAGTTTGTGTTTAGCCTGATAGCCCAACAGGGCCAAGGGTACCACAGCTTCATAACCCCCTGGTAAGTCTGAGGAACAAGTACACCACAGATATTCATATAT
>VZRU01011323.1:11735-23776 GCA_013398155.1 Pedionomus torquatus
GCAATACAGGCCACATCAGCAGTAAGGCTTAAACACTTGATGCATCCAGTACCTTCCACTGGATCCCAGTATCTTCTCTTGCTGGCACCTGGATATACTAGCCCCTGAGGCCACATCCCTGTTCCAGGGTCAGGTACAGACCTTGTTACTTACAAGTATATGTGCATGCACACACATGCACATGTATGTGCAGACACATACACACACATACACGCACACACACACACACCCCAAAGCCGGCCAGCACACCCCTGGTCCCCCATCAGCAAATCCTCTATGGTCTTATTGATAAGAGACCCATTTGAACCCTTACTCCCAGGATGCTTCACCTACTCTCCAGCAGGTCCATCTTGATCTTAACTAGCAACCCCACTTACACACCCACTTCTACTCTTATTTCCTGGTACTCTGGGCACACAGAGTCCCTAACCCATTGTTTGAATGTAGTTGCTGCTTTCATACATACATGTGCATTCAGAATAGAAAGCCCTCACCTGGGAAAGAGTTAGAAATAGAATTAAATAAGACAGGGAAGCTTATGTTGATCATGCATAAGGCAAGCCAGACAAATTTGCTGATGTTGTCACACATGACCAGTCTCTTGTGTCCAGTTGTGCCTCTATTTTGGTGTGTTTGTTCCCCTCCAGGTGGTGCCTCAAAACATCCTCTAATAAGACTTGTACAATCCCAAGAAGCTCTTTCCTGTATCCAGTAATGTGTCCCTTACCTCCAGGCAATGACTCCCTCCACTCTCAAAGGTGACCTGGGGACCTGTTCCTGCTGACTGACTGTGATTTCCAGAGGCTGATGACTCCCATGATAGGATTGGGAAGATTCAGGGTCTCCCATCTGTCACTGTGGCTCTGTGATACTTCACAGGTAACTGGAGACTAGTTTTAATCATTGAACAAAATTCCAATTCAGTTGTTTAATATAGTCAAAATTAAAAGAAAGAAAACAAAACCAAAACCAAACAAACAAAACAAAAGCAAAAACAAACAAAAAACCAAACAAAACCAAAACAAACAAACAAAACAAACAAACAAAAAACCAACCAAACCAAAACCAAACCAAACCAAANACCAAAAAAAAAAAAAAAAAAAAAAAAAAAAAAAAAAAAACAGAACGCCCTGGTATGTGAGTCATCCTACCTTCTAGTGCAATGTCTACTTCACACAGAGGGAACTTCTCAATCAAATAAAAGAATCACTCTCATACAAATAAAGCCTTTCAAAATATATTTGTCTGAGCTTTTGCTGGGATTACATTTGCAGTCCTGAGGTAAAGGAGTACTTAAGTGTTTACTCTGAAGGTATTGTTGACTACCATAAGACTTTGGCAACTGTGAGTGCTGCCTGCAAATTTATAATGAGGAAATTGTTGAAATTATTACCTTTTTCAGAAAAGCATGCTTGGACTTTTGTTGTGGTTTCAGCCGAATTTACCAAAACCAGATTGACAGATGGCCCTTCCTTCCCAAAAAAGAAGGGAAAGGGGAGATAAAAGAGATTTAGGAGTTTAGATTGAAGTAGACTATTTCAAAGAAGTACTAATACTAAAATTAAAAAAGAAAATAATGAAATCTCATCACTAGCAGGCATCAGAAAAAGGCCCAGACAGGACTCAGTGATCAACAGGAGCTGGATTCCAGATCTAAAGTCAGGAACACTTGGACTGGGGTCAAAGGCAGGTGAACAGGCAAGGTCCTCCTTGGATGTCGGCTATCGAAGAAAGAGAGTTGATCCCTCAGCTTTTGTACTGAGAATGGTGTGTATGGGATGAAATACCCCCGTTGGTGAGTTTTGGGTCACCTGCCCTCTCTGTTCCTCACTGCGTGTGTGACAGCTTTATGCTTTTCCACTTCCAAGCCTCCAATGGGGCAAACAATGAAATTACCTGACCTTGGTTGTTATAGCAATAAGTATAAACAAGGGCTTCTCTGCACACCATTCCTTGTTATAATCAAGTCTTATCACTGTGAGAGAGAACAGTTTTCTGAACAGTGCTGTTAATTTTAGAATTTAGTTAGTTAGAAGAGGCCCAGCTAAAAAAAGTAAAATTGTAAAACAGAAAATTGGTTTATTTTACTTCAAACCAGGACAACTTTGTTGCTCAGAAAACAGGCAATAAAATCTTGTCATATGTANACCTTGGTTGTTATAGCAATAAGTATAAACAAGGGCTTCTCTGCACACCATTCCTTGTTATAATCAAGTCTTATCACTGTGAGAGAGAACAGTTTTCTGAACAGTGCTGTTAATTTTAGAATTTAGTTAGTTAGAAGAGGCCCAGCTAAAAAAAGTAAAATTGTAAAACAGAAAATTGGTTTATTTTACTTCAAACCAGGACAACTTTGTTGCTCAGAAAACAGGCAATAAAATCTTGTCATATGTAAATTCTTTAGATTACAATGTTGGTTGCCAAGATGTGCATAAAAAATATTTTGAGCAGAAACTTGTGAGGCTGGACTCCAGGAAAATATTTCAGAGTAGCTCCAGTTGTATGGGGCCACTTTTAAGTCTGTTCTAATGGGAGAATAATGATGTCACCATGAAGATGATGTAAATGACCTATCATTTGATGAAACCCAAGTAACCTCACATAACTACATAAATTTAGGTAATTTGGATTCTAAATGAGAAGAGAGGAGATTTAGACCAGATATTAGGAAAAAATTCTTTACTGTGAAGGTGGTGAGGCACTGTAACAGGTTTCCCAGAGAAGTTGCGGGTGCCCCATCCCTGGAAGTATTTAAGGCCAGGCTGGATGGAGTTTTGAGTAACCTGGTCTAGTGGGAGGTGTCCCTGCCCATGGCAGGGGGGTGGAACTCAATGATCTCTAAGGTCCCTTCCAACTCTAACCATTCTTTGATTCTATGTTTGAGGAATAGGTTTTTCCCTCAAGTAATTCTTCAGGAAGATCTTGGTGATACTGTCTAGCATTTCAGGAAACTGCAATTCTTGATTGCAGCTTGAAGTAGACTCGTGACAATCTTAGTGTAATTAGTTGGAAATTAATTTGGCAATGTTATCAAGGACAGAAAAGTTGATCATTGATTTAGCTGACAGAGTTGATTTGGCTTGCAGCAGCTGAATTTAGAATATTGTTTGAAATATTTCAAAATGTTGGTTTATTCTACTGATTTTACTAAGCCGTATATAAATGAAATTTAGTATGTTTAAACTAATAAAAGTACAGGAAGATTCAATTTTCTTGTTTTCAAAAATTCTTTAAACTCCTCAGTGGCAATTAATGACAATGAAAAAAGATGGTCATACTAGTGCTATTTGCTTTTAATAGGTATTGCATACTTAAGTAATAAACTTTAATAAAGTATTTTGCAGATGTCGAAGATTCTCTAAAGGAAAAGTAGATAAAGTTGATTTATTTTATAATAAATTTATCTTATAATAATTTTTTTTATAATGTTCATTATTTCTAGTATGAACATNTGAAGAATATAATAAAATTATTATAACTTAGCTGTGATCATGACTAGGACTGTTTTATAAACATTAAGTTCTTCATAGTATAAGTGATAGAATTTAAGTTGAATATAGAGCTTTTCTATCATGACATCCTAAATTTTACAAGATAATTGATGTAAGTATTATGTTTTATCCAAATGAATCTTAATGAGAAGTCAACTCCAAACAAAATACCAACAAAAAGGTGAATCTCCATGGAATAGTTACAGTTAAAATCCTGTTTAATTAAAATCCTAAAAAAAAAAAAATCACCATAAGCTTTGGTTTTTATTTTATTTTTCTACCAATGTGTCAGATGTTACGAAAAGGTCTTTAACCTTTTTTCATAGAGTTTAAACCAGATCAGTGTTCTTTTGATTTGAGAATCTTGAAACAGATGATCTTTTTTACTTGTATCCTAGCATTCGTTATGCTCATTTATTAAGGACTATTGATTATAAAGGATGAAGGGAAAAAATCAAGTCTGGCATTTCTATCATAGGTCAACTAAAGTTAATCAATCAGACAGTTTACAAAACCTGTATTGATTTCTATCATGTTGTCTAGTGTGAGGCCTTCAAAACGGAGAAATTAAGGCAATCTAAGGGCATAGATTCCACATAGAAATATCTTAAATAAAGCAAACTTTAGAGAAAAAGGCCACATCACAATTATCAATACTGATGTTGTCTATGACTATACATATATGAGGTAAATGATTACTTTTTTATTTAACGCGGTGCATCAGTCCAAGTTTTAATGCAAAAATTTGCATATTTCACACTTTATGGAAAATATATTTTTATATATTTATGTCTTGCAGCTAAACTTCTACATTTTAAATATTCATGTTTAAAATTTTATTTCCGCAAAACTAATTTTTAGGTAGCAATTTAGGATAATTTGAATTTTAAATTTATGTTATTTTTACCCCATTTTATGAAAGTGTAATAGGATAGTCCATGTCATATGTAACACAACTGTGTTCACTTGGTCAG
The DNA here is from genome assembly GCA_013398155.1 of Pedionomus torquatus. NCBI lineage: Eukaryota > Metazoa > Chordata > Aves > Charadriiformes > Pedionomidae > Pedionomus > Pedionomus torquatus. The sequence continues at coordinate 16,201 of VZRU01011323.1, forward strand.
TCAAAAGGCTATGCAAGAATGAAGACTGACGTAGCCATAGTAACTGATAAAATATTTACAAGAGGGACCAGTCTCACAAGAATGAGTGTGAGAGAGGTCTTTTATTAAATGTGAAGGGAATTTAGTTTTTAAATAGCTACAGTTTTACTTTATTTCTCACAGAAATTGCTAAGGTTGGTTTGTGATTTTTTTTCCCCTCTTCCCTCCCTTCTCTAGTAAGTGCAAAATGCAGCATCTACATTAGTCAGCTCTACATCTTTCTGTATCAGACTCACTACCTTAGAGCTTCCCAAGGCAATTACTTGTCTATATGTCACAACTGATACTCCCAAGCAGTTTGACATTTCATCTATTGAAATGACTATGGTATGTGTGTCTCTGAGCAAGATAAAAGCCTTTCATCCTACTAATGCAACAGTATCATGTCATTTTGGCAAATCAGATACGTCCTAATGTGAAAAGAGCTAAGTTTTCCACTGCATATCTTATGATTCTGTGAAGGAATCCATGTATAAAGGGATGTGAGCGAATTATAATAAAAGAAGCTACATAAGCTAAATCTATTCCCCATTTTAGAAACTTATTCTCAGATCTTTTCAGTCATAATTTTCTTGTACAAAGCATACAGTCCACGACACAAATATAGCTCAAAGTTTTCAAATTATTCATCCCTTTCTGTATGAGAACTATCATTTTGGTATGAAAAAATAAGGAAGGGGACATTTATTTTAATGACATTTCCGTAGTAGAAGCTGACTCACAAAAACAAGGAAATAACTGAAGGTGCCATTCCAGCATTATGGGACTATTGTTCCTAGGCCTGTGTCAGCTGTTTCATCCTCTCTAAACTTTGAGACAAATAAATTTAATAAAATTATTTAGGGAGGGACCTATGTGTCTGGGCGGTTGTTATATTTGACACTATAGAGTGTTTGTCACAATAATAAATAAGGTCTTTCCTCCAAGAAAAACTTCTTAAGAATCCTTAAGGACATCAGTCTGCTGGAAGAGGCCCAGAGGAGGGCCACAAAGATGATCGGAGTGGCTGGGCATCTCTATTATGAAGGAAGAGTGAGAGAGTTCAAGTTGTTTACCCTTGAGAAGACAAGACTCCAAGGAGACCTTATAGAGGCATTCTGGTTCCTAAAGGGGGCCTACAGGAGAGGTGGAGAGGGACTCTATCAGAGAGTGCAGTGACAGGAACAAGAAGTAATGCTTTTAAACTGAAAGAGGTTAGATATAAGAAGGAAATTTTTCAATATGAGAAGTTGTGGATACTCCGTCCCTGGAAGTGTTCAGGGCCAGACTGGATGGGTCTTTGAGCAACCTGCTGTAGTGGGAGGTGTCCCTGCCCATGGCAGGAGTGTTAGAACTAAGTGATCTTCAAGGTCCCTTCCAAAATAAACCATTCTATGATTCTGTGAATCACATCTGAGCTGCAACTTCAAGCCAACATGATGACACTGAAAATGATGACACACACAGAGAGTGTGAAGTTAGTAAGAAAAAGGTACATTTACATTTTCTTTTCGATGATATAGAATTAAAGCAACAAAGCTAAAAAGTAGTCAAGAGGGAAATATCAGAGGACATGTCAAAAGGATATGTCATAAGTCTTAAACCTTGTATGATCTGTAATGCTGTTTACAGCATGGGAATAAGGATATGTCATTGACTCGAATGGACTGAAGGTCTCCCAGATCGTGCCTAAAGGCATAAAGAATGTCTGACAGACAGGTAGAGGTCCAAATTTTATAACCTATACTCTTTCAGCTGTGTAGGGACCTTGAAATACCCTGGATATTTCTTGCCTTGCCTGGTTTTTTTTTTGAAAAATTGAAGGAAATTATTACAAAACTTGACAGTTTAGTAGTTGATCCAGAGTATTTCTGGAAGTCTCTCATGGGACAAAGACAGATAGTGTCCATGTTGTAAGGAGTGGAGAATAGTACTTCCCAAGAAACTTTATAATACTTGGAACTCTTTTTCTGGATTTGCCAGAAGCATGTCTTGTGTTATTCCTGTGCTGACCAGATTTTTCTAATTTTGACTTCATTTCATTAACTGGTTAACATTGAAAATCTAGTCTTATACTGAAATGATTTCTAATTGAGCCACTTGGGATTTTTTATTGATTTGTTTTTGTTTGGGAGAGGGAGTGTGTTTGATTTTGGTTTTCTTTCTTTAATGTCAGAAGAACAGCTGTTTGTACAGTTTTAGCTCTGCAGCACCCATCCTTTACACAGTAGTGACATGAATTCCTGATGGGGAAATAGAGTTACCTTCAGGATTTGCAGTATTCCTTTGGAAGAACACAGACAACTAAAAACATACAAGATTCAAACATAATACTAAGACCTCCAGATTTTTCAGTTACAAACACACCCACTTGTTCAACTGTGGACAAAACTAGTATTTCCAACCTTTCAATACCTAGTATATTCTCATTCTATAATTGTTTGCCATCAGTTTTTTATGAGATAAGTAGATTTTCATAACAAAATTACAAGAGTAAAACTATATGATATAATCAACCAGGAGTTTTTTTCAGATTGTTGAGAGCAGTCAACAGTTATGAAAGTGACAATGGAAGAGAAGTTGACATAGAAAAATTGCTGAGAACACAAGAGGAGATGAAAACAGAAACAATACTTTGAAAATGAGAAAACACTTTGTATACAGATGACACAAGTAAGAAGAACTAAAAATTATCAAAGCATGATATAAAAGGGAGGCAGATTTTGGCAACACAGTCTAGGACTGGCTACACAAAGAAGGGAAAATATAACAAGGAATAGAATAGGTAACATTACATGATAGTAAGCAGAGGGAAGGGGAGAAAAATGAAATATAGTAAAAGGCAGATAAAGCAAGAGAAAACTAACATTTTTTACTTATTTGTATCTCCTGAGTGTCAGACCAAAACTGGAGATGCACTAACTCATCTCAGTTGTGCTTTTGTATCTCACAGTATGAAAATTATCACTTCAGATAACAGTAAGCCACCTGCTATTTACCAACAAAATTTTTTTTAACTTCCATCGTCAGGTAAGTTGATCCCACAAGAAGTGACAGAGAAATTTGTAGAAAGGAAAAGTGTCTTGGAGAAGAAGGATGCTCAACTAAGTTTAACTCAACAAACTTCTCTTTCAGTGGCGTTTCAGAGGAATATAAGTAACTTAGTCTTAGGCTGGTAATTAATTTAGCTACTTTGAGTAAAAGTTTCATCTTCACATCATTTCCATGACCCGGGTGACTATTTATTACTAATCATTGTGCTACTGCCTAGTAGCACAGCTTATGTTTGCTATAGATATGCAATGTAGATTTGTCCCCTGAGTTTCTGTGGCCTTTTAAAACATACTAGCACTAGGGGACTTAGTATGATTTTTGACACCACTAACTTTTTCCTTTTTTTTTGTTAATCACATAAACTCAATCAAAGAAATCTGAAAATTATTCTTTCTGGAATTTGACTATAGCAGACTCCTTGGGCCGTTTTTTCTAGTCAGCTTCATGTTTGCCTCTAGCTGTGACCAATTGNTCCCCCACATCCTTTTTCACTTCCTTTTCTACTGGAAATTTTGCAGATCTCTTTAAAAATTATATTCTCAAGCTTTTCTCAATTCTTATTCAGATTTTTAACATTTTCCAAATTCTTCTCTTCTATCCCAATCCTAAGAGCCCTAACTCTATAGGAAATCACATATATTAAAGCAAATCTTTCTATAAACAATAATGTATGTCTTTTCATTTTGGTCAAATTGCGGTTCAAAGACTGAAATTAGCTATGGCAATAGTGATTTTGAAAAATGAGTTAACGGATAAAGTACATGATATATAAATGCTCAATCCTCTTCTCCTCTCACTCTTCTTCCTCCTTTTGAGTTCAGCTTCCTAAAGTTAGATCCTCAATGTCTTCTAAGAATGCCTTCCTTGCTTCCTTGTCAGCAATTTAAATGCTCTCTGTTGCAGTTCCTCCCCCTTGTTTTCTCTTGTTACAAGTTCTAAGCTGACCTGTGGACAAAAAAAAAAAAAAAAAAAAAAAATNGTTTTTCTATTGACTTTCCTTTGATTCTGCCAAAGTTTTTCAGCATGTTGCTGGATTTTAGATTTTTCAAGGATTAATATATCCAGAATCAAACTCTTAATTACTAGAGAAATCGCTTTCCTTGTTTGTGAATCTATTCCTTTGAAGTTTAGTTTGTACTTGTATGTCCTTGTAGAGGGCAGATAGTGGATTTTACTCTTTTTTAGTCTTTTTGATACTTTCCAAGACTTGCATTTAGAAAACATAACAAATAAACAAACCAGCTTGCAAGTTTTGGACCCAAATTTGGATTCAAGAGTTCTGTAATTATAGAACAATTAAGATTCTGGCTTGAATTTTAAATCATCCTTATTTCTGAAGTTAACAAATCAGTTTAACTGAACTTTTTGACACCTATCTACTTCCTGAATGTAATGCCAAGCAAAACCCTATTTTAAGATATATTAAGGAATCTTTCAAGTGTAAATCAGCAAAAGCAGACATATAAGAAAATGCATACAAGCTATCTACATTGGCTCATGGCAACTATTGCATTTAGAAATTAGTAATTCATTCAAAATAACTTCACAATGATCCTTCTATGAGTGCAATTCTCTGTCATTCATTTTGTAATAAGATAATTAATTAATGTAATTAATTAAAAATGTACATATTGTGTATTTATTAGCTTACTATGTGAAAAATGAAAAAGATCTTGCTTTGGGATTTTACAATTAACTTGTGTAATTTAAACACAATTGTATTGGTACCCAAAAGCGTAATCATAGCCTATAAGAAATGAAACATGGTGAATCATCCAGCTAATTCAAGCACAGATGAGTGGAAATTGATTATAGTTTAGGGTATATTTTCAAAGCTGGGGGGAGGTTTAGCCTCCAGATTCGCAGTTGTTTTAGTGGAAGTTGCATAGTGCAATCCCTGTGTACCACTGAAAAATTTCCTCTCAGTCTAAAGGGTTGCCATTAAAGTTATCAAGAAAAATCATGATGCATGGAAATTCCTCCATCTCTTTGACACATTTCTCTATGGAAAAAGGAAAGACTGGAAGGAAAAAACCCAACAACAACAACAATTGAAATACCCTTTTTATTCTATTGTTTCTGCTTTTCTAAGAAACGAGACTCATACTTACTATTTACTGCATACTATGCTGATTTTTGATGCCTGTCTCATTATTTGGAGTTGTAGTAATTGCATTTTGTGGATTTTATGATGAGATTTTGTTAAAGAGTATGAATCTTAACTGTATTCAAATTGTGCATTTGATGGCTGGAAGCTTCCTTACTGAATGAGAATGCCATTTATACTAAATTCAAATCTTTCAGCAGATAGTTCCAACAGGAGCCAAAATTACTGATAGAAAACAGCCTAGATAACATCCAGCTTTGTGCTTTCAGTTCCTAGGACTTCAACATTGCTCCTAGCAAGCCTTAGATCACTGACTCCCTCTTCAATACTTTTTGCTCCTGAACTTTTGAGATGCATCTGCCCCACAGAAGCCCGTCTGATTCCAAAATCAGTGTTCAAAACCACTGAAAATCTACATTCTGAGGCTCCTCAAACTTCTACCTGTCTTCAAATAATGACATTATTTTGAAAGAGAGTACTTATATGCACCACAGAATTATTCACAAATCATTTTCTGATTAAAATAATTAATATTAATTCCAGATTTTCATACAAAATGCAGTGTCAGATTCCAGTATAATCTGCTTAGGCCTTTGTGGTGCTCATAGCTTTAACCCATCTACATGACAATGAAGATCTCTCCCTCATGGAGCTGCCAGTTGGAATGAACGAGATAATGTGCAGAAGAAAGCACAACTGTATTAGAGTGGAATGTGGTTACATAAGAGGTTAAAGAAGAATGTCTACATCCTAAAATTGCTGGTAAATGTTAACAACACCTCAAATGGAATAAAATTGGAAGGACAAACATTAACATGCCTTTCCTGTCTTCATGTAGTAACACAGTGCATCAGAGATAGGCTATGCAGAACAGATTACACATTAGTGTAATTTAACATTTGTTCTCTACTCGTAATCTTGTAATGTGTTATCATCAAGCAATTGCCCGTTCTACTACTACTTTCTTTGTGACATGACAGTTTACCCCACAATTAAAATCCTAAATGCTTGCCTGTATCTAGGAGAGTGTGAGGTGGTACAAAAAGCAAATAGAATTCAAGTGCCTTAAATATTAAAAATATTCCAGAAAAATGTGTTGGAATGACTAAAGAAAAACTCACACCTTCCTCCCTAAACTTGGCAGGTCACAAAATAATAACAACAGCAACAACAATGCAACAACAATAAGAAAATATCAAACATCAAACTGGAAAAAGAGGAGTTTTTAAATTATCCCCAAACCAGAATTACAGAGGTAGAAAACATTCTAAAATTACTAGCTACTCATCTAAATCTGTTGAAATAGCAAAAAGGGTTTTCCTGAGATTAATAAAAATTAAACTTCTATGCCTGAAAAGAAATAATGTACAAAACATTGCTAGTGTTCAGACCAGTTTCAGTGAAAAGAAACCAGTTACTGGATGACCTGAGAAGTTAATGCCAGGGCCTTGTCAGCTATAACAAGTCACTTCCCCAAAGCCATACAACCCGAGAGGGGATCAGAAAAAGCTGGGTTCTCATCTGGCTACCTAAGGAGCCCTCCTGCTAGCAGCACTGAAAAAGGTATCAAAGATAAGAATCTATTACACCTCTCTCACTCACTTAAGACGTGTAAGGGAATGCCTGTGGAGACAGTAGAAGAATACTAAGCTATCATTCCATCTAGAACTGTAGTGAAAATTGAAACCATTCATGAATTTGCGTTGAGATGGGTAATTTACAAAACTACCAGTCTAATTTTAGTAAGGACTTTAAATATCTGTTTGTCTTATCTTTGGGTGGTAGACTGGTTATTTGAAATAGTTAATTATTTTATAGAAAGGTTACACTTGAATAGGTAGGAAGAATGCATAATACTTAAGTATTGTCAGCAGCTAAATAATATAATGAGTACTCTTGTTACACTAGCAGTTTCTACTCTAATTACTGCAGAACAATTTGAATCAATAGATGACTGTTAGGTATATGAAAGTCCTGAAGACTTTGTATAGTAGATGAGAATAATTTACTATTTTAGGAAAAGTTGTTGAGCAAGCACGTAGCTATAAGAATAATTCTGAAGTATATTCGTGGCAAGCACAACTTTTGATTTCTATTATCAGTTATTTTGAAAGGTTGGTAATTGTGAAGAATAGTAACAAAAAGTCAAAATACACTTGTAGTAAATAATATTTAAGCTTAAATTCAGAAGTAAGATATTCTTATCAAAGCAACAAAACTGAAAATGTATTTCAAAAGAGAATAACTGATATCACAGCACTCATTGTTTAAATTCCAGCTAATTTCAGTTGCAACTAAGCAACGACTGATTTCACCTCTTATTAATAACTGTGCCTTCCATAACTCTCTGATATTTGCTTTTTAGTTCTTCCTCTACAGCCTTTTTTCTTCCCCACC
>VZRU01011323.1:24082-37388 GCA_013398155.1 Pedionomus torquatus
AAAAAAAAAACAAGAAAGATTATTGCTTTAGGATCAGTCCTTGCACCTAGTGAATTGCATTAGTTTACCTTAAAGTACATGGGTGGGGGACAGAGGTATAGGGCTGGAAAATAAAGAAGAGGAACAAATGTCAAAGGTCTCAGCACAGTTTGTATTCAGCTGCTATGAAAATATAGCCTCTTATCTGAATGATTATGCCATCTAATCTTCTACACACAGAAAGTCCCTCTGACCCATATTTAGAGATTATTTATGTCTAGCCCAATGATGCATCCTATATTGTAAATTTTACCTGATAGAATTACTAAAATAATTAAAATACCTAAAGATAAAATATCTAAAATTGCACCTCTGTGTCTTTTATATATTCCAATATAACATTTTCATAACTTTTAAGGGAACAAATTCTTTGCACTTCAGCTGTAAGGCTAAACATACTCAGAACATAATTTTGGAAGGTTCACCTGCTGAAAAGATGAAGCTCAGCACTACCAGGGCTGCAACATTTAAATAGGACTTTATGGCATGCAACAACTATAAAGCAAGTTCTTCATCCTGAATGTCAGCTACTTATCAGAGACACATCCTATACGACTCTCAAAAATTATGAAAGAAAAAACATCTCATTTAATTCACTTCACATTGTAGCTGTCTCCCACAAGGAACAATATGGCCGAGAAAGTGCAGGTTATATGATTAAGACAGGTAGGGTTTGCTTCCACTGTGTTCATAGGCATTAGCCAGTAGTGAATTGAGGTATGTCTTTACTAAGGCAAGAAGTTACTATTCGTAATAGCATTCCCAATTAAATTAATTCTTTCTGAGACTGACTTTTTCCCCATAAGTTTTCCCTGCAACATCTTCTTTCATACTAATTCTAATCTCTTTGCAAGTGCTTGGAAAGAGAATTTGTGTCCTTTGGTATTTGCAAATCATTTTTCAGATAAAAGGAATCCTGCAACAGAGCTAATAATATTGCAGAAACATGCTATATTGTTGTAGAAAGACAGCAATTTTATTTTACTAGTTTATTATAGATGTCTGAATAATCCCATAACAATTTTTGAGCATCCAAAACTTATATTTTTTGCAATCTACTGCATAGAAACTGCATTAATTATATCAAAGGAAAAAGACAATAAATGTCACAGAATCAGCTATTCCTCTAACTAACCTTTACATGTTCAAATTAAGCAATAAATATTTTTTAATCTCAGAACAATAGAACTAAATGCTACGGCATTCTTTTAGCAGAGGAAAAGAACAGTTAGGGTATGTAATCCAGTATCATAAAAAAGTAAAGTATAATTTTAATTAATTTTTGTGGAAAACAGCTAAAATTTCAGGTTTGCATCAGTTCTTTTTGACCTGCAAACTAAAATCCTATGGAATTTGGAATGGATTTTGACTTGAGATTTATAATGGTTCTGAGTCAGAACTATTTAAATCCTGGGTGATTCAGATCCTGCTGTAGTATTTTGGCCCCTATGCAACCACTGAGGTGACCAGAGACTCAGAAAAGGTGCAGATATTTCTGAACAAAAAGAAGATAACTGAATTATATTGAACATCAGAAAGCTTGGGAAAGAACCTATAATATAATTTTCAATTTATTTTGGTGGTGACTGATGACTGGTCTGGACTAGTCTAGACTCCACTACTGACTGGTGACTAATAAGTCCAAAAACATGATAAGCTTTATGAGTGTAAACTCATTTCCTTTTTTACCTTGACTATTGGAAATGTTGAAGGCAAAATACATTTGTGATGAGAGATGAACAAGGCTGGGCAACTTCATGGACAATAACTCCATCAAGGTCATGCGAACTTGATGATCCAGAGGCCAGTTTCCAAACCGCTGATAACTAAAGGTGGGATATATAAGGGCACGTTAGCTAGACATGAGCTTGTTTCTTTCCTAAGTGTGTACTACTCATCATTGTCAGAGGCAAGGTATTGTGCCAGGGGAACATTTCATCTGATTCTGTAGAGTAGCTCTCCTGTAAAGTGGACAGAAGTTAAATACCTAGCGCTTTATTGCTTTCATGTTGCTAACGATAGAGTGTCTTTATTAAAATTTGTGTGAGAAAAAGCCCAGACCTAAAATGTAATTGCTAATAAGATCTGCTGTACTATCCATGTGCCTTTGAGATTTTCAGTCATCTTCTAAAGCAAATGTGACCAGAACAGTAAAAAAAGGAAAGGTTTTCCTAAATCTGTATGTCTCTATATGCTAAATAAGACAGTACAGTGGTAGCTGTCACCTTAGGGCTTCTGACCTGCAGTCAGCACACCCTGAGAAAACATACAATTTTCTCTTGCACAGTGTATTTGTTTCTTTCTTTTTTGGTTCTGAATTCAGACAAATGAACCATTAAGTGGAACAGACAAAGCAATGGAGCTGATGAACAATGTATTGAAACATGCCTAAGGCAACAAACAGGTTTTTAATTGCTTAACTTTTATTTCTCTAATGTCTAGCTCTCTAGGTGATTGTGTGACAATAGTTTTCACTATACTTTTTGTTTTGAATCAAGTATTTGTTATAAACCTACCAATGCACTGAACAACGGTGTAAGCAACAGCTTTGATCATTTCACCTTACAACAAATTTTGTTGTAATTTTTTGTCATGGGTCTGGAATTTATTAGACATCTCCCTCCAACAAGAATTCGGATACTGCCATCATTGTGAGCCTCTCTGACAAAAGCACTTTCTACAAACATGAGAACTGAACAGAAAGTTAAAAAAAAAATATAAGTTTATAAGGTTGATTACTCTCTCAATGTCTTTGTCTTAGAACAGATCAGAAAAAAGCTTTTTGGTGAGGGATAAGACAGAGTGCAGAATTTAAGCTCATGCACTGGAGGAAAGGCAGGTGGCCATCAGTTACTTATTCTGGCCATGTAGGGTAAAATTGCTTTCCTTTGGTAGAGTTTGTATCAATACAGCAAAAATGGTGAAATGAATGCCGCTACTTCTCGCCTCGGTTGAATCTGATGTGGTAAGCAGCTGCCACCACCAGCTTTGGGAAACACAACAGATGTAAGTGAAGACAACTGACAGTTAATTGTTCAGACAGAACCCTGTTGACAACTGTGGACAAGTCCTGTGTGGAGTTAATTTTTGTCTTCCTAGTTTGCTTCTTTTATTTGCCATGGAGATCATAACCAAAAGGCGATAAACATTTCACTTGTGTTATAAGGGTCACATTTTAAGACTCTTCTTTCAGTACACGTTACGCATTTGTTCCTCTCATGACTTCAACTCTTTCTTTTTCTTGTCTTCACTGATTATCTCAAAAAATAAAATAACGCTCATATGTTGGAATGAATGACACCTCACTTAGACCTGTTCCTTCCCTGTCCTGTGTCGTGTAACAGATTGGTTTTTACAAATTCAGAGAGAGCAGGGGAAAACAGTTTTGGTTACTCTTTGTGGGGTAAAAGCATCCAGTTTTATTGTGAATTCCTGTCATAACCTAGGAAGCAGTTTTGAAATCAGGTGAGGTATCAAAACACTGAGGAACTGAAGACTGGGAAGGTTATACAGTCTCAATTTATCACAGGCAGTAAAATCCCTTGAACTAACTTTATGTCTTATGTTTTGCTGGAATAAAACTCTAACTAAACATTTACAGTGCCAGTCCAGCTCATATATACTCTTTGTACAGGGCTGCAGGACAATAATTTCTTGTCAGGCTCTTTCTCTTTCTCAGAATTTACTGGTCTATCCATCTTTTGCCTGGTGAAAAATGGCATTTGTGTATCAAAACCTCATTGTATTTTGGATACATCAAGTTAACACATAAAATTAATTTGCTACTGTTCTACCCCAAGATTCTGTTTAGGTCTGTCTCCTGTTTCACTTCAGATGATTCCTTGTTTTATGTATCCCTCTGTAACTTTTTCTGCAGCTCATATGTTCAAAATTCTGTACTTCTGTCTCAGGGAGTTTTCTTGATTAAATAAATTAGCTCAGTGATCAAGCTTCTGCCTCGTGTTAAAACTCAGGTTGCCAGCAATTATTCCTCCTGACAAAGAAAAGTTTATTTATCAATGTCTGCTTGTTACACCATTCAAATAAATCTGTTTCTAAGTGAAGGGTCTGATTTACTGTCTGAGACTATCTGAAAAACATGACCATTCAACCCAATCTCAGATTTACACCTCAGTTCAAAATACACTCAAGTGGATGATGTTGCCTCTAGCCCTAACTGATAATGAACTGATCCGTGATTTGACATTAAACTCAATTATTGGAAATGGAAAAAATATGTCACTTTTCACATATATTAGCAAAATTGTCACTGTATTTTATCTTCTATTACATCAAAGAGACTCCAGGATTGCTTTTTTTCAGGTTTTATTGTTAAAACATTTTAATTAAAAAAAAAGTCTGCAATTTATTTTCTGAATTCTTGATAGGAACTAGGCACAAAAGCTCAGATTTGCATATGAAAGCAACAACTCTATGATATCTAGCTGTCAGCATTTTTTCAAAAGGGATGTAAACCTGCCAAAGACTCTTTAATGTTGTAGCACAGGCTAGGGTCTTCAGATTAAACTGTATAAAAAAAATCCTATAGCTTTTACTCTGTCCTAGTTGCCCTCCAAGAACTTAAGATAAAACTTGTTCAGTTTAGCCTTTTTTTGACTTGAATGTAGTGATACTTCAAATGCTCAAGGTAAACAGTATAAATACAATTTGTATGTTTCACCATATTTAAATGGTTTTTTGCTTTCATTTCACACCAAAGTTGGGGTAGGGAATAAATTTATTATAATGAATCCTCAAGAACCATCCCTCTAGGTAAGTGCCTCATTCATGTAGAAATATTTGTCCATATTCTTTCAGGCATGCATAACTTGGTGTGGGGTATGTTTATTACTGGATAGTAGGCAGACTCCAGTGAATTCTCTGCACATCACTATTAACTTACATGGAAGTATGCCAACTCACGTTGTCCAGTATCAATTCATCAGTGTTCACCTGCACTGTGTGTGTATGAATACTGCTGCTGTTGGAGCATTAATCATCTTCATATTTTTTTCCATAAAATTTTAAATGTACATTCTGTTCTCTTCATCCTAGGCAGCTGAATCCTACTGAAAGGGGTTTTTTTTTATCTAATGCAAACATTTGCTCATACTGACATGTATCCATAAGGTCGGCAGTCTTGCATTCAAGTTTCTTATTGAACATTGTAACTGAATGAAGGTGTGTGGTTGGCTTTTTTTCTGGAGCTGATGACTGCAGATATGCACAGTAGTTCCTCCTTCTTCAGTGTATTTTTTCCCTCTTCCTCTAATAGCTTCTGACATCTGCTGAATGTTGCAGGCCACAAACCACTCACTGACCTTGCTCTGAGGAGCAGGGCCAGACTCCCTCTCCCTTTCTTTTGCCTGAAGGAAGAAATATGAAATGGACTCCTCTCATTTAGTGAAGTGCTGGATGTACAGATAAAAGCACATAAATGACTAAGTAAATAAAAAAACCCCACAATTCAAACATAAAGTGTTGTCAGTTTTGAATAGTTTTGAAAGTGCTTATTTAGCAGTCATTCTCATTAGAATGTGCTACCTTTCTGAGCAATAACAACTTTACCTTTTCTGAAACCATCTAGGGAGCAAAAGATACTAGGACACTGAAAATCATCAGCCAACAGAACATTAAACTTTCATTTAATTATTTTGAGGTCAGAACATTCACTTACCTTCCCACTATATTCATTTCTTTTGTTTTGTTTTGTTTTGTTTGTTTGTTTGTTTGTTTTTTTTTGGATGTTTTTCAAGGTCAGCAATGTGTTGACTATTTTAAGTTAACTGGTAACAGATGTACTCTATTGAGTACATCTTACTTCCCCTCCTGAAATCTAAAAACTCAAACCGGCTTTAACACTTCTAAATATAATACCCATTTTATAGCTCCTAATTTGCTAGGTTTCACAACAGGGTATTTTTTTCATTAATTCTTTGCCTCAAGCCATTCTTCAACTATAATTCTGTTTTACTTAACAGTGTTTAAAAGAGTCCCTCAGCATTGGCACAGACTTTACACAAACTAAGTCTCATCTATTTCAAGCCCAAATTCCTTTTTAATGTTGATTATGATTTTTTTTAACTAGTAAATGTTTAATTTTGATCTCTAAAATTCACTAACTTTGAATACCAACTTATTCAACTTTCACCATGGATATTTCACACTTCTACATAAGAAAACCATTGATGGGAAGAATGAAAACAGGAATGACATAACTTCAGTGTAACAGGAGAAACTTCAGAATGAGAAGATAGATCTACCAAGTCTCAGGGAACCAGAGGAAAAAAGACACAGGAATATTTAAAAGTGCATTTACCACACTGCCTGTAACAGGTCCTCTGATGTCATTTTTAGGTATAACATTAATGTGCACTGCTGAGATCTTGACTCTGAATGAGAATAGTGTGTGTGACTTCTGGCACAGCCACAGCAAACAAGACCACACAAAGCTTATCCTCTCTTGTCAAAAGAAAAACTGCTGTTGATTTCAGAGACAGACTAATTAAACCTAATGGGAAGAAATGTAAATTTTCTAATGAGGAAAAATCATGAAATATTATTGCAGAAGTCCCAGATATCAGTATGAATGCAAGAACTCCATTGCTCAAGTATCAAATTGTTGGATCTCTCTCAATAGATTTGCATTTGTTTTATTGTATACATCTGGCCTTCTATGGGTATAACAAAAATTTGACTTCGGATATCTACTGTAACAGAGGGAGTTTTTCTCCCTTTTTTACAAGCATGGTAATAAATTGCAATGTTAAGCTTACCTTGGCACTCTGATCCTTCTCCAACAATTATTTAGTGACTCTTCTTAAAGTGGATCTACAGTAAGAACAATTATGACCTTCTGTCTAAATTATTTTTACCTGCACAGCTGAAAGGTCTCCACATGACTGCCTACTATGACTTCCAACTCACCCTCACAACTCAGTCTATTACTTCTTCTAAGCTGATACAGTTAAGTAAATAACAAGGCCACAAATTAAAGGCATCAGGTCTACCACCTATTACCAGTTATCCTGTGTGAATAAGGAATGGTTAATGTTCAGATGTATACAGACAAAACACACTACACTTTATATTTCTGTTTACATTTATTATCTACATTACAAAAAATCTCAGTGGTTTTTGCTTGTTTGCTCACCTTTACTATAACAAAACTGTAATGATGTGAAAGTGTTTTGAATTACCATGTCAGGTAAGGAACACCCACCTCGCATAAATCTTTGCACGGGTATTTTCCCTGGTATTAGCTATTGCTATAGAGCAGAGAGAGAGAAAAACCAAACAACCACAATTAAGTATACTCTACGTAACCTGGAAGAAAATTCATGGAATTATAGAACAATTTGGGTTGGAAGGTACCTTTAAAGACCATCTAGTCCAAAGCCCTTGTAATGAGCAGGAACATGTTCAGCTAGATCAGGTTTCTCAGAGATCCATCAACCTGGCCTTGAATGTTTCCAGGGATGAGGCATCTACCATCTCTCTGGGCAACCTCTTCCTGTGTCTCATCACCCTCACTGTAAAAAAAGTCTTCCTTATATCTATTCTAAATCTATCCTCCTTTAGTTTTAAAAAAATTACCCCTTGTCCTAATGTAACAGGCCCTGCTACAAAGTATGCCCACACCTTTTTGTACAAGTGGAGTTTCTCTGTTCTTGGTCAGACATAATCCTGTAGAAAATAATGATAATATTACTTCAGCTTTTGTGAGAAGCAAGTGATATTGGAAGTGAAAAACAGTGATCACTGACAATTCAGTGACCTTAAGTGTCACACAGTCAGCATTTAAGCAAATTCTATTTAGCCTATAAGATTTTGCTGTTTTGCCAAAGTTATTTAGTCATTCAGCTACCCCAATGCTTGACTATGGCTAACAAAGGCCCATATTAGGGTTGATATAATAATCTCACTCACAAAAACATCAAGATTTCTTGCTTCATGTGAATGTTTATTGTTTTCCAAAGTTGCCTACAAAAACCCTAGTCCTTAGCTGGCTCATTATCAGAGTCCAGGGAAATTTAAACTCACTTTCTTGCATCTCCTGTCGAGAGCAGATTAGGAATATACGAAGACATATCTCAAAGATCAACACACTGTGGCCTCAGTGCCCTAAAGCACTGGTCTACTGAATACTAATTATGTCTTTGTCATCAGTCCTCCTCTGCCAGAAGAGCACTGATTAGATAAGTTTTCCCAAGACAAATTATTATACTGAGCAAGACTGCTGCTACTGAACAACACATACTTGTCTCTATAGACTCTAATAAATTTTAATGAACATATACAATGAGTAAGGTGGAAAAGCCATTTCATATCTGTGTGCCAGGTAATGATCCAAACTGAACCGCAATAGGTACCTCTCAACAAATAATGTCAGTGGCACTAAAACTATTCTCCTTCTTGTGATTGGAATGTAAGTGCTCATCACAAAATAATTTTCTTAATAATAGATTATATAGTAAGTAACAATAAAAGTTGGCTCCTCCTCAAAACCTGATATACCTGCAGCTGATGTGAGTGGAAGGAGCTGCTGACATTAGGGTAATCTGGATCTAGCTCCAAGAAGACTCAGATCTTGATTCTCCACTGTGATGGGCTGCAGTAGCTGAAAATAAAATGGTTACTCGGAAATATTTAAAAATGTGATGGTAAAATAAAAATGAGAAAGAGATTGGGTGATGAAAGCAATGTCACAGCCCATTTTAGTAGTCCATGGAGGGAATTAAGAATTATTTAAGACAGAAACCTACAGGTATTTGGAAGGCAGAATGACTGCCTTCAACAGTTCCCCAGGTACAACTGCATTTAGGTGTACACTAGTGACAAATCTGGGATCTCTTCTGTATCCTGCCCTTTTAATCACAAACAGGAATGAAGCAAAGTTACAAACTATAGTCATCTTTAAACCATCTAAAAATCTGAGTTTGGAGAAGGAAATTGTAACTGCTCAAAAATGAGAGAAAAAAGCTGAGAATTTTTCCCAGCGGAATACATTTTACTAAGTGTATACTTTGTGCAACATTTCTCTCTTTTGGGGCTTTTTGAGGGGGAAATTAGATGTCCATTTTTGAAGTGCATTTGTTTCTTCCCTTATTATACTTGTAATAGTAACTCACATGCCAGGAATAGCTTGCATAATGTCACATTTTTTTTAATTTGTAGCCTATAGTACTTATTGAAAGGAGTGAAATGTTACATAGACAATTCATACCGTATTCAAATATACATGCCACCATGTTTCATAGACATGAAAGATGCTTAGTACATTTGACAGTGTACAGATTTGCATTGCCTACATTATATATTTTTCTGTCTACTATACAAGTCATTGTTTTCAACGTTCTTATTCTTGATTATTAAAATGCATGTTCTAATCAAAGTCTATGGTAGATTAAATCCAAAGGAGAATTTAAGAACAAGAAACTGAAACACATTCCTTGTAGATATTATAGACGGTACGGAAAAGGTATGGCACTTTAATCCAAGCTGTCAATATTGTCACTTATTTCCTATAGTGTATTTTCCAATGCTTTCTCTATTGTAAATTTTAAATGTTCCTAGAGTTGGATCTTTTTTCCCCACCATATCCCAAGGAACATTATTACACAACTGAATAATACTTACTGTCAAGATTGCATTTTTCTCTTCTGTTAAATTGTCAAAATGCATATTTGCACGTCTTTATCTGTTTAGCAGACCATAACAATAATAATATTTCAATATGCATTTTAAGTAACTGTATCAGAAATGTTATATATTCATTTTCTAAACTGTAAATTTCTTGGCTTACAGCACTGAAGTATCTCTGCTCTTCCTCTATTTCCAGTTGAAAAATATTCAATAAAAATAACGAGTCATGTGAAATTGTTCTGACCTTACCTAGACATTGGTCATCCGTAATTTCATATTTCTTCTCAAGAATAAATAGTTATTGAGTTATTGCAGGATTTCTGAAATAGTACATGGCAAGGTTTTCTGATTTTTAGGAAACCAGAGAGAGTGATTTTTATGTCAGTTTCAATAAATCCAAAATGCAGTATTTTGTGGAATTAATATTCATAGTACTATTTTGCAGATGTTAATTATTTTTATTGTTATTTCAAATGTCTAACATTGCAATTTTTACTGATGTAGTTGACAATAAAAATATGAGGTGATACAGTAACATTAAACATGATTTCTCAAGTTTGCAGTTCAGTGAGATTTTTTGGAATTGGATTTTCAGTCAGACAATCCACATTTCTCAGAGGATCCTTACCAGGGAGGAGTTCTGGTGACAGCAGAGGAAGGAGACTTATTTTGTTTCATGTGACTTCTCATCTTCCCTTTGAGAGGATAGAAAAGAGAAGACAATGTGCAATGTCTTCAAATTACAACCACACTTTAGCAGGAAGACATAGATTTTTTTCAGATCTACTGTATAAATAAGAGGAATTTGCACGTATTTTAATTTAGTCTTTACAGCCTTTTTTTCAGTTGTCCTGTTTATCTGTATAATTAGGACTCCTTGTAACAACAGAAAGCCCATAGTTAAGCCCATGAACTTTTGACAATGTGGAGACATTTCAGGAATTTGACATTTAAATCCTACCCTTAAACTAATATATCATAGCTTTTTCATTCATCTACACCATTTCTGGACATACTTGCTAGCCAGGACTATGTAGGACATTCAGTAAAAAAACTGAAACTCCTGTGTTCTGCCTGCCTCTTCCCCACTTTGCATGAAAAGAGGCCCTGAATATTAAGAGAAAAGTAAAATAACCACTGATATAGGAAAAATAGCAATCGGTGAATTCCCCTGCACTGAAGGAGGGATATACATAATCTATTTTCTATGAGTTTCTAATGTTTACCATAGAAAATAATAACTATATTCTCACCAATAAAGTTGATTTAGCACAGAAAAATATGTTCAAACAGCACAAGTTTTGGCCGTTAGGGATATTGGCCAACAGGGATAGAAATAAGGATCTTTCTTATCTGTCAGTTCTAAGCTGAAAATATCTCCAGAGCAAACTCTCACTGGGGATTGAAAGAAGGATGCATCTTGCATGACTGAGCTGGTACACAGAACATTGCTGGGTTCGTATTGCAAAGAAGAAAACCAGCTGAAAAGGAAATTATTTTTTTTTTTAATCCCATAAGGTAATCCACTAGTAAGAATGGTTTTAAATCCTTACTTCTGTTTGTGCCCACCAGCATGCTGTACTGAGTTTCTTGCCCAATTTCACAATTCATAACACACTTTTTATCAAATACACAAAATTAATACACCCCCCCCCCAAAAAAAAAAAAAAATCAATACACAAAAGCACTTTACCAAGACTATTTATATGAAACAAGTACACCTACTATTTTCTCTCTAGGGGAATTTTCTTATGCAACACATAGATCTGTACAAATACCTGTCTTGTTTTGTAAAAAATTTTAGGCAGACTGCCCTTTCATTGAACATTTCATCAGTGTGACAGATACGTCACCTGAAAAAGTGTGCTTATAATAATAAAGTTCTCCTATAAAACAGCAATATATTACTAAAGTTTGCAGATAAATATTCCAACCATTCCACATTCTTTGCTCTCTTGAGCAGCATATCAAGGTGGATATGAAGTTAGCTTAGTCACAGCACTAAAGTCAGAAGGATAAATGCAAAGGGTGAAAACACTGGAGTATTTAGAAGCCCACAACTTTCTATGAGAAAGAGGCAAAGGTGGTCTACATATAGACAGATAAAATGGAGTTTGGTAGGAAGATGAATCACACATCACAAAATCAGAAAATGGTAGGGGTTGGAAGGGGTCTTTGGAGATTATCCAGTCTGAACCCCTGACAAAGCAGGTTCACCTAGAGCAAGTTAGATGAGAATACATGTAGGCAAATGCAAGTATCAAGTAGGAAAAAACAAAAACAGTCAGTGGGATTGCCTTCATCCATGAATCACATACCTTCTCAAATTTGAGGTTTAGCTCAGAATTTTTATAAACTCCCTAGTTCACCAAGAAATTTTAATGGCCAGGCTACCCTACTTGCAACTGGGTCCAAACCTTAAGCAGTGAACCTCAGCATGGTAAAATCTGTGTTTCCCTCAGCTGTATATTAGAGAATGTAGGTCCACATACACTATGGTTTACTCCTTCTGCCAAGGTCAAATTAGAGTAGACTTGTACAGATAACACTTTAGAGAATTCTCTCCAACATGTCAACATGCATTTTTAAGAATTAAAATAAAAATAATATGGGCTGTAGAGGAGCAACAGTGAAAATTTCCTATATATCTAAACGTTAATAACCACAATAGTTTATATACAGTGATTTTGTAACTTGGTCCTCAGGTCAGCTGATACAGGATTTCAGAGGCAATTACAGTAAATGAAACTGCACAGTGTCCCCATGGGGTAGTCTGAAGACACTTTTCATTTTTTTGGTTTTTGTTATTTTTTTTTTTTTTCATTCCAGCTAACCCTAGAGCTGCCACATCTTGCAGCTGCTTTTTTTTTTTTTTTTTTTTTGACAATTCATCACTCCTGAAAAATGTTTGCAAGCACTTTGGATAATTTCCAATTCATTCTTGCAGGAAATGAGGATTTGCTTCCTCACTTGGGATACCTGCTGCTAGGTTTATTCACTAATAAGCATGATAAATGTTTTAGCCTTTGATCAGTGCTAAATTAACAAGTAAGCTCCATAGAAAAGAAGTCTTTGAGGCTCAGGGGCTTGAGACATTGAATGAGCTGGAAATATGACTGATTGTGTTGCTGTGAGAAATTTCCATAAAAAAAAAACTTTTATGATGTTGTTATATTCCAAACAATTAAATCAAAAGTGAAAGATATCTATCCTCTAAAGAAGAAAAGAGGAAGGAAAATGTAGACAAAACTTCACAGGACTTTGTTTAGACTGGTTGTCCCAGAAATGTTTTGAGTTTTTTTTTTTTTAAAATGTTTGTTGTCTTTGTAATTTTAATTACTTGGAGGAATATTTCACCATGCTGGTCATTTTTATTGGAGGCTTATACATCTTATTTATTTTCCCATTGTACTGGGTTTGCCTTTAATGGAGTTAATTTTCCTTATAATATCCCATGTGGTGCTAGGCTTTAGATGTGTGACCAAATCATTGTTGATAAGTTACCAATTTTTTAGCTATTGCTGAGCCCTGCTTACACAATGTCAACACAGTATGTGGTTTTCACTCTTTTTCTCCCAGGCAGGCTGTGGGCTAGATAGAGGTGGGCAAGAGAAAATTGTTA
>VZRU01011327.1:0-93341 GCA_013398155.1 Pedionomus torquatus
GTTCATTTTACCCCAAACCAGGACAGAGGGAGAGGGTGCAGCCCTCCACCTAAGGTGGTTTGCTAGAAAAGAGTGTAATGGGTCCAAAGGGATGAGAAAACAGTAGCAGATGCTGGGTCAGAGGAAAACAGCAACACACAAAATGGGTTTTTGTGGTTTGGGGATTTTTCTCTTCCCTTTGGGCTGCTTATAATGAGGCCTTGCGAAAGTCCAAGTTTGTGCATGAAAACAGGAGCATTTTCATCCTGATTAGCTTTCTAGGAATGAACTCACATGTATAAATGAAAAGCTGCAAATAAAACTACCTATGGGTTTTAAAGAGAGGAGGAAAGAAAGTTGCATTTTGTGGTGGTTTTATTTTGTTTCTTAAACTGGTTGGGGAAGTTTTTGTGCTCTGGTCTGCCTGCCCAGACTGCTGGAACTCCAACTTCCCCATCATTATGAGAAATCAAAAGCTCTTTGAATTTCTTTCTAACCATTTTGTGTTGTTTATCTAAACAGGAGAGTTAGTTCTATGCTAAGCATAGTTTCTCTCACTAGTGGAGTTGAGGAACAAGATGAGTTTCCCTTTGTGGATCTAAACTTAGGTTATTTATATATTTTCAGTGCAGCATCTACTCACAGACTGAAGTGACGGAGAATTCAGTGTGTGCATCAGTAAGTTGTTCAAGTGTTTTTTTACTCTTACGGTTCAGTTGTCATGACTTAATCTAAGCCTGTCTCATTTCAGTTTCCAACTATAAGCTCTGTTTATGCCTTTGTCTTCTCACATAAAGAGCTATTTGCTATCATCAGTCCCTTCTTCTTCTCACCAGAACAAGTAATCTCTTAGCCTTTTTTCAGTACACAATCCAGAAAGAGTCTCTCTGGCCATTTACTGCAGAGCATGTTTTCTAGCCCTTGATTCATTTCTATAGCCCTCTTCTCAGTCTTTTTTCACCACCATTCTGGCGGCCCAGAATGTGGTCACCCGCATTCAACAGATTTTCAGAAATGATCTCACCAATGCAGATGCAGAGGTGATGCCCATCTCTCAATACATTTAGTAAGCTTTGGCTTAATCATCCAAGGATTTGGACATCTTTGGACTGCAGCTGAAAGCTGATGTACACTGAGTTACATCGAATCAGGCTCCTCTTGGAGTCATTGTCTCTTTTGTAACAAGAGCAAGCTATTCTTTCTTCAACAGTTTGGGTTTTTTTCTCCCAGACCTGTACATTATTCAAGACAAATCAAATGCATTTACCATAAGCCCATTCCATCAAGCAAACCAAGCTGTCCTGTGTGAATTCTCTCTAGTATGTTATTTACTGTTGCATATTTTGTGTCCTCTACAGATGTCGGTTTCTTACCCTGATGTAGGCACTTAAGGATGGTGATTGTCAGTTATTGCACATTAAAGTGCTGCCTTTGGGTTGGAGGGAAGGAAGCAAAGCACAAGGAATATCCCAGAGATGTGCTAAAGTCTGCACCCAGTCACCCCTAGCAGCAAATAGATGTAAGGTCATTCAGACACCAAAGGTGGCTATGTGTGATGTTGGCTACACAGCCTGAAAAGGAGATTTTATAATTGATGCGCTTTAGATATGCCAGCCTGCTGGCTGGATCATTGACCTTGACGAGGATGTGAAATAGCATCAGTTTGAACGGTTCATATGGGATCTCACTAGAGAGGTCTTCCTAGTGGAGGTCTTCCTTCTCACTAGAGAGATCTCAGTGGTGCATGTATCCATTTAAAATTTCTTTTTGAACTCTTTCAGTTAATGTGTTTTTAATCTGCTTAATGTGGGCTGCATTTGAACAGTATTACATCTTCAATTAGTCTGTCGTGTGGAAGCAAGCCAGGATCGCTCCAATGCCTGAGGATGTTATGACAAGATAGTTACTTTTCTTCTTGCTTTCTCAAACACTACCCAGTTTGTCTGCCAAGGACCCATAAAACTATATTAATCATCATTCACTTTTTAACTTGTAAAATTGCATCCCACGTTCATCTTCCATGAATTTTTTTCTGGAATCAGTGAGGAATAAAAAGATTTATTGCTGTTTGTTCTGAGGTCTCCTCTACTTACATTGACCCAATTGGTTTCTGTTTGTACTTCTGTAAGCAATGCATGCCTGGAGACTCCAAAATTAATTTCTCTCCTCTGGTCCTTGCAGGATGCTGTCACAAGCTTCCCTTTAAAGGCCTGGCTAGATGAAGTTTTGCCCCATCTTTTCCTGCTTTCTGTGGCATTTTGAAGGTTTTTATGAGTTGCTGTTGGTCTGTTACTCTGCCGGTTTTGCACTGATGAATTCAGATCAGGGTACCCAGATCCAGCTAGAGTTTATCAAACAGAACAGAGAGAAGCCTGTCTTTTCATCATTTCTGGCTTTTATCACAGATTTAGCCACAGATACTCCCAGATTTAAGTCCACATGGGTTTTTTACAGAGCTGTACACAGAATTACACCCTCTCTCTGCCCACCATGGTAGGATGGCTGAAACTTCTTTAAAATGTCCTTTTCACCTGGGGTATCTGATTCTGGGAGGAGTTCTTCTCTATCACAGACAGGCTGGAAGGAGCAGGATGCCACATTACTGTGTGTGCTGCTACAACTCCTCAGACTGATAATTGATGATGGACTGACTCAGACCAGGACCCACTTTCAGATCTTGATGCAATGGCTGAGAATGAGGAAGGTAACAGTCTTACGGTTTTATTTTTGGTCTCAGAAGAGTCAGGAATGTGAACAACAGAAACTTTATGGAACCAGCTTCAGGCATTTATCTGTTGGACCAAAATCTGGGGATCAAGACAAGAAATGGATTGTGTACTTCCTACTTGTCTGGCGTATCACCTTTGCTGCAGCCTAAGTCTCCACAGTCAACATGAAAAGATGTCTCTGTGAGGTAGGCGTGTGCCCGCATTACAGGGATGCTGCTCCTCCAAACGTTTCTTGTAGTGCTGGCCCAGTTTGAGGTCAAAGCCACAGAAGCAGCCTGTCAGAGCAGATTTATCCAGTGAGCGGGACTGTTAATAAATTTCCCCCTCCTGGTTCAAGTCCAAAGGAGATGGGACAGAGCTGATAGCCAGATGGGGAGGTCGAGGGAGCAGGCTGCTGTCCTTGAATGGTTGCCAGTTCTGTCATTGGCCTCCTTCCTGTACCCTCTGCTTCAGAGGAGACCCCGAGCCCCAGAGAGTGATTTCCGGGAGCCCAACACACCTGTGGCTGTCAGAAGTGACAGTGTGCTTCCTAATGCAGGGAAAGACGAGAGCTACAGGACTGCCTCTGCTTCAGCTGCAAGGCTGGTCTGCTGCTGCTTCTCTGGAAACACGGTGGCAATGTAGAGAGAAGACGTGAGCTTTCCTGCAGAGGGACAAGTCCTCTATATCTCGAGTCCATGCCCTTCTCTGAGACTGGTGGTATCCTTCAGGCATGAAGAAATAGGGCTGCCAGATTCTCTGCTGTCTTCATAGGTGGTTAGCAATTTGGGGAATAAGGTGTAGGGAGATGATTCTCTGTAACCAGCAATCCACTGAAGATACAGTCATGAAAAGCTATGACGCTTACTGATATGCCAGATAAAGCAATTTTTTCATAATTAATTCATTAATAGAGGGGGAGTTGGACACCGGTCCTTTCAAAATTCACACATTTTAAATACATACAGGCAGTGGTGTGAAGGGTGGAGAGGGAAGATAGGACTTCCAGGTGGCAGAGATGGTGGCTATTTGAGAGCTGGCTTTTTGCAGCCAGTCACTATTCTGAAAGACTTCAGCCATTTCATCTGATGGACTGCCTGAACCTATCCTCATTTTTCCATCCTTCGTCCATGATTGATTTGATCTATCTTGATTCATCTGATGATGATGATGACAATGATTAAGAGGTAACCATCCAGAGAGTGGCAGTAAAAATGCGTACAGTAAAAAATGTTCTTGCCTCTCCTTTCTCTGTGCTATGCTTACTGGTCCTGTGTTTTTAAATTGCATGTGTTTCTTAAGTTCCTGTATGCACCACCCTCCTTGTTACATTAATTCTTATGGGAAAAATTGCTTCAATATCTGTTGACCTCAGCTGCTTCATCTATGAGACTGAACGTTTGCCATAAATCTTTTAATCTGAGCATCCTTTCAGCCTCTTTCTGAACAGTTACGTTTTCATTGTCGTCATCTTCATCAGATGAATCAAGATCAATCAAGGGTGAAGGATGGAAAAATGGGGTAATGATGACAGTTAGCAGAGCAGGACATTAAACGATTGGCAGAGGAACTCTGAGGCAGCAGATAGAGAAGTGATGGAGAACTGGGTGTTGGTCTTTGCTGAGTTCTTTCTCCTTGGTCCAAATTCCGTAATAAACCTGAAGGACAGGCTCAGGAAGAGCCTGGTTTGTATGGGGAAGCTTGTCCTCTTTCCACTCTGTAGGTGAGTGGAGACTTCCTGCGTTAACTCTTCCTGCTCTAGCTTCACCCCATGTGTCCTTTTTAGTTTACTAATACAGACAAATAATTCAAAGTAAACATATTAAGGAGTGCTGGTAAATATTTGATTATCTTAATTGCCTTGGATGGCTCTCCTTCCCCTACTAGGCTCTTTCTGGCTTGGATCTCTCCCCTTTCCAGCTCTGATCCCATTAGTCTATCATTAAAGTAGGTCTGATTTTTTTTAATTTACATTTCTTCTTTTGGCTAAGCTGCCTCTTGCTTTGCCTGCCTGTTTGGAAAGCAGCTGTGGAGGGATCATCTAGTGCTCCCAATTTAGCTTTCAAACTGGAAACAGAAGGTGAGGTAATACTGTAAACCCAGCTGTAAGCAGAAGGTTCTGACCACCTGTGGCCTTGACAATCATTGCATTTCTAAAGCAGGGACTCTTCTCCATTTTGACAGGACTGCAGTTCTCTGAGGCACTTTCTCCTGCAGCCTCCCTGCTCTTAACTTTCAGTTCTTTTATTAAAAGGGTCTAAATGTGTGGAGGCGATTGAATTGCTCTTGCAGCTGGTGACGGAAAAGGAGCCTATTGCTATTAGATACCTGCTTGGAGTCAGCAGTCACCTCTGCCTGATAGCTCCTCTGGTTGTAGGTGAGATCCTCCGTAGGAAACATGGGGAAACTCAAGTCAATTCCTTGTAGGTGGCAGCTGCATACTCTGGACATGAGCCCTAGCAGTGGCACTAATTGGATGCTATATGGAGTTCAAAGATTTCTCACTTTGCTATGGGGAGCATGCAGGCTGGTGTCTCTTTTTTTTGTGTGGGTAGCTCTGTTGTGCCATGCAGCAGCTCAGACACAGGAGGTGTCTTCTGTCCAAGAGCAGGACATACTGCCAAAGCTTTAGATGTGGGTTATCATAGAATCATAGAATGGTTAGAGTTGGAAGGGCCCTTAAAGATCATTGAGTTCCAAGCCCCCTGCCATGGGCAGGGACACCTCCCACTAGAGCAGGTTGCTCAAAGCCCCATCCAGCCTGGCCTTGAACACCTCCATGGAAGGCGCATCCACTCTTTCTCTGAGCAACCTGTTCCAGTGCCTCACCACCCTCACAGAAAGAATTGCTTCCTAATATCCAATCTAAATCTCCCCTCTTCCAGTTTAAAACCATTACCCCTTGTCCTATCACTACACTCACTGATTAAGAGTCCCTCCCCTGATCTCCTGTAGGCTCTCTTCAGATACTGGAAGGCTGCTATAAGGTCTCCCCGGAGCCTTCTCTTTTCCAGGCTGAACAGCCCCAGCTCTCTCAGCCTGTCCTCATAGGAGAGGTGCTCCATCCCTCTAATCATTTTCGTGGCCCTCCGCTGGACCCGTTCCAACAGTTCTATGTCCTTTCTCTGTTGAGGACTCCAGAGCTGGACACAGTACTTCAGGTGGGGTCTCACGAGTGCAGAGTAGAGGGGCAGAATCCCTTCTTGCAACCTGCTGGTCACGCTTCTTTTGATGCAGCCCAGGATATGGTTGGCTTTCTGGGCTGCCAGCGCACACTGCTGGCTCATGTTGAGCTTCTCATCCATGAGCACTCCCAGGTCCTTCTCCTCAGGGCATCTCTCCAGCCATTCTCAGGGCTAGACTCATCTTACTGATGAACTCAATAAGCAAGGCACTGAGAGTTCAAGGAGACGTTCATATACAAAGGTGGCACTGGTCACTTCTGTGCAGTGTTGCACAAACATTTACTTTGGTCTGCATTCATCCCACCTAGCAGAGATGTGATGGCTGTGATCACCTTAGGGTCCTTGTGCAGTCACATGATAGAGGGAGTTAATGCCAGCTAGGGACTCCTACCATCCAAATCATCCTCTGGAGAACTCCCTTTCACTTGATGGCTTTGGAGCAAGGTGCTGTTCTTAATTTGGTTGCCTCAACGAAGAGCCTGAGGTTAGGATAAATTTGGACTTTAAAGTGCTCTTCCTGCTAACTCCAGGTTTGCTGTCAAACCTTGGGGGATGGTCAGTCGTTCCAAATCCTTCTCAGAAATGTGGAGGCCCTATCCTAGGATGATTAACATCAGAGATTGGCTATTCTACCTCTATACCTTTCTTTACACTGTGAATGGAAGCATGGGGAATGCGTTCTGCTGTGATGGATCAAGCAGCTTTGTTTCTGCTCACAAGGTTGCAAATGATACCTGTTGATCTCTGCCCCATTATAGGCCCTGTGCCTTGCTTGTCTCTGCAGCCACATGAGGAGACTCAGAGCTGTAGATTCAGGTTTCTTTTTTATTTTCTCCTTTCACAACCATTTTGCATGTGATTCCTCTGGCATTTAAAACTCTTGTACAGTGTTTCTGCCCAGAGAAAACAAATCTAAATAGAACCTAAAGCTGTGCTTCTGCCACCTGAAAAGCAGAGGAAGGAGAGAAAGGGGAATTATAAAGATATATATATATATACACATGCACATATAAAATGTCAATATCATCTTGGCAAGGACTTTGGGAGAAGAGGAGAAGACTTAGAATTCTCTCCTAGTATTTGTTGAGGGTGATGACTACTGGGGATAGGACAGAGTTGATTACTAGGACATGAAAACATCTATGGGGAGGGGTTGCAGTGGGCTCAAACTGCACAAGGGAATTGGGTTAGAAAAACCAGTGATAAACTCTGTGGTAAGAGGAAAGATTCTCTGTTTTAGAAGAAGAATCTAATTTGGTTCTTTTTGTGGGTTGATTTTTTTTTTCTTTTCCTTAGTTTGCACTGGCAATGAGTTGCTTTATTCCCAGAACTACCCAACTGAGTAGCTCACCTATGAATTATTGAGTAGTAAGATAACTGGTTCTCTGCCAAAAGTTAATGCATATGGGATGCTTTGGGGGAAAGAGTATCATTGGCTGACTGTTAGTGAGTGTTTGGATCTAAACTATTTATATGCTATTGGGAGCAGCACGTCACTGCCAGCCCAATTTGTTAAACAGAAACATGTAATAACAGATGCATGGGTATGAACTGACATCTTGTTATCTCCTAGAAAACAGAGGCAGAACCTGAGCGGAGAGTTGGTGGTCTGACAGTGCTACACATTGGAGGGCTCCCTTCTTGAGAGTATGTGGGTAGGCAAGAAAATCCTGGATCTACCCTAGACGTCATCGTGCTTCACCATCCTAAAACTAGCAAAACCGCCTGTGAACTAGAGACAATATTTTCATGTTAGTCTGTGGCAAACAATAAAAATAAATCTAGTTTTTGGGTTATGTCATTGGTCTGGCAGCAGTTGAAGATACTATGTCTGAAATGCTCATTCTCTCACCCTCTTTATTTCTCTTCTGCTTAACTTTGCTAATTGGGTGGCATTGTGGGTGGGGGAAGGATTATCAGCATGCATTTCACATGCAAATGTGTATGTGTCTTCTGTATGTACACCATCTTTTCCCACTTAACCATTTTCAATTAGGGGAGTGCACTGTTTTGAAACCAGGCACTTGAAGGTAAGCGAGGCATGGGAATGAGGTGGCTTTACGCTGCCAGAGAATACTTGTCTTTGTAGTGTCTTGTTAGCATCAATTAATTGACAGGGAGTCTGAGTGGAGTTCCAACATGTCTGGGACAGATCTTTTTTGAGGAGGCATGTCTGTGAGGCAGAAGGTCTGGAAATTCCCACCCAGGATGGACCTCCTTCAAAGAACTGTGTAAAGTGAGCCAGGGGTCTCATATATTAATCAGCATAGCTTGTCATGCAGAAGAGAAAGTCCCTTAGTAACCTCCTCTTTATTAAAACAAGGTGAAGACTGGTTGAGCTAATTGGCTTGGAAAGTTCAGAGAAGAGGAAAGCAGGAAAGCTAGTAGTGAATACATTTCATTTGCTCCTCTGTTAAAAGTAGTCAACTAGCAGAGAACTAAGCCTTCTCTGCTCTGAGCCCTGCTTTTGCGGTCCCTCCACCCATTTGTCTAGCAGAAAATGTACTTAAACAAATTTGTTTTGTTTGAAATAACAATACTTGCAACTTGGCTTTCAAGCACTTTGGGGAAAAAATCGTGTTTTATCTCTTTATGAACGGGGAGACTGAAGTGCAAAGGCAAAAGGCATAGAAGATGAAAGAAAGAGAATCTGGCTTTTAGATGAAATAGGTTAAGCGAGCCTTCCTCCATCTCCCCTCTTCTAACTACTTCGTTATATCATGTCTCAGAAACAAGCAAATGAGTCTGGGGCTGTAAATACTAGTTGCATACTTGTCTCCAGATGGAAAACTGCTGGTGCCTAATGTGTGTTCTTGGTGTGGGGTGTGGGTGCTGTTGTAGAGAACAGAATTGCTCAGGTGTGATTTCCCAGCTTTGTGACAATAAAAGAGCTTCCTGATTGCTCAGGTAGAGAGCTCTGGTCTCTCCTGGAGCTGAAACCATGGAGTTTTTTGTGAAAGCAGGAGTGCAGTATCTTTGATGCCTGTGACATCTTAATTACCTGGGATTGTAGAACCAAAGGCTAGATACAGGAGACACCCTTTGCTGGGTTTACTTTGGTTCTCTACAGAAGATTAGGGAAGACTGCATCCAATATGACTGCAAAGGGGTATCTATGAGAATTTAAATGGATGGGGTCATATAGGTTTCATAATACCCTAATAGCCCTGATTGGCTTTCCAGAGAGAGAATTTACTGCCCGGTGTTGTTAGCCACTTCGGATAACAAAACAGCTAATAATTGTAACTAACTTCAAAGTGCAGTATTTCATACCAGGTTATCTGTGTGTCCTTTGCAATGTTAATCCAACAAGTGAGCTGTCAGTTAGCTCTTACACGTAGGCTGAGGTGAAGACTACAAGCAGAAGTCCCACCAGCGCTGTGATTGCATGCTTAAACTTGGAGAGACTCATTCAGCATGAGAGCTGCTGAAAATAAGGCTGCTTTCTAATCTAGCAAAGCTTGCTATTTTCAGCACTGGAGTTACGTGTTGCACTTTCTAGATTTGAATAAAAATGTACATGATGACTGAATCTGGAAGGTGTTTTTCACAGGGGAGGAAGCCTGGGCTAAGGGCTGGAGTGTGGGTCAGGATGCAGAGGTCCCACGCGGCTTCTGTCTTGTGTGGGACTTGCTGCTTGTGTGACCTTGGGCAGGGCATCTTTCTGTTTATGCCTCTCTTTTTCCTCCTGGACATTGGTGTGCCGTGGTGCTTTTTACAGCAGAGGAACCGTTGTGGAAAGTAAATCCCTGTAGAAAAAGGAGAGTGCAGCAGCCCATGGCAGCTGCATAGGCCGGCAGTACAATGCAGGCAGCTGACCACCTACTGAGATGGCTGTTGTCAGCCGCTGGTCAGGGTGGCTAGAAGGGGAAAAGGGCTGCCTGTGAGTCAGAGAGCAGGTTATGAGTGAGCTCCTCAGCTCTGACAGCCCTTTCAAAACGAGCCAGCATTTGGGAATTGACCAGGATATGTTATTCACAGTCCTCAAGCTGTGGGAAGGCAAACCCTGCATGTGTCCTGCATAGAAGTGTTGTTTAGTGGCATCTAGGATTTTTGGCATTCTCAATTCTTGCCTGAGCTCTTAATAAGAGGTCTGTTCACTTGGTGATCCCCTGATCTGCAGATGCTGGTTGGTTTTTAACTTGTCACTGATTCCTGTGCATCAGTTCACTCCAATATGAGCCTTTCTTTGCCTTTCATCCATATCAGATTGAGCAGGCTCATGACAACATACCCAATTTTTAAAATGGAAAAAAAAAGTATTTTCACTTAAATTATTTTTGCTGTATTTGCCCCATAAGTAAAAAACTTTTCACAGTGCATCACTGCCATCCTGGGATGCTCTGACTTCATTGTTGGCGAAAGAAGCATCTCTACCTGCTGGAGGCATCTGAATTTGATGGGAACCCAACCTACAGCAGTCAGACAGCATTGCAAGGATCACCAAGTGCCCCTTCTTAAGCTGTGCCCAAGCAGGACAGCACAGTAACAGTGCAAGGAGACTGTGGTCTCTCTTGCAAGCAATTTGGCTCTTGTAAGGAAGAACCTCCTCCCTTCCTCAAAGCTAAAACAAAACCAGACTTAAATATTTACAGATAAACAGCTCAACAGCCAGTGATCTTCTCACTCATGTGGTAGGACAAGCATTTCAGTCCTGGTTATTTCCAGTGAAACCAAAATAACAGTTTATTGGGTCACAAAGCAACACCCCTTGACATTTGATATTTCTCTGTTGTGCTTCCCTTGCTCTTGCCCTTCATCATCACAAACACCCTGCTAGCTTAGCAACCCTTCAGTGCAGAACATCTGCTCTGGCTCACAGCAAGGGAGCTGCCTACAACTCGGGTTTGCTTTGGGGCTCCTGGCACGCTGGAGTAGTTTGCCTGTGTTCAGCTGATTTGATTTGCTCTTAACGAGCAGGTGAGTGATTATGTTTTCTCCTATTGTGTAATAATTCTGCTGCAATGGCAGGCTGCTCTGCCTTGTATTTCACAGCAGCCACATCTTAACAAGGTTGCTAGAGGAGCCTCTTCACTCCTTTTGTCACTCCTCCTGCCAGCGAGCTCCTCTAGGGTTAAGCTGTGTGCTGAGAAAAGACAGTAGTTGTTTCTGTTTGCTCTGTTTCTTACCAGGTGATCCCAAAGTTCTCTATATACAGAGAGGTTTTTTTACCTCCTCCTTGAAGCATAGCACCCTGCTGCCTGCAATGTGGCTGCTGCTTCAAAGAGCACTTCAGCTCCATGAACTGGAGTTCAGGGGCGATACAGAAAAGCATTTGAGGAACCTCTGTCCAAGGATCTGCCTTTGGAACTGGGCTAAAATCTGGAGCTGAAACCTAAGCTCCCCAAAGAGTACCATAGCAGGTTAGTGAGCCAGAATAGCCAGACACTACTCCCCTATAGCCAGCAGGGATGCTGCTTCCCTATGGGTATTAGAGGTACCTGGAAAATCATTATCATTTCCAGCAGCTCCCTAAAGGTGTCTAAAAGGTGTCCCTAAAGTGCAGGAGTCATGTTGGAGGTCTCCACTCCAGGAGAGTCACTGTCTCAGTGTACTGGAGCTGTTCAGGTCCCAGTTCTGGGGAGTCGGAGCCCCAGCTCATTTAAACAAGCTTTCTTTTGCGTTTAAGCCAGGGATGAGACAAGGCTATGTTGTTATCTGCTAGGATTTGCAGGCTGAATCCCAGCTTTGGTGGTGGTTCTCCCTTTTGTGTATAACCTACCTGAAGAAGTGTAGGCTCCCCAATAGGTGACTGAAGCCAGAGCTGATGTCTGACACTGTAATTGCTGTTGACCTTTCTTTGCTTTCTTTCCCACTGGCAGCCTTCAGGAATAGCTGCCCCTTGCCGTAGTGCTGCATGCATCCTTTGCAGTGACGGGATGACCTGCCTCAGCTGTCTCTCCAGAAAACTTAGGGGCTCCAGGACTACCTGCAGAGTTAATGCTTGCTGGGTGTTGCCTAGTACCAGAGACAAAAGGAGAAAACGTAATAATTTTTTACTGCATAGGCTCTTTCAGATACTCCCTTTGCAAGGTGATAACATAGGCCCAAAGCCTCTCCCAATGCAATCAAATAAATCCCATGTTCCAGCTGAAGAAGATTAAATATTTTCTGCATCCTTGGGTATCTTGCTGTTTCTGTGACCTAAGGTAGCATCTGGAGTGTCCCACCCGTGCTCCTCTGTGATCCTTTACAAGCCCCCACTGCTCCCTCAGTGATGCCTAGGGGGGCACCTTTGGTGCAGCGTGTGTCCTGGCAGGGGGGCACTTTGTTCTCTTTCCGACCTTTTCTCTTCCTCTGTCCCAGCTCCGTACATGGGCATTGCTCAATGCAGTGAGGGAAGAAAGCTTCTCTCCCACCCCTTGCTCTCCTCATGTGATAGATTGCTCTGAGTANTGATTATAATGTGAGACCCCACTGGCTTCAATTAAGGAGCAGATGTGACCCAAGAAACAGGATAGCAGATAGGGATGGAGATGACACATTCATGGCACTAGGTCTAATCAAACAACTTCTCACATTATTCTCACTGTGAGGTGGGAGACGTGCGAGCCAAAGGCAAGTCGGTGCTTGGAGCACCCGCAGAGACACATTGCTAGCAAAGCCATCTGTAATGAGCTGACCATGCCACTCAGCACGGCAATGTGAGCTCAGTCAAGGGCTGCTTTTAATCTCCTTAAGTGCAGCAAAGGGCTGAGAGTTGAAAGTGGGTACCTAGAAAACAATCGAGCACTGTCAAACAAAGGCTGCCAGGTGGAGGGGTTGCTTAGGATGCTGCATGCCCACATGTGCCTCTGTGTCCCTGGGAGAGGGGCCACTGCATGCAGACTTATGGGGTGGTGCATGCACCACCTCATCTGTGGTGGAGATGGAGATGGAGATATTTGCTAGTGCTATGTCGCTGTAGGTGGGTCTTGCTGGGGTTGGGGTATGGGAGGGTGTGCTGGAGCCCCCCAGGCATAGCTGTGTTCAGGGCAGCAGAGATGCTGCATGGTGATGCTGTGTCTGTGTTGTCACAGATTCTGTGTGTTGCAGGTTCTGGGGCCCGGTTGGGCTTGGCAGCTCTGTGGACCTTTAGAGGAAGTGGGTGATTTGTAGATCTGTAGTGCATACAAGTTGTCTGTGGTCAGGAAGAGCAGGTGCTGTGAACCTGAAGGAGATGAGTTGTGATTGTGCTGGAGCTGCTATAAATCTGTTCTCCCTCTTTTTAAATTTGGGCTAACAGCTGTTTTGTGTTTGGGAAGCCTTTCTCATTTTAGAGGGAGAGCTTCTGGTTATTCCCATGCTGTAGTGTCTTAATTAAAAGTTTATTGCAAGTGAAATATTTCTATCAGATGGCTGTGGAGATTGAAGGCTTCTGGCATTGCATTAAATAAGAGGTAACCCAAACAATACCAATCCAGACTTTCTCCTTGTTTTTCCTCAACCATGCCCAAATTGTGAGGATCCTGTAAATTTGTACAAGTGCTAAAGAATAAGACTTAATAGCTTCCCCTTGTTCTGCCATTACTGGCACTACTGGCAGAGAAGCTGATGTGGAAAGATGTGACTCACCTCCCAGTATCAGGGAATTGTGGCCAGCAACAAAAATAGGACCTGGGGTCCCTGTAGCTATTTTTTGGTTTTATTGATGTATTTGGGAAATAAACCCCTTCAGGGCTGTGCTCAGTGGGGCTAGCCATTGTGTGACCCTCCATGTGAACATGTTGTCCCTGAACATCCTATCAGATGCTGACCAGAAGATGATGAATAACTGCTTTGGAGCTTACCTGTCTGCTCAGGGAGTGCAGTTCATGCTGGGTATGAGGACTATGGTTATTCTGATTAGGATTTGAAGACAGAATCCAAGCTGTGGCTCTCAGCTGCTGGACTTGCTCTTCTCACATGCAAGAGCAAGGCTTGGTAGCTCTTACAAGTAGTGTCTCACTGTGGGATGAGTACTTGCTAAAGCCACACCTACCTAATAAATGAGAGGAAGGATGGGAGGTAGCCACAGCCTGATCAGAAGAGGATGTCGGACAACTATTGCTGCTTTTGGTTTGATGAAGCCTGGCTCCCACTAGCAAATAAATATCATCTTGGAAATCATAGATGCCTGTCTCCTCAAAGGCATCATTGGGGTGACTGTGCTGAGCCAGATGGCTGTTCCCTGATGGTGTCCCTGTCTGTTGCTCTGTTTGGTCTCCAGTTCCCCCTGTGGTGGAGCCAGCTTTCCAGGACGTGCGCCAGGGCATGGGGCGCAGTGTCACCCTGCGCTGCACCATGCTGAAGGGCAGCCCCATGAAGGTGGCCACCTCCGTCTGGCGCTTCAATGGGACCCTTCTGGCACAGCCCCTGGCAGAGCAGCAGGACTACTCGGAGCTGAAGGTGGACAGCATCAGCCGGGAGACCAGTGGAAGCTACGAGTGCAGCATTTCCAATGATGTGGGGGTCTCCACCTGCCTCTTCCAGGTGTCTGGTAAGTCTCAGAGGGCCCATCAGAGTGAACTCTTGAATGGGGGTCATGGAGGTGGGAAGCTTGCTCCCCATAAACTGGTGTCAGTACAGGCAACCTCTTCTGTGCACAAGGCTGTATTCAGAAGGAATGACTCTCCGTAAACCAACAGGGACATCTGCCTCCATCATTCAGGCAGTCCTTCAAGTCTGGGATGGACCTGCAGCAGTTAGTGCCAACCACTGCTACATTTTAGCAATGTTTGACCACTTGCCTGAAAGGTACAGGATTTAAGGCTGCTGTCAGCTTTAAACCGTGGACAACCTGTATTGTAGATAAATATTGACCAAGGGGGAGTGAAGGGCTCTTTACTTCCCCCTAACAAGCTCTGAACTATCTAATTTCCCCTTTAAAAACTAACAAAAAATGTATTGTGTATTCCTGTATCTTTCCTATGTCTCTTGCCTGTCTGTATCTCACAGT
This sequence comes from Pedionomus torquatus, assembly GCA_013398155.1. Taxonomy (NCBI): domain Eukaryota; kingdom Metazoa; phylum Chordata; class Aves; order Charadriiformes; family Pedionomidae; genus Pedionomus; species Pedionomus torquatus. The sequence goes on from VZRU01011327.1 coordinate 14,790, forward strand.
GCCTGCTAAGACAAATATGAGCTGGGAATGGGCACTGGTACCCGTTGGATTTGCTGCTCATGGTTTTCTATGATTCCAGCAAGTACCGTAACAGAACTCCTCTCTAGCACCTTCTACTGCAAAGAGAGATGGCAGAGTTATAGCATCTAAAACTACACATCTGACCCAGCCTCTCCAGCTGATCATTAAATCTGCCTTTCCCTTGACCCTAGAATTGACTTGGGCACCAGTTTCTAGAAAAGCTATCCGATGAAGTTGCTTTAATAAGCAGTAAATTCAGCCAAAATACTGTGTTTTCAGTCCAGGGCCAATTTATAATACTTTTCAAGTCAGGGCTGAACAAATGAGAATAAGTAACACCCAGAGAGGCCTGATTTTGAAGTAGGTTTTTCCCAGGGTTTAGAAAAGCTCAGCTATGCTGTAACTCTCAGAAATGGGGAAGCCTGAACCACTTCTACTGTTTGGGCCTTTTTCAGGACCTTGCTGTTACCCCTTGAGATTTCCTGGAACTTGTCTGGCAGTGAATTTTGCTTGAGAGCCTTGGCCCTTTGGTAGCCATTCTTCATATGCTTGCAACTCTCATGTCACTAAGTAAGAGGTGGCAAACCACAGCCCACTATGAGCCACCACCGCAAGCTTGGGCTTCTTGCTAGAAGTAGTAACAAATACATATTGCTGCTTGGTGTGCAATTCTGTGCCCCACGAGATAAGATCCCCTGAGCAGAAAGCAGCATTCATCCTTCGAGAGCACTCATCGGGAAAGTAGCAAGCATTTATTTTCCTGCATTTCTTCTCCGTTTCTGAGGCATTGATATCTGATGGTGGCTTTTCAGGTCCAGACATCTCTGCCTGTGTCCTGGACAGTTACAAATCAATTAGACCTTATGAGTCTGTAGAGCAGCCCGAAAAATAATGCAGCGGCTAGACTGCTGTGCTTGGGCTCAGGACAAGGGGAGTTTTAATTCCCATCAGCCACAGCCTTCCCGAGTGAGCAGGGGAAATAGCATAGTCTCAGTTTTTGTTTCTCTTTCTTCCCTGTGAAAGAAGTACCATAATCCTTCCTATCTGACAGGGAGACAGTGCCTCATTTGTGATGGTGAAGTATTCAGAGGTACTGAAAACAGAGTACATAAACCTGCCCAAGATGGGATTGGTTTCTTTTATGGATGGGAGATTAGCTTTCTGAGATGTTTTGGAAGGACAGTGAAACATCCAACCCACTCTGCTTGAGCAAGTTATTAGGGCAGCCTGTACTTGTCACCACCTGTGCTCCCACTTGCCACAAGCCCAGAAAAGCCCTGAAAGATGGAGTGAATAACCTTCAGCTCTTCATATCAACTGTAAGAAAAAGGTGCAACTTTCCAGCAACTGTAAAATTTTCAAGAAAGGAACTTCCAAAAGTATCTAGATGTGCTGCATTTCTATTAGAAGCTTTTTTATTTACCTTCTGTTTCCATCTTGGAGTCAATTAATAAGGAATTAATATCATGAAAGATGATGATTTTCATCAGTTTTTATTTTTCATCAGTTTTTATTTTATTTTGGGATCCATTACAAAGCTTGACTTCCACAGTCAATACAAGTTGAATAAGCAGCAATTAGTCTCTGAGGTGGATCTGAACTTCATGCTTGTGCAAAAATTCAAGTCAATAAAAATAATAAGAAAAAAAGGACTTGGAAATAAATATCAATATTATCCATCTAAGTTCATAAAAAATAAACACTGAATCCTTTCAAGCTTAATTATAACCACACAGGATGGCAAGGCCTGTGATTCAAGTGAAAAGGTGCAGCAGACTGCCTGGGGAGATGGTGTGTATGCCAGTTCTGCTCTCCAGCATCCCTTGCTGCCTAGGCATCTTTTTGGTTTGTGCAGGTCCACATTGGACCTGAACCTAGAAATAAGAGTTTTGGGTCAGGTCCAGCTCCAGCCTGGCTCAGGACAGGACCTGCCAAAAATTTAAGTGCGTAGGGTGAAATGAAGGTAATGTCAAATACAGGAAAACCTGTGGTGAGTAAGACCTCTAGTTGCTTCTGGGCCCTTTGTGTTAGTCTGCCAGCCCTGGGCTGCACAGCAGTAGCCTTTGAGCCCTGTGGGTCTGGACGGCAGCAGCTGGGAAAATAATAGAAAATTCCTTCTTCTCTGAACCGTACAGTTTCTCTCTGCTATGTTTCCCTTCCTCCTGCAGCCCTCTGTTTTTAAGGGGAGACGTGGGTTTAGAAAAGACATCTCAGCTCCTGCTGTTTTTACCCAGGCTGAGGTCAGCGTCCCTTTTGCTGCTGAGTTGACTGTTGCGTTACAAAGAGTCTAGAACACTGTGTCGCCAAGGCAGGAGAGATGCAGAAGGAGCAAGGTCTCCTTTTTAATGCCATGGTTGCTGTGTGATAAATAACACTTTTCCTATGACCTACTGGCCAAATGATCTTTCCTTGGGGTTTGTTAGCAGGAGACTCTGTAAAGCAGCAGATGAAACGGGAGAAATGCCAGTTTAAAGCTGTTACCTCAATCTAAACTACAAAGCAAGAGAGAAAAGATTAGTGCTGGTTCCAGCTGGAGAACTGAAGCTGTTCCCAGCTTCTCCGGTGCCGGTCATGCCCCGCTGGTGTTGCAGGGCTGCTAGCCCTCCCAATAGTTTAAGCTGTGAAAGCAGTAGTGATTCACATGAGAATGATGGCAGGTCAGTGCAACACCAGCTACAGTAAGAAAGGTGTCTGTCATGTCAAAGGCAACTGGATGAGCTGAGCTGTTCCACTCTCATATTTCTTTGTAATTTATATCCCCCTTGATCCCACTCTTTTATTTCCCACCCTCTTTTTTTTTTTTTTTTCTTTTCTTCTTTTCCCCCCTCCAGCAAAAGCTTACAGCCCGGAGTTTTACTATGACACTCCCAACCCTACCTTGAGCCAGAAGCAATCCAAGAATTACTCTTACGTCTTACAGTGGACACAGAAGGAGCCTGATGCTGTGGATCCCGTTCTCAAGTACCGCTTGGAAGTCCGGCAGGTAAGGTCTGCTCTTCTGGAGCGTCAGTGTGTGCCCTTGGGAAGAGGATCTCTCAGGGGACAGTTACATCGATGTATCCTTGCTGATTAAGAGTTGAAGGTGATGAAATTGCCAGATCCGGATGGTCTCGCATCTCCCCCACCACATGGAAGAGACAGGCCAAGTACACAGCTCAGTGTTCATTTTTATGTCTGGTGTTGGGTACGATCAGGGGCTTTCAAAGCCCTGCTGCCTCCTGTTGGACTGTTCATACTCAACATTCTGAATGGGGTTTTAATGTGAACAAAACCCCACAACCATTAGTAGGTATTGTAGATTTTAGGGGCCAAAGACTCAAGTGAGTGGAATTGTACCCTCCTCACTCGTGTGAAATAAAGGGAATAAGCTGAAGAGCTCTCCAGGCAGGAACTGTGGGAAAAAGTCATTGGCTCTTGTGTTCTGAAAAGACTTTCATATTGTCACAGTAATGAAGCTATTTGGACTATATGAACTCTGCAGGGGAAGAGAAGTGGATTTCAAGTTTTCTGAGTTTGAAGAGAAATCATACTGGGGCGGGGGAGGAAGAACTGAGGGAAATCTGAAGGGATCACTGGCTGGAGAAGGTTAGGAAAAAGAGAGTGATATTTGTAAAGAACACATTAACGTAGTGGGATTGCCAGGTACTTTCATCCACACTCAGCAAAGTGCCTGCATTCAACGTTTTTTAAAAATGGGGCACTTAAAATTGGTGTTTCTTGCCATTCAGTGGTAGCTTGAAAGCAAATGCATTTTGCAAGGCAAAGTTTGTTTACTGTAGAATGAAAACAAAATAATTAAAAAGATCCAAGTGTCTCTTTCCTCTAGTTCTGCACAGTAGGCTCCAGTTTTATGTCTCTGTTTGATTGTGAGCTCTCTGGGGTGGGACAGCCTTTGTTTTGTTACTCAAACCACACGAAGCACATTGTCAGTGCTTAATAATAATACAGGACACAGGGGAGCCTCTAATAATGAAGGCAGTTTGTCATAGTACCTCTTCCCTCTTAGTTGAGTTTTGCTATTATCAGCACTGCAACTCAAGGAACTAATTTGTGATTTTTATTCTTCTCCACTGATGTTGAGGGATCTTTTTTTTCCTTTTGCACAGTGCCTAAAAGTAATCTTGGATCTGTTCCTATTTGAGCTCCTACTGAAAGGGATCAAGAAACGGGAGAATCATGTTTGTGCGTTAAGTTATGACGTGAAGGAAGCTGAGTGTCTGTACAAATTTACACGCACCTCGCACCCCTGATTTTGTTCATACCCCATTGGTTACAGCTGTCAATATCTCTTTTACAGTGTCACTACACAGTTGTGACTATTGAGTGGTACGTTTTAGAGCAGTGTTATACCATGGCCCCGCTGTAGCCCAGTCTCATGTATGGGCAGGGTCTTAGACCTAACTACAGATGGCCTGGGTCTGAATAAGGGAAGGGAGAGTGAGGAGGGAGCAGGGGAGATTTGTTCCCACTCTGTCAAGCACAAGCAGGAAACACTCTGGAAAAGGCTCTCTTGGTATTGCCTCCTTCTGGCCCTCCTCCTACAAAGACACTTGCATTTTGCGGTGAGGTCTCTGCCTCCATGTGCCATACGGAAATTTCACTGAGCATTTTTAGTTTCCTGGTCCCAGAGGATCACAACTCGTCTCCAACTTGCCACTTCCCAGAGCTGTCTCTGTCCTGCTTTCCTGTTGTTTGCCCTGCCATGTCTTGCTTGGGCTCCAAGCAGCTTTTGTGAATGACACCTTTCACTCTCTTCCTTGCACCATCACCCTCTTCCACACCCCATCGGATTTGCTGCTTTGTCGCACCACCTTCTCGATGCTGGGGCACCTGGACTGAACTTTATGTCATGCTGTTCCATCATTGGACTGCAGAACATGGTGACATTACTGAATATAAATGTGAAAAGCTCAAAAGCTTGAAAGTGTTGCTGACTGGAGAGCTTTTAAGAAAGGGGATTTGTCTGCCTGAATGAGGAGCCGCTGTTTGCCCGTGTGCCCTTCTCACTGGATACTCTGGCTTCCAGGCAGTGGCTGTGGTGGCGCAGAAATCCTCCTGGAGAGCTAGGACTGAAGTGGAATATTCTCCTCAGATAAACCAGGCCTTACACACGGCCAGATACGACTGATTTATTGCCAGCAAAAAGCTGATGAAAGCTTACCCAGCCAGCCCACCTTCTCCTCCAGCCCTAGGAGCTCCCCAGCCTTAGCAGTCAGCAGAGGGTGCTCTGCAGCATCTTTAAGGATGAATGAATGGGGCAGCAGCAGCCTGTCCTCTCAGGGTGGTAAGGGGCTGTCTGGGGGGATTAACTCTTGCTGAGCTGGAATCCGAAGGGCAGACAGCTGGAATGCCCAATGGTCGTAAAATGCTTTGCTGGTTTTCATTTCACTCTCCCCAGTTTGCTTGAAGAGCTCTTGGCATATGTAATATGAAAATCCCTAAGTAGTAGAATGCTTTGCAAGGCACCTGGGAACCCTCAAATTAAATTTTCTTGTTGCAGCTGCTGAAAATGGGGCTGGGTGAGAGTCAAAGTGCTGCTTATTAATTGGCTGGTGCTGTGGCTTCTCTAACTCTTCCTGTTCCACAGCTTTCTGAGGGCTGCTTGGGCATTCCTGGGGGGATTGCAAGCCATCCGGGGGAATTTGGTTTCCTAAGTGATGCATGGGGACTCCTAGCAAGACAGGCAGGTGCACTTCCACAGAAGCAGATTGTTCCTGGCGCTGTGGAGCAGGCTGAGCGGCATAGCAGACGTACCAGTTCCAGTAGAATAAGAATTAACCTTCGATTAAAACCAAATAAACAGCCTGACAGCTTGGAGCCACTGACCCAGGCAAAGCACATACGATAGCAATGTGGAGCAAGCTTCTTGTAAAGTCCCTGCTGTATGTCTTGGTAAATAGGCTGTTATTTCCCGGAGTGTATCAGTGAGGTGGGCAAGATGGGGGCTTTGTGCTGAATGGCAATTCAGAGGGGAAAACATCCCCATGGAGGAACCGCAGGGCCCCCACAGGCATCTGTCCCGACAGCTTGGGAGGTTTTTCTTTTCCTGCTCCAAGGCAACTGATCCCAGTGCCAGCCCACCTTACTTAGGAGTTTTCAGCCTTGAGTGGTCTGTTTTGTGAGCAGATACCATGAGGCTTTTGGGCTGTTTGTTTGGTCAGCTTTTTTTTTCTTCCATGTATTATTTTAGCATAGAAAGGCACTGAGGCAGTGTACTCCAGCTGAAAATGTTTCTCATTGCTTGGGGATTCAAAGCAGCCTCCTCAAACCAGATCTTTGCTTAAAAAATAAAAAGCCTTTTAAGTTGCTTGCTTCTCTCTGTGTATTTTATCCCCTCCCAGAGCTCTGCTCTAACGTTAAAGAGAAATGAAAAGCCATCTAATATTGCAAGCAGGTTGCATCCTGGAGGAAAGATCTGAGCTGGGCTGGTGGTTACGGTTACAGGGGATGGTGGCGGAATTACTGTGCACTTAATGAGCTGGAACCCATCTGTGACCTGAGGCTGCAGGAGAAAGAGGAAGGATAAGGTATTGGTGCAGTAGGGAAGTTTAATCTTCATTGTGCCCCTCAAGGAGACCTGAGGCTGCCATCTCTTCCGTACCTTCTGATACTCAGACTCCGGCCAAAACAGGGCCAGCTTAACACATTCCTGCCTTTCCTCTCCTCGGAGCAGGCTCAGACCTACCTGTCAGACAGACCCCTGTAATTTGCACCGGGCCAAGCCCTGGACCTATTTGCTAAATTAGCTCACTGGGTTGTCACTTCAGATTAATCCTGTCAGGGAGATGGTCTTTAATGAGACTGGCCCTGTGCAATGCCTGAGTAATTGTATGGTCTCTCTTTGTTTGTACTTTCATCCCCTCCATGTTGGATAAACATCCCCTGCTGTCTACAATACTCATCTGGGCTCTGGAGCTGGCTGCCACTTGCCTCATCAGCCAGCCCGCGGCATTAATGAGAGCTGTGGCAGTGGGGAGCCGGGCACACCGTGTGGGGAGGTGACATATAACAGAGCTGTTTGAACAGGCGTAGGACAGGGGCGTTAGCAGGAATTAAATGATTGTGATTAGAGCGGAAGGTTAACTCTGCTGATGGCCATTGCAACGCAGTGGGAGAAGTTTTATGCCAAGGCCCATGGGCTGAGGATCCGTATCGCTTCATTTCTGCCTTTGAGTTGTTCTTTTGCTCTCCTCTGAGCCCACTTTAGCAGCAGTCTGCCCTGCCAACCACTGTCTGTCTTGGGCTTCACTGAAACTCACACAGAACCAGACTCCCCTCCCACGGTGCACAGACCAGGGCAAGGACATCTCGCTCGCTCCCTTCCCACCAAGCAGGGAGGGTGCTGCTTGAAAGGGAGGATGAGCAAGTGGTGCACTAGTCCATAGTTTTTTACTTAAATGTTTAGTTGAGAACACTGTTAATTTGCACCTTTATACTCATGCAGCACTGTGGTTTGCTGAACCTGTGTGCTTGGCCCTTGGTACATGAGGAACTAGCCCAGTGAAGTTGGGTGCATCTTCCAATGCTCGTAAGCAGCCCTGTGAGGAAATAAACAACTGGTTTGTGCAGCCAGGGCTAAATAAACTTCCAGAGAAGCTAATCTGCCCAGCCCTGCACTCATCAGTAGTGAGAAAATCCACACCAAAAGACTCTCTCCTCCCATCTTCAGCAGTAGCCAGTGCCTGGAGAAGAGTAGAAAACAGACACATACAGTATTGATTTCTCTGCCTCTAGATAATATAAGTCCACTTGTTTGTTGGGTCTCGGGTTAGGAAAATCTATGAAGGCAGAAAGATGATGTACTCGAGTGGGTGGTGGCCCTTGCAGCAGCCCAGCCCTGTGCTCTGGGAGGTGAATGCAATCCCTTTTCTTCTGCAGGTCGCAACTATGGCTTCAAGCGAAGCTTTTTGGGAAGCTAAACAGCCAGTGCCTCAGGGGGTGTTGCCTGAGGGCTGCACCTTGGGGCCGGGGGCGGCTGAGGGTTAGGAAAGGCAGCAGCTCTGCATGAGGCAGGCAGGGCTGGCTGAACTGGCTTTACAAACCAAAGGGCTAACATTTTGCTGGCTCTGGGGATTATGTGCTGTCTGGGCAACGCTGCCATCACCAAGGTAACTGCCTCCTGTGGGGGCTGCCGACAGGCCTGGGTCCATAGCCCTGGCCCTTGAGGCTTACTAGGGCACTGAGCCCCTTCCCCCCTGTGCATCTCCCCACTAGTGCTGTGGTGGGTCTTTCAGCTGCAGGAGCCGAGGAAGCAATATGAGGAGATTTTAGGACAGCTTAGCTTAAAGTCAGTCATGGCTGTCCTCTTAACTGCTTTTCATAATAGAAGATGAAAAGCTTAAATAGTGTGGTTGTGGCTTGTAAAGGGGGAAGAGATCCATCCTGCTCTGGATAAGACGTGATCTGTGGTGTGCTGGCCTGGCGTTACCTGGAAAAAGGCAAAGGACTTGTGGTGCCACATGTACTGAGAAGTCCTTTTGCTGCGAGGTTGCTTAACTGGACAGCCCAGTTAGATGTCCCAGTGTGGGTATAAACAGGGCACATGGATAAAGGATGTACGAGTCCCTTTTCCTTTCCTTCTCCCTGCTAGAGCATCGCGGTCCCAGCCGGCTGCAGTGAGGAAGCGAGTGTGACTTCCCGTGAAGCAGCAGATGGTTGCCCTGGCTGCGTGTGAGAAGTTGCATGGATCAAAACACTCGTGAGGTGTGACAAATGGCACATCCTTTTACTATTCATCATTTCATGTGATACGGGTTGTACTGGTCCTGTCTTACTGATAGTAGGACTGGGGACTGCAGTGACTTGGCCTCCTAATGCTTGCCCAGGACTGAATCTCGAAGCAGACCTTCTGTTCTGGGATGGCTTATAAATCAGGTCTGCCAGAAAGCTTCTTTAGTCCTGTTTTCTTTTTTTGCCTGCCTTGGCTGCCAGTGTCATGTCTGATCACAGGCTGTCGTCGTATGGGACATCATCAAATCAACACAATTCCACCTACCTGCTGAGCTGTCCTCTGCAGTGGGAAAAGATATTTTTTCAGCTCTAACCCATCTCCCCCACTGATGCTCTTTTTTAATTTTTTTTTTTTAAATTTTATTTCAATTTTTATTATTTATGCCTATATATAGGCAGGGAGAATAGGCAGATTACATCTGTGCTCTCAAGCAGTTGCCTTCGGTTGTGCTAATGGCATACGTGATGCTGTGCAGAACTCAGCTCTGAGGGAGGTGGAAAAGGATGTGGAAAAAAGTCAGCGTGTCAATGGGAGGTGTGCTCCTCAGACGGTTAGAACAGCCATCGTGATAGAGAGCCAGGGGAAGCAAGAGAAGGGAGATGTGATGCTGCCTTTTTAGGCTGCAAGAGAAGGAGAGATTTGGGACATATGGTGGGATTGAGTGGCAGCCACACAGTGATGGAAGGAAAGCTGGCTGATCAATAGCGTTTGATGGACAAGCTGTGCTTGAAGCTTAATGAGATTTCTATATGGAACCTAGGGGTAAAGCAGCAACTTTGCCACAGGCGTTTGGGAGTGGAGGGGGCAGGATCCTGCCTCAGTTGTCCTCTCTGCTGCCTGAAAAGGGGACAGAACATCAGTCCCTGCAGCTGACAGCATGTTGAGCCATGTCTCCTTTTGTCCCTAGGAATCTGTTGTGTGGGATGATGTGTTGATGACACCAGTTGCTAGAACAAGGTCTTCTCTACCTGTGCTGTAAGGGAAGACTCCAGGACAGCCAGATGTTTGGTGGGTGTGGGAAACAAGGAGGTTTTCCCACATCTTGTGTGTTCTTTACTGGCTAAATTGGCTTCCACACAGTGCAGAGGAAGCGAGTTTTGTTCTCGCCATTGTTCACTGCAGGTGGATGTATCTGCATGGCCACGGTTGTTGTTAGCCCTGTCAGCCAGAGGATTGGAGTGCTTCCTACAAGGTTGGCCAAGGAAGCTCAACACAGGCCCAATCAGCATGGGTAGGTCAGGTGAGTTCAGTGAGAATGGCTGGGAGCCACAGGATGAAGTCCTAAGGGGGACTTAGGTCTGCCTAACATCTTCCAGTGCTGCTACTGAGAGTTCCTTTTGCCTATCAAAGCTTATCAAATCATGCCTAATCAATGAATTAATCTAATTCTGTCTTTTTGCATACACAAATTGCTCTTCAGTATGATTCATGGTTTTCCTGAGCTGGTTATTCCCAGTCCACAGATCATTTGTAATCAGTTAGTTGGTAAAATTGTTAATATGAGCAATGGCAGATTAGTTAAGCATCATGGTACCATTCCTCTTCTCTGATTATCCAAAATAAGCATGGTAACCTGCCCAAAATAGGGCAGGTGAAAGTTTTACAATGTGGCTTGCCAGTCATGAGGTACCTTGCAGCAGAGATTATATCTTAATGCTCACTTTTCGTAAGCCCTGTTCCTAATGCAATTCAAGTACTTTGCAAGAGAGAAAGCAGGGTATTGTTTAGCTTGCCTAGGACAACGAAATAATTGCAGATAGCTTTCCTGTTCTTAGCTCTGTTTGGAATAGTTACAGTACCTGAGAAGAACCATACAAATAATCTCACAGGAAGGGCTCATATGATCTTGAAACACGTCTGGTAGCACAATCTCTTCCATCTCTAGCTCCTAACACCACTGTTCAGTGCTCATTCAGGGTAAGGAGAATGTGAGAGAAGAGATAATCACATTCCCCGTACCAATATACCCCTCATATCAGCCTTGCAGGCTTGAGATGTTGTTTTCACACCATTGTGTTTGTTCGTATCCAGCAGGCTATTGCCTTGTGTTTTACAAAGCTGAGCACAGGATGAAAAATGCTTGCCAGGTATCAAAGATAAAAGTGAGTCCTTTGTGTGCATCTCTTACCCACACTCCTTTGGTGGCTTCAAGGGGTACATGCTAGTTACTGAGTCTTTCTGAGAGTCCCTGTTGATAGGCTGTGATGCAGCTTCCTCCCATTTACTCTGCTCATCTGTTGTTTTCAGAAGTCAGCCCATGCTCCTCCTACTGCTTCAGAGTCTTTTCTTTGTGCACTTTCTTCCCCTTCCCTGTTCTCCCTCCTATTTGCCACCTCTTTTTTCTTTAGTTTCTGTTTCCTTTTTTGGTTTTGTTCTTGGTTTTGATCTTCTTTTTTTTCCCCTGGCATTCACTTCCTAGAAGATGTTGGAGATTAGAGAGGAGAGTGTGTGAAGGGGGAAGGATGTGGAAGAGAGATAGCTAGTGACAAGCAGCCAGGGATAGGCACTAGGTACATGTTTTGACTGTGTTTCATTAGGAAATGGAATGTATGCACTAATGCTACCAGTGCAGGCGGCATAGAGCAATGTGAAGGACTTTCTGTCTCTCTCTGAATGTGCTGTGCTGCCTGACTCTTCTTTAACAGAGACAGGACTGCAAGTGCAGTTAAGTTAGAGGTTGCCATAGGCTCTGGATGATGCTTACCAATATACCTTCATTACCTGTACCAGAGTGGGAAGTCCAGAGTCCCCCACAAAGACTATTTCTGCTCCAGCAAGCAATATTCTCACCCTTTATTAGTTGTTGTTTTTATGGGTAAAAGTACCCTAATGGAGGATTCTGCCAGGGTCTGTAGACAATTGAAGTAAAGAAGCCTGGGAGATGGCAACTCCTGTTGGTGGAGCATGTCTTCCTTGTTAAGTCACAACCATATAGACCAAATGTCTCAGAACTCAACCTAGCTGCAGCTGAGGAAACCTGGACTGTGCGCAGCCTGCTTGAATTTTCTTCTTGGAGCCAGAGGTGCTGACAGCATGGTGCATAGACATGGACATGGCTCTGGCCACGGATAGTTGTGTCCAGTGCAAGGAAATTGGTGGAAGAGAAGACTTTACTCACTGAGGTTAGGCATCAGTAAGGCACTGAGCAGTGGTGATTTTCAGATATGAGGCTCAAAAGGGACTGGAACTATTTCTCTGGGTAGGAGAGGGCTGTGGAGCAGAATGAAGGATTTTTTCCTTATTCAATTGATGCCTGTGCTGCAGACAAAGAGGTGATTTCAGGCTCTGCAGTGCATAGTCCCAGGTAGGACCTTGCAAAAACTTCCAGTAGATCTTCCAGTCTGAACAGAAGGACCACCTGTGCTTTAGGGTTGAAGATACGGCCGAAAGATGGTGGGAGAGAGGTAACAAGCATAGCTAGGCATGCACATAATCTGTCTAGCTCACAAACCCCAGTGACACCAACAGAGGCTTCTTGCTCAGACTGGGAGGTGGAGTGGCTTTCCCTCCCTTCCCACCCATCACCAAATCCAGGTGCTAGTTCAGCCTCTTTTTCTTCAACTCCCAGGCTTCCCCTCCTCAGGATGTGCAGCCGTGCGATGCCGCAGTAAGCCCATGGCTCATGAAGTTGCCAGTCATGCTGTACCTCAGTTAAGGCTTTTACTTGACGGTCTCCCTGACAGAGTGAAGATTAGGTCTGTTCCTCTTAGACTAGGGAACATATGCTAATAAAATACATATTGCTTTCTGATCAGCCTCTAATGAAAGACATTATTGAAGAGTGTGGAACAAGCACTTACAGTAATTCATGACAGCACCAATTTGGCTTCTCTAGGAAGCTGTAAACTGCTGCTCCTGACACCTAATGAGGATGGGCAGCTGATTGTGTGTGCAAGAGGAAGAGAGAGAGACTGTCTCCTGGCTTAGATGGCTCCAGCTGTCCTCGGTAGCTACTGAAGGTCGCAATCGCTTCTCTCTTTGGAGCTGGGGTTTCTCAGCCCAGAAAGGAAGCCTCCTGCTAAGGACAATTTAGGAGGAAAAAAATTCCAGCACTTCCCATTTAGACTGAAAAATGGATTGATTTGGCCATCCATGTTGGCACAACCCCAGGATATGAACCTGCGTGCTTGACTGATGAACAGCATAGGCATGAATTTTGGTTCAGTGGTGTGCTTGTCTGGCAAATGCCAACTTTATGTTTACAGTGTGATTATTTGCTGTGGAAATCCCTAATGAGAAATGGCCATCAGGCAAGGAAAATGAAATAAATCCAACTTTAAACTTACCCTAGCCCTTTAATTGATGCTGTTAATACTTGACATCATTTTCATTCAAGGTGATGGTGAGGTATTAACCCAGGAAAATGTTTTAATCCAATTTGACAGGCACAGGAATTTTGATGAGAGATTGTAGCAAATCATCGCAGTGACTGTCTTTATATTCAAACTAGATTTTGCCACTTACCAAAACTTACCCAAATGGCTTTTCCAGATGCTACAGTGCTGAGAGGGCAGGCGTCTTCCCCATGGCTGATACCAGCCAGTCAGATCAGAATCCCCTGTTAGGATCGTGCTGCTGAATGTTACGCAGCTGACACCAGACTGAGATGCAATGCCACCTGAGTGAAGGATCAGGCTATTGTAAAGAAGATCTGAAAGACAGAAAACTACTTGAGTGGTTCAGGTGGGGTGAAATGCAGCAGTACAAAGGCAAGGTCATGCATGTGGAGAGTGCTGTCAGAGGAATGTGCTACAGACTGGGAGCTCATCAGTGGGAAATGACTGAAGTGGAAAAATGATGTGGGTGAACAAGTTGACTTCAAGAGAGTGCTGGTAAGATGCAAGTGTACTCCTAGGGCAAGTCTGAGGTACTTCCAGGCAGGGTAGACAAATGCTACTGCATCCTATAGGCAGGGCTGGGATGCTGAACTCCAGCAAGTGGGATCATGCAGAAATGGATTATAGAGTAGATCAGGGAAAGTGAGAGTCTGTGTTACAAGAGGAGGCACAGAGTGCTCAGCTTGTTTACCCCGGCAAAGCAAAGGCTGAGAGGGGGTGTGATTGCTGTGTGTAAAAACATCAGGGGGTCAAGCAGCAGGGAGGGAAAAGCCAGTTAAGCTAAAGGACAATATTGGCACGTGATCAACTGGGTGCAAGCTCCCTGTGAATAAATTCAAGCTAGAAATGACAACATTAAGGCAGTCAGGCTCTGGAACAGCCATCCAGTGGGAGGAGCAGACCAAACAGGAACGGCTTTTAAGATGCCATGCGGTACATTTATAAAATGAATAAGCAGAGGTAGCCCCTCTGGTGATAGGGGATTGGACTCTGTGAGCCAGGAGTGTACTTCCCCTGCTGTGTTTCTGAACGTGGCTGGGCTTTTCTCTTTTCTGAACTCCTGGAAGATAGGAGAGGGCTGCCAGTGCAGAGGGGCTTTCTCCCTCTGCCAAAATGTGAAGAGCAAGAATCAGATCTATGGTGTTCAGTTGCAATATCAAAGACAAATCACGTCTGCCCTGTGGCACTGAGGTGAAATCAAGGATCAGATCCCAAACCATTTCTTTGTGTCAGAAAGCAAATGGGAAGAAGTGAGATGAAGGGCCAGATTAATGATACATTTTTCCATCGTTGTGGGAAATATTGGAGCCTCATGTTCAGGAGAGGTTTTTAAAATTCCTTGTCCCCTCCTGCTGCGCCTGTTTCTAAGCATTTTTCATTCCTCTTTTCCCAGGGAATTTACAATGATCTTATTTCTACCTGTGGAACTCATCTCCTTGGCTCTTGTTCTTCAGCAACGGAGAATGGGTCTAGGCCTTGGATAATTTGCACTCAGTCTTTGACACTGTGAACTTTGACACACATAAATCCTGTCATCATTTTTTCCTTTTTTTTTTTTTTTTTTTAAGCTTTAAGAACTCCATGGCATCTAAACTCTTTGAAGTTACCTCTCTGCAAGGCATCCTGTAGCTTTGGAGATGCAGTGGGGGCAGTAATTGAGGGCAAGGTGTGTCTACTGAGGTGGCAGGCTATTTTGCAGTGCAGAGCCCTGTGTTCATCCCAGGAGTTGTTAACAGCACCATAACAAAGCTCAACCCCTTCCAGTCCTTGGGATGGCACACTTGAGAATACCTTTCCTGTCTGTTACCAGTTTAAGGCCACAGTCCCATCATGTTGAGGCTAATGGTGTGCTTTTTCTGGTCTTTGTGAACGACACTCCGTTTGGAAGTGAGCGGCTGTGTCTTAGCTGGACATTTTTGGGATGAGTTCATGGCAGTCGCAGCCACAGGGGAAATCTGATATGAGATGATGCCTGCAGCACTCTAGGACAGAGCTATATAATGTGGCAAACAGACTGAACTGGTAAAAATGGAAGGCTCTTTCATACCCTGAGTGTGATCTTGCCTGTCAGAGGAAAAGCACCCTGCTACTGCTGTCACTTTCTCCTGGTCTCTGGACTATGTTAAAAGGGGATGTCTATGCCTGAAGAGAAACTGGGCAGCTTGACTGAGACTGTTTCCATAGGGCTATGAAAGAGACAGATGCCCTTGCACCTACTGCTGCCAGGGCACTGAACTTCGAAAACCACCTTGATCACTGGTTGCTTGACCAGTGCAGCCCACCAGCTGCACAGGCTGTTAAAGATTATTTTGTCCGAGTTATCACCCCATGCTTCTTTCGGACCTTTTGAGAGACCCGTGCATCCTGCATCACCAGGTGCCCCATAACTGGGCTACGATGGTGGAGGGACTCAGCTTCATGTCCCACCTGCATGCATGCCAGAGACATAATTTGTCTGCTCTGCTCTTCTGGAGCTGCATGGGGAGCGAGGAGAAACCTGTCATAGGGGGGAACCCTGCGTGCGAGGCTGATGTGCCTTTGCCATCTTCTCTCCCTTTGGAGAGGCTGGGGTGGCTGGGGATGGGAGCTTTTCCAGCACCCTGTAGCTGCAGTTAGCTGGTGAGGATGGAGTGGGAGCACAGGCAGCCACCGCTGTCTCGTTTGTGCCACGAGAAGAGCAGCCGGGGGAATTCAAATGAGGCTGAGAAAAAAGGGAGAGTGAGCGAGCGTGTGTGGAAAGAATTTGGAGGGGAGATACTGGAAACCAGAGCTATAGAGCTCATGCTCTATGCTAAGTAGTTGCTGAAGAAGTGAGACAAGTAAGGAGGGAGTGACATGAGTGAATAACGATGCTGAGAAGCTGGATACTCACAGAGCAGTTCCTTTGCTGTGTTCAGCTTGTTGGGGAATCTGCATTATTTTAATGTAAGCTTTTTTAGTTGGTGTTTGCAATAATTACCTGGGGCTTGGTGATGAAATAGGTTTTCTTTCTAATTTCTCCCTCAAACAAGCATGCAGCTGCCTAACATGCAGCTGGTTGTAAAGACTACATGTGTGGCTATGCAGGTTGCACCAGATCTCACCACAGGTAGGTTATCGGAGCCTTGTGGAAGTGTGGTGTTTGCTGAGCAGGACTGCAACATTACCTATTGACAGATGTGATTGTTAATATACTTCAGCTTTATTATGTCTGTCAGCTGATATGTACCTGTCTTAAACCTCATTTAGTCTGAAAACATCCTTTTTTTCCTTAATAACCTACATAAACGGAAAACATAGATGTGGCAGTGTCATACTTTGGACTCCTCTGCTGTGACAGTGTGCCAGCTGGAATGGAAGCAGGGGGCAGGGGTAGTGTGCCTTCCTGCTTTTCTCTCTGAGCCTCTTGGTATGTGCTGCTGGACCATGAGTAGGCTTGGCCAGCCACAGTGGGACAAGCACTTTCTAAACATCGCGAGTCAGCTCAAATGATAAGACGGGGGACTGGGCAGACAATACGTACTGATAGGGTGTGATGGTGAGGAATGAGAAAGGGCAGACCTAGTTTGGAGATCCCAGAGGCAAAATGGCTAAGTACTTAGGAATATGTGAGTATGCTCTCCCTTGGTTGCTAATACTGCTTGCAAGTGACGGGGAAAAGGGACAGGTTGCACACTGTGTGCATGAATATATACATATCATGTAGGGCCGATTTTGCCCTTTGTAAGGCATTTCTAGGAAGCTCTTTCTGCAAGAACATTCTCCTCTCTGCAGCCTGTGTGATATTCGCAGACAGTTGGTAAAAACCGTGGGTTTGTTTGTTTTATCTCTTCCCATCCCCTCCCTCTCGTTATTGGAAAAGAAAGGAGATGAAGGCAGAGATGAGGCTGTGCTTTGCACTGGGCTCTTGTTTTGGCCCCACTGGCAGCATCCTGAGCCTGGTGATGAATGAACTTGTTGCGTGAGATCCTCCGCTGAGGCTTCAGCATCTCTAATAAGGTGGCCAGTGTTTCACTGTCCTCTGCGCCTGCCTCTGCTTTATTAACTGCACCACAGCAATATTAAGCTGGAGCACTGGGCCAGCGTGATCAGGAGGAAGGAGGCTGAGGAGGGGGTGGAGGGAAGGCGATACCAGGGTACCATGGGAGAAGAGCACGCACAGAGCAGGAGAATGAAGACAGCAGCGGGCGATGAGAGCAGAGGATTTAAAAAAGGGTTCCTGCTGGACCGGTGCATGCAGCTCTGCACAGACCTACTGCTGGAAATTAGGGAGGCAAAGGATGTTTAGGCAGGGGGAGGCAGAGCCAGACCTTGGCCTTTATGTCACTGTCTGCTGGACCTGTGCTAGTGACTGGAAGCTGGCACTTGCTCTGTGTGCACAAGCAGGCTGGAGCTGACCCGTTTTTCTCCCTTGCACTAATGTAATGCCTTTTAAACTCTGCTATCAGTGCACCTTGCCCTTTCTCCTGATGGCTGCAGCTAGCCCAGGGAACATGTGTTCTCAATGTTGTTTTTTACCCAGAAGAGCCAGTGCTTCAAGGACATCCCAGGCCAGTTCTGTCAGGATGCTAGGACTGCAGTAAAGATGTGCAGAGGGCAGCCCCAATGGCAGCCAGTTGCTGTGTTTGTTCAAGCTGCAGGTTGAATAGAGACAGAACATAGGCTAAGAGAAAAGTTAGGTCTCAAGTATCTTGTGGAGGGGCATGAACCACTAGCTGCCCTAGGATGGAGGTGGAAAAGTTTCCAGTGGTGGCAGAAAGGCAAGTGCCATCTGCAGCCATATAACTGGGCTCTAGGCAGGGCTTCAGGTGGCACTAAATGTTGATTTTGCCAACAAACTTCTGGAGGGCAGCTATGCCCTGCATGGTGTGAGATGACAGGAGCCCCTGAAGCACAAATGAAATTAATAGGTCCTTGGAGCATTCTCCTTTGAGGCCTGGGAAACTAACTCAGTGGCATACTGCCTTCTGTAGGCCCATGGGAGTGTTTTTTCAGCTCCATCCCAGCAGGAATGGAGATGTGTATTGATGGGCCAGTGAATTTTTCTCAAAAGGAATTTCTCCCAGGATCTGGGTTGGGTGATTTTGCGGGGGTAAGACAGACATATTATTCTGCACATCAGGGCTAAATCACTGCAAGAAGCAGCCTGAAAAAGTAAGAAAGGGGGGGAGCTGAGATGCCTCATACTTTTTCCCCAAGTGAGTATGGTTACACTTTGCCTTCTTACAGGGCTAGAGCTGGACTGCAATCTGCACTCTCTCTCTCTGGGTATTTATTTGGTTAAACCCACGTGCCTCCGAGGATGGACTTGCCTAGGGGATCTAGGGCTTTGCAGGCCAGACTGGAGGCTGATTTCTTGTTTTGTCCTGGATTAGGTCATGTGGGAGAGAAAGTGATTTGACATTGCTCCCAGAGGCTTTAGATACCCAAATTCCAGCTAACTCCCGGCTGAGGTGGAATTTGCACTGTCTGAATCTCACCCTCGGGCTTCTCTCCAATTCTCCATTTTGTTTCTCTTCTAAAGGTTATGTCTAGATGAGGGAAATGGCTCCTGACCTCCTCCAGTCCACTGGCTGCCTTCCCAGTGCCCCCCGCTCATGGCAGCCTGTGGGAAGGAGCTCTCACCAGCTCCTTGAGTCAGGCTGTGCTCCCCAAAAAGCCTCATGCTAGGAGCTATACTGCACTAGCCTCCTGCTTTTAGCTTGTGATCCCTCCTCTCCTCCCAGATAACATGGAGTCTGATGGTAATGATCCCAGGAGAGGTCACTGTCAGTGGGAGCCGGCTATGCCTCTTGCTTGGCACAATGATGGTGTGGAGGGCTTGGCAGATGGGAGGGCTGAGCAGTAGGCATGCCAGTTGGATCAGCACTCAGCTTCTGTGCCTGCAGATGGGGCATTCTTGATGCAAATGGATCCTGGCAGCATCCTGGTGCCAAGTTCATGCTGGGTTCCCAGAGGCCGTGCCCTGAATCAGCCCTCCAGGACTGCTCCCAGGCACCTTGAAGGAAGGGACCAAGGTGGGAGAAGTGTCCAGAGCAGTTCCAAGCCCTCTGACCCATCTTGCCTGCGGAAGGAGTAAGAGGGTAAAGGAAGCAATTCCTCAAGCAACTTGCAGGATGATCTGTTGATCTGTTTAAGGCAGGTACAAAGTTCTTGACTGGGAGAACTCCATGCAGCTATGGATTCCCAGGGGCCAGTCTCTGCCCCGGCACGATACCATGGCAAGATATAGTCGTTACTTGAAAGTACTGTGCAAACTGTGGGTAGATCAGCTCAGGTGAGGAGGTGAGTCCTGGCCATACTGGAAACAAACAGGGCTCTGGCATGGGAAGCTCTCCAGTGGCAGCCACCGCTTCTGAGTTTGAACTTAGGGTTATTTACTTTAGGGCTGGAGGCAGACAGAGAAGGGGTTGCATATGCTTACCAACCACCACATCTGCATTGCTCCCCTGTCCTGCCTTGCTGATGGCATTCACTTCTGCCATGCCCTCACTCCATCTTCTTGCCCCACGCTCTTCACACTGACAGATTTGCTGTAAACTTTCTTCCCTGCATCCTTGTACCAGTCATCCTGTAGCTTCAGAGTTAATGACAAACACTGAGCCTGTCTATCAGGAGAATTGCCCTTGCTGTCAGCCTAGAGGGTATATCAAAGGCAGGGAGAGGCTTAGTTTCTGGGACAGTGAACACTGGGCTGTGGAAAGCCCTGTCAATGGTCTTTACCAGGGCCATCATCCCCAATAACATATCGAGACCAAATCTTGCCACAGGGATCCAGGCACCACACAGCAACAGGCAGGAAATTGTATCTTCACAATACAATCCTTGTTCTTGTCCTTCCCCCGCCAAGAAAGCATGACTCTGGCAGGAAAGTTGCACTGACATGTAATTCATCATTTTCAGTGGTGGTGATTTTGACAACGATATTTTTCTCATTGTTTTCTTGAAACTTCCCTGCTGCCTTAGCAGACTGAACAATCTGCAGGCTGGTATGGTTCAGCTGTCGTGGTTCAGGTCCTGCCTCTGTGGGGACCAGAGAAACAGAGAAATGGGGAGCCTGTTGGTGACTCCAGAGGATGCTGACTTGAACTTGCTCTGGCCTGCAGAGGCAGTGCGGGTTAGGATTCAAGGGTGGATCCCGTGGAAGGGTGCTGAGGAAACACGGCAGTAGGCAGGACCCAGTGAGATACCAGAGGAAATGCCACAGGGCCCAGGCAGCAAATGGATTCTGCAGCAGTGATTATGAAGTGAAGGGTATTTGGCAAAGTGCCATGCTGAGTTTGCACAGGACCTTGTTGCACTGTTGGTAGTGAGTTGGGTTTGTTCCTCTGCTCTTGGAGACATTGGTGCTGACACAGAGTTTCTCCAGGACCCATAGTTAAAGTTATCCCCTCCATTCACAAGGACCCCAAGGCTTCCCCTTGGGGGAACGGAGCTCAGGCTCCTGTTCACTGTTTTGTACCAGGGGTGGGAATTCTCTAAACTGATTCTGGATCAAGATGTCGTTGATAACCTAGGTGCACTTGTCTGTATAGGAAGAGGAGGGTGTTTGATGGGGGATAGGATCCCTTGGGTTTCCATTTTTGGGACTTTTGAAACACTGTGGGTTCTTTTTTTATGCAGCTGACTCAGAGAAACACCATGCAAACCTTCATTCCTGTGCAGAAAATGGAGAAAGGCCTGTTACTGGAGCACATCTTGCCCAACCTGAAAGTGCCTCAGAGCTATGAAGTTCGCCTGACGCCCATCACCAGCTTTGGGGCTGGAGATATGGCTGCCCGTGTCATCCGGTACATGGAACGTAGGTGTCTCCTCCCCAGTCCTGGCTACTAGAGCAGGTCCGAGCTTCAGGCCTAGTGACATGGGCATGCATAGACATTGTTGCCTGTGATCTTTGTGTGAATCTCTCTGGAGCTTTGATGGCACGGTGCTGTCACATTTGGCCATGTTTTGGTTGTTGCCATCAGTACAGAGCAATAGGTAGAGACCTCTGAGGGGACTCATCCAATCTGCACCCATCTTTCACTCAGCAGCTCTGACTTGCTCTCTCTGCGCTGTGGGCAGCAAAGCCCCAAAAACCCAGTCCCCAGTCAAGCCATGCTGCAGCCTCCTGTGGCATAACAGCATATTTTAGAGGACAGCCACTGGTCACTGTGTATTAACCACATTCCCATAAGAGGATTTCAGGAGGCTTCTTCAGTTCTTTCCAGGACTGAATGCACATGTCCTTTCCCGACCAGTCGCTAGGAAACCTGTAGCTCTGTCCTATACCCTGAATTCCAGATCATCCCATTGATATACATTGACTGTCCTTCTCTCCCCAGCATCACAACACCTCAGAAATCTCCTCATTCCCACAACCCTCTGATTTCTTCACTTCCCTCAGAAGTTTAGACCCTGTATTTCACCAGGAAGTACAGATCCACCTCCTCCTGTGTTTGCATGATTTCACACAACCCTCTTGTCCCATGCAGTGGCAACAGGTCTGGTGTCCCCATCATACCTGTTGTCTCAGGCTTCCACAGTGGCTCAGACTGTTTTGATGTTCCTCTTTGATATCAAGCTTTGGTATATAAGTGGGTGCTATCCCAGTGAGTGCTCCAGAAAGAGACTGCCAGAGAGGTTCCCCTGTGCAATCCTGGCATCACCCCTTAGATGAAGTTTTTTTAAGGTCTGTTGCTGCTTAGATCAGAGAGTCAGCATCTTAATCAATCACAAAGGCAGACACTGACCACTGCTTTTTCACAACAATGCTGCTAGGAGATTTGTGCATCTATGACCTTTCTAGATGTGTTTGTTTTGTTTCCAGACTTTGATTGTTATTTGTGATTTGGGGGAGTACCAGCTGTTCTGACGTGTTTTTCTGTTTCCTCTTCTAGCAATCAGCTATCCCAACCCAACAGGTAAGCAACAAGACCTTTGTATTTGTTTTGAATGTAATGCCTGTTAGTCAAGTGCTCCAACACATCAGGAAAGCCAAATAGCTGGAATACACTGTTGTCTTCACCAAATCATTTTCCCCAAAAGAGGATGAAATGGCTTACACAAAATCTTCCAGTAATTTATGCCATTTGTTGTACCTTGAATTATTGTGAGGAGATATACACCAGAGATATGCCTCCCACTCACACCTGATGACTCCATGACTGTGATCTTGAACTCCCCCTCCCCTTAACACCATCGATCTGCGTCTAGTAAACAGGTTGTTACATGTTCCCTGGAACATCTGTGTTTGAGGAATGTATATTCCCCATCCTCTTCTAGCCAGGGAAGACACCACTTGACACCGCTGCAGGATGGTACAGAGCAGTATCCAGCTCCCTCTTTCCAGTTGCTGAGTCAGCGTCCAGTCTTTTCATTTATTACTTTGTGTATGTGTATGCAAGTGCTACTGCTTCTCTGAAGTGTAGCAGCAAGAAGGAGAAGCCAGGAAACAGGGTATAGGGTTATCTTGTTAAAGCAGCCGTGAGGCATTCACTCTTGCAAGTTCACAGTCTGAGGATGGAACCGTGCTTTGCCTGAGAGCAGAAGCTTCTCATAGAGTTAGAGGGATTTTGTGGCTGTAATTCCTGATTCCCTTTGCTTTGTTTGTCCTCACTTATCTGATCCTCTTTAAACATTCTCCATAGAAGACTTGCTGGGAAACACTCTGCATAGGAGGCAAGCATCCTAGCCCGCAAGAGGACGTAACAAAATCTGGCTTTTCACCACTTGCTTTTACGCTATATAAACTACTGGTAAAGCCAGAGCAACTTCAGTCCAAATTGTATCAATCTCTTGGGATCTTTGTACACTGAGCCTTCAGACTGCTCACCTGGGGTTGCTTTGGCAGCTTCATTGAGACTGAAACGACTGCATGAAATTTACCTATGGTGGAGGATAACTTAGCCACTCTTGCTTTTCACACAGTAAACCCAACACCTGGAATTTCTTCTTCATACAGGTTACTTATCCTGTGCCTTGTATTGGGATCTCTGGGCCAGTTTTCAGGGTCTTGTCTCGGAGTTCATGCCTTGAGACTGACTGCACCCCCCACACTTGCTCTCAGAGATGCCCCTTCCTTTCAGACCTGCTGCCAATGAAAAAAGAGCCCAGAGGCTCTAAGCTCTGTCATTGGGCCACAGCTCAGTTCCCAGACTCTCATCCCTGGGACATGGAAATCCCAGCTAATGCCTCTTATTTTCCCACTGCCCCTGCTACCGCTATGCCCAGGGAAAAGCATTTGGACAGGATTGTAAAGGTATCCTCACGCTAGGTTGCTCAGCCAAATTCTGGGAGCAAACAGAGAGAGCTCTCAAGTGAAAGACAAAGATTAGATGATTAATGCCTCTGGCAGCCTGATCCAAGGGCAGGCACAATGGTGATTAATTTACAAACTCTGGGAGTCACTTAATACAATTATTTCTTCATGCATTTTCTCTCTCAGCTTAATAAGATGTTAATGACTTTGGGGCAGGCGTGCATGTGGCATGGTTACAGAGCCAGGTACTGGGGGTATAAAGCAAAAGCAAAGTAAAAGCAGGGGAAGTGAACAAAAGACATTTAGGATTTTAAAGATTTCGAGGTTAGCAGTGAGACTGACTCTTAAAAATCAGTTGATCTGGTTCTAAAATCCAGAGTTTATTTTTAAAAAAATGTCTTGGAATTATTTTAATTCCAAGGTATTACCTCAAAGATCTCTTGGAATAACTGATTATTTTAATGTCATGACTAAATTCCAGTGCTGAGGAATCTGCTCTGTCCTTCTTACCTCTCCTCCGCAATTTCATTTGGATATAGCCTTCACTTTCTAACCCAAACCCTGCAGTGCTGCCCCTCAAGCTATTCCAGTTTATCCGCAGTGGATGGTTTCATTTCCCTGTTTTTAGCAGATGTAGACTTGCAACCTTGGTGATTAGGGCATTAAGAAGCATATGGCATTGCTGGTGTTTGTTTTTTTATCTTGGCCAGTGTGTCTTGTCCTTCCAGAGCAGCAACACTAATTCTCTTATCTCCACAGTGTGGCTGTGTATGGTTCTAATATGTTTTGGGATCATGAAGGAGTACAGTGTGTGGTGCTCAGTACCAGGTGCTGTTTGTTGTAGATTACCCTGGCTCGTTGCTTACTGTCTAGTGCTTGTGTGTCTTGTCTCTGGTAACAACACCTCATAGGCCAGAGGAATCTGAGCATGTTGCCTCCATATGAAGATGTGGGAGTGAGATGTGAGCCTGGTGTTCAGAGCTGGATTCCTCAAATCTGTGCCCATTGTGTGTAATGCAAAGGTTAAAAAAGGTGACTGCCACCAATTCCTTGTATCATGATGGCAAATAGGATTGTCTGGGCCGTATTATCTCCTCGTCACAGATGGAGATACTAAAGCAGATGGCAATCCAGTATGACCCAACCAGTTACAGTACTGTGAAGCTATCTTCCATTACTGGTTATAAATGCTTTAGAAACTTAGAATGGAAAAGGCTGTTAAGTGCTTTTTCTTAGATTCTGCATACTTTGAGGTCACACTGCATTTTTCTTTGTCTTCATCTTCTAGACTGGGAAACTTATGTCCAGAGAGAAAATGATAGCCTGTGGGTCATGCAGCAGGTCTGCAACAGAGCTGAGGCTTGGAGCATGGTAGCTTATGCTACAAGCCAGTTTCAGTCATCAGACCACAACTAAATGACGAAGGCAATTTTATTCAAGTGTGCTCCATCTGCTATTCACCCATAGTCTGCAGCTAGAACAGGATTATTATTTTTTTGCATTCATCTGGCATCCAGAATTTCAGGACCAGTGATGGCTTCCCCCTAAGGACTTGAAATGAAAACCTTCATTATGTTTCTCAAGAAGGCAAAGCAACAAGAAATGCTAATAGCCACAGCAGAGGGTCTCTCCCCTGGGAATGCAGGGAAGTGACTGTAACTGGGAGCAAACATTGCACTTTGAACCGCTGCCACTGCAAAGCCTGCCAAGGAAATCTGTTTGGTGAAGACAACGCTAGCTTCAGCCTTTGAGGAGCCAGCTCCCCTGCCACCTCCACCCTGCCTCTAACAATCCAGAGAACAACTTCAGTGTTCAATATTTAAATCCACTGTTTAATTTTTAAACAGGAAGTTTCCTTTGCACTGCAGTGCTGAGCCAGGATCCCTGGCAGATGGTGTAAGCCTGCAAGAAGTTTTGCTTCACACGACTGAGGTCAACAATTAGATCACTGCTGTGGCCTCAGAGAAATATCAGGTCATGGAAAGGTTTTATTTTCAGATGGATATGCCAGGTTTCTCCCGGTGAGCCTTGGTGGTGTCCCAAACCACACCGAACACCTAGTTATTCTGGGCACCTCCACTTCTTGCTTGGAGAAACAGCAGAGCTTTGCCTTCCTGTGGGATGTTTTAAACCAAAGAACCAGGAGTCAGAGCACTTGGGTTCTGTTTCCAGCTTTTGCACTGCTTCTTGTGACCCTAAACGTGTCTCTCTGTACTTTTGTGCATCTGTTTCCCCATGTGTAATGCGGGACACATATAGAAAGAGGCATTGCTACCTCATAGAGATGTTAAAAAGCCTCGTTCATTAGTTGTTGCAAAGTGCCTTGAGATCCCCAGCTAAGCATAGGCAATGTGCTGTAGTTATAAAAAAGCACAGCAAGTGGTGTTGTACATAAGCCTGATCGTGTTGTGATGTCTGTGGTACATAGGACCCTTCTCTATCTTATGCTCTCTGCTAGAAGTGTTGCCTTCTGGTAGTAGCTACATCTGAGTGAGAAGAGAGGATGGTGTCAGGGCCCTGTTTTGGCATTAAAAGAGTTCTCTTCAAGCTTTGGAATCTTCTTCTCTGAGCAGACTTATCCCCTAGGTGTGTGGGGCTTCTTACAAATGAGGCACAGCAGTGCATCAGCTGGCAGAGCCAGGCCTCACCACCAAGTCCTCAGTCCTCTTGTCTTGCACAGCTCTCTCTGATATCCACCTGATCTTGGGCTTTCTCCTTATCTGTCTCTCCTTTGGTTTCTGTGTCTTGTTCTTTGTGTGTTTGTTTGCTCGCTCTCAGTTGACTGGCTGGCCTCTGTGTTAGAGCTTTCAGCTCTGCTTTCCACCTGATATTTTCTATTATAGGAATTCTGTGCTGGAGAAAGATACCGCCTTTCTCCTCTGAGGGCCCACATGCACAGCAGAGTCAGAGGTGAAAACTATCCCTTTGATTGCAAAAGGACAGTCATGGTGGATCCTGCTGTGTAGGATAATGTCATTGTAAGAGAAAACTTGGTTCTTCTAACTGTAGCTGGCAAGCTGTGAGCTGGAGTCATGCAAATGTTTGTCCTAGGTTTGATGGAGGGAAGCCAGCTGTGTTAGACCAACCCAGCAATATCAGGAAGCTTGGGGACTCCAGCCCCTTCTCTGAGGACCAGTGGGTATCTTGTACAGCCATGAGCTCCCTTCTCTTAGACTCAAGAGCTGGGAAAGAACCTTTAGAAGCTGCTTTCTCACCCTTTTCCACCTCCATCTCCTTGTGCTGGGGATGAAAGAGGCTCCCCCACCCCAGCCCACCTAGCTGCCCTGCCTCAGACCCCACAGGCGTCTGCCCCATTGTCTGCTCCCCGCTCCTCCCTCCTTCTCACAGCTGCCATGTGGCCCCCTGTTCTCAGCACCGCAGAGCAGTGGCTAATTTGGATTAGGATGCTAATTAGAAATGAGCGCATTGAACGGAAAGCATTTAGCCAGGGTTAATCAGCAGTTAAGTGGCCAGCCCAGCTGAGTTCCCAATGGCTGTGCTCAGCTCGCAGGAGCTGCATTCCCTGCCGAGCTTACAGAAAACCCAGCTGCCCTGGTCAGTCAACCAAGTCCTTGGCTTGCAGCACAGTGCCCAACCTGTGGTGGTGAAGACTTTTTTGTGGGCCACAGCAGAAGGCTGCCTCCTCTTTTCCCACTGCTTTGATGTGATGCTGGAGAGAGCCAGGCAAGAAGAGGGACCAATGGCATGGAGACCCCATGAGGAGGTGTTAGCTGCAGTGTAGGAACCGTGAGGTACTTCATTCTGAGATACTGTTCTTTTCCTGGGTAGTCTCTCCTCTTTGGTACAAGAAGGCAGATTTTGGTATGCATGGTAGGTATGTGAGGCTCCTACCATCACAGTGTACCATGTCTGGAGCTCTTGACCCTGGCATTGCAGAAAGCAGCCCTTGCTTGTCTCATCCTTGGCATCTAGTCCATAGGTTACTGAACCTGCTCTGCCCTACATGTTCTGTCAGTCACCCATGCCAGGACAAGAGTGTCTCCTGCCCAGGAACCAGAGGAGACCACCACTGAAAATATAGGAATGCAAGAGCCCATGCAGACATTTGAGCTTCTCTTCATCTGGACATGATAGGAAGTGTGGGGGGTAAACCTCAAAAAGTTGAGACTCGCACAAGCATGCAAGATGACCTTTCTAGCAAATTCCAATGCCTTGGAAAGAGTCTTACTTTCCTTTCTGTATGTGTTCTTTCATGGCTTTTAAGTACTTCACCTTTTGGTTTCATGGCACATCTTCCTTGCTCTTTTATTAAGAAAGAAGGTAAAGAGATCTGTGCTAACTGTGTCTGAGATCCCACTCAGTGCATCCTCCAGTTCTGGTTTCTGCCCAGGGACCTTTCAGAACGTGAAGCATTTTTCACTTCAGGTCTTGGACCTGTTTTCTCTTTCTTTTCTATCTGCTCCCTCAATCCTTCTTTTACCGCGTCAAACAGTGCAAAGTGGCTTATGGGCCTTTGGTTTTATGGCTCAGGAACTACCTTTTTACCACAAAAGGTTAAAACAAAAAAACATCTTTAGCCTGGTCGCGTCCAATTCCTTCCAGTCTCTTCAAGTCTATATTGGGTTATGTCTACGCACAAGATTTTTCACTTGTGTTACACTATTGCTGTAGGGTGTGACTGTCTGGCAGTGGTAATAAAACTGAGCCCCACTGAACATGTGGTTGATCCTAGATAATAATCATTTACCTACATGACTTATTTTGTTAGGGGAACCGGCATAAGCTGCAATATCAAATGTGCCTTTTAGCTGGTATAAATTGGATGTACTCTAGCTAAATGACACATTTGTAGCACTGTGCTGACCTCTTCTCTGCAGCTGATTTTTTTCATGTGTGCCATAGTTTAGTTTAATATATATAACCCAAAGCAGGGGGTCATCTGCTGGCACTTTTTCCTCTCTCTTGGGGAAATTATTCTACCATCAAGTTGTTCTGGTTTAGAAGCCTTTGTGGCCTGTTTGCCTTCAATGCTCTTTTTACCCTCTACGTTTGCCTCCTCAGACCTCCCAGCAGAATATCTCTTTCTCTTTAGCCATAATAGCCTTTTCCCATTTCATCAGATCATCACATCCATCAGCCTGAATTAGCCCTTCCGTAATCATACTAATCACGGACATATTCCTTTTCAGCTTCCTCCTGAGGTCAGGAGCTGCCCATCTGTCCCTGGCACGACACAGAGCCACAGTGGACACAGCAGCACCCTGCATCTTGCTGCAAGCACCTGGGCAGCCGTGGGGAGGAGGTTTGAAAAGCTACAGCTGACCAGACCCTTCCTTTCCCTTCCCCACAGATAACACCTGCCGCTTCGAGGACGAGAAGATCTGCGGCTTCATTCAGGACAAGATGGACAACTTCGACTGGACCCGGCAGAACGCCCTGACCCAGAACCCCAAGCGCACTGTCAACACCGGGCCCCCCACAGACATCAGCGGTACGCCGGAGGGTAGGCACACATCTGGGTTTCTTTTGGCTTGTCAGGAGTCCTATGGCTCTAGGAGCTGGTAGAGCTCTGATTTGCTTTCCAAACAACACGCTTCTCCTCCACACAGGGTGCAGGGAGCAGGCAGTTAATTTGCATGTTACTGATTGGCATTAAACACACAACTAAAACGCCCACGTCTTTGTTTAAAGGGAATAGTGTGAGCATTAGTTCTTGTTACCAGCTAATTGCCTGCTGCCTAATGCCCCTGTCCCATTTGATGCTTGTTTTGAAGTCAGAAAAGGATAAACAAGTAGGAGAACATCTCTAACACATAGAAGCGACTCTGCTGGTTTTAGCCAGCTGTTTCGTCAAAGAACCACAGAATCTTCATGGTTGCAAAGAACCTCTGAGATCATTGAGCCCAACCGTACACACACAAAACCCCCCTTCATCTCGGCCACTAGAACATTCCCTGAAGTGCCACATCTACACATTTCTTAAATACCTCCAGGAATGGGGACTCAACTACCTCCCTGGGCAGGCTCTTCCAGTGCCTGACCACGCTTTCAGTAAAGTAATTCTTCCTAATATCTAATCTAAACCTCCCCTGCTGCAACTTGAGACCATAAGAAGGTCTTGAGGAGGTAAACAGATCTTCTCAGTACCAATCAGGCATATGAGAGAGCAGGCAGGAGCTGCCTGTGGGGTGAGAGCAAGTGCCTCACCCTGGATGGAGGAGACTGGTGTTGTGTATTGCTCATGCTAGCTGTGCATGGAGAGCATGCTCCCCTTTCAGCTGGATATTCCTTTCTCCCTTCTGTAACAAGGAAAGTAAATTTATACACAAGCACAAATCTTTGAACTCAGAAAAAATGGGAAGCATCCAATGGCCAGCTCAGGAAATGACTTTTCCCATTAGCGTTCAGTACACCAGCCTGATTGAGCATTGAAAAGGATGCCAGCAAATTAAATAGCTAATCTGTTCCTCCCTAGGTTGTTAACAACTACTTTGGTATTGTTCTCTTTAGATAACAATATTGTTTAGGCCAGATACACTGAATCCTCTCTCCTTCTGCTTGAGGCAGAGCAATTAGGCTGGAATGTTTTTTCCCTCATCTGGTTTCCTACTTGTCAGCTCTGGGGCTTCTTGTGCTGCAGGGGAAAGGCTCCTCCAAAGATGTGTGTGTGCATGGTCAGGGACTCATCTGCTGCATGTGCTCGCAGTGTGTCTGCTGATGTCCATCCCTCCTGCTCTCTCCTAAATACTGTGGAGGCTTGGGAAGCACTGCAGGCATCCTGCAAGTGTCTCTGGCCGGGATCAAAGTGGGTGGCAGAGTGGATGGACAGAGCAAGGCCATGTCTATCAGAGGAGCAGTGGTCTCAGCTTCTGGCATCCCATCACTTGCAGGGAGGGAGACGCAGTGCCCACCGCCTTTCCCCACCTCTCCCTCTTGTTCTGTAGGTTATTACATGTTCATTGAGGCATCCCGGCCCCGGGTGACGGGAGACAAAGCCCGGCTCATCAGCCCCCTCTACAACATCACCGCCAAATATTACTGTGTCTCCTTCTACTACCACATGTATGGGAAGCACATTGGTGAGTACCCTGTGGGGAAGGGTAACCCCAGCCTGGTGCAGGCTGTGGAGAAAGATCTCCAGCTTTGCTCCACCAGCTGTGCCTGCAGCCAGCAATTTAGGAGGGTGGGAGCCCTACTCCAGTCCTCAAGTGCCAGGGTGGGCTGTTGCTTTCAGATACTTGTCCCATACCCACACCCCAGCAGAGTCAGGGTTGAGGGGCTGTTGCAGCCCATTCTTGGGGCAATATCTTGCAGTCAGCCATCACCCCTTCACCTTTGGCTAGCACCTACTCTGACATAAGGCTCCCTGCCCTCCAGAAAAAAAAAGAGCATTGCACCCGTGTGGACACATTTTCCCAGCTCATGGCCGCTGCTACCTTGCTGCAGGACACCAGCTGAACAACCTGTCCATCAGAGAGGAGACAGAGGTGGAGGGGCTTTGTGAGGCTGGAGGACTCTGAGGTGGCCATGGCTATTTTGGTGTGGGCAGGACGTGTGTTTCCTCAACTGTGCCGAGGACCTGCCTGATCTGCCTGACTCCCTCCCCTCTAACCGTAAGCCTACGAGTGCAGCAAGCACCCCAGAAGCGCCTGGCACACTAATGAGTTTCCATATCCAGTCAAGGAGCAATTGCTAATTCGTCACCTCTTGATTATAATTTCATTAATTTGAATAATAGATGCACTCTTCCCACAGCTCGCTGGGTTATTAATCACCTGCTGGACTGGAGCCTGACTGAAAAATCAGGGCCCAGGCAGGAATGTGTCCACCCTTCAATAAACGGGGTTAATTAACAGCTCTCTGCTTGGCACCATTGATGTCATTGGGAGGAAACATGTTCCCGAGCCTGGACATCATATCTCAGTGCATGTGTTGCATGACAGAGCAGTTAAGCTGCAAAATCGGGGGTCTCCTCTCAGTGGGGGTGATGTTGAAACCCTGACCCTTGGGTGCTGGGAGTAAAGGCTGGGCTGAGGTTCACTGAGGTCTCTGTCTCTGTCTTTTGTCTGAGGGCTCATATTTGCACTCAGAGCTTGGCTAGGTCAATGGTGTTTGCATCCACCTGTATTCCCCCTGCAGATGGGCTGCTCTGCTCTGTCTTTTTGCTGGCAGCAGCAGGTTGACCAGGCAAAGCACCATCCATGTTGGGTCACACCAGGCTTTCCTGTGCCTGCCTGTCTTGCTTAGCTGACAGAGCCCAGCTGTAATGTTGGCTGGCAAATTCCATTTTGTTCCCTACAGTTGTCCATAATGGTCAGTCAGCCTTACTACCTGATTCCTACACATCTTTTCCCGGAGGCTTTGAAAGGCATCTCATTCTTTGTGACTGCAACAAAGGGTGACCCAGACTGATAGGAAATAAGATAATCAGGGAGGAGGCCTCTCTCCCTTTGTCTCCTTTAGGAATACAGCTGTGTGTCAGTCATACTTACAAGTTTACTTCATGGTAAAGTAAAAGCCCATCAACTTTTGTTTGGTTTTGGAAAAGAGCTCTGTTTTATAGCTCTCATGTCGTGGTCTGTCTGGAGGTGGGGTGGACTGGACATGCCGGGTAATCAATTCTGTACAGGCTTTGGGCTTTTGGGAGTTTTAACTCTTCATTTGTTTGCTCCACCCACAAATCACCCAGAGCAAAAGATACAGTGACTCCCAGGAGTCATTGTGACTTAAGAAAGCTGCTGAATGCCGTTTTCTATGCTTTGGATTCAGATGCCTTTTGTATCTGTTGCTTTTTTCCTTCATATTCATCATTGCTGCTCCTTCCTGCTCCTCATTTTCCCCTTGTTGCATGAAGGCGCTGATAAATTTGTGCAAAGTGGATAGACTGTTTAATGCCATATGATGATTTCCAGGGTGGGTGCTGCTGAGATGAGAGCGAATAAATTATTTTAAAATTAATCTGAATAGATAGAGTCAGAGAAGGACAGAGAAAGAAAAGAGGAAAAGTTCTTTTTCTCTTGGCCTTTGGAATAAGTGGCTTCATCTAGCAAACCCACAGTATATCTGTCTGCAAACTGAGATTCAGTACCTTGTATCTGCTGTCTACTCTGGAGTTTCATTCAGGGGCAGTCATGATATTCTGTAATCGTTTTGGCTTCTCTTCTACATATCAGGTCACCAGGGTGAAACTTAGACCTCTCCAGGAAATAATCAGAATGCCTAGTAGTTCTAAAGTTGTCTGCTTCTCATCTTAGTAACTTACTATATATATTTGGTCTTTTTCCCTCCTGCCACACTGGTGGCACTCTGGCATAGCTGTCCTCATCCCTGCTCATGCACCAATGAACCCGCCTTTGGGACACGCTCTGTTTCACCAGCAGCTCTAATGGCTCCATCTGCATTTCTAATGCACGTTGGTTACTCCCTAGCTGGTTTTGCTTGTGTGGAGGCTGTGAAACCCTGCCAGAAAGTTGTAGCTGGTTTGTGTGGTGCCAGGCTCGATACCCTTGGTGGCTGAAGTTCAGGTGGCTCAGAGTCTCCTAGGGAAGTGGCAGCCTGCCTGAAAGCAAAGCAAGTGTCTTTAGCTTTTCTTCTTTAGCCCTGGACTGGAGGAGAGTGCCCCCTCTCAGATACAGGGCTCCTCGCTAGTACTTCTGTCAAATGAGGAGGCAGACCCTGGCCAGGGTATGAGACAATATGAAGGTAAAGGCAGGGTGGCTACAGCCCTGGGCCATGTCTTGTTTCACATGTAGCCAGCTGTCACTGATGCCTGCAGACACAGCTCCAAGCCCTGGCTCACCTACTACCAGCCCAGTCTTACCAAGCCAGATGCCAGCCCTGCTGAGCCAGCTGTAGCACTTAGCAAGAGCGTATCAGATTGATCCTGTTGGCAGACAGTGCCAGCAAGAGGACATCTCCCAGCCCAGGGCTCTCTTAGCAGCTCCAGTTCCATCATGGAGCAAACCGAGGCCCTGTCACTTTGAAAAGAAGCTGTATAAAATCCCGACATTTATTTATTTTTTTAATAACCCTTTTATTACCTTTTTTCCCCTCTCTACAGAACTTGAAAGCTGGTTTACTCTCACAATTTGACTATAAAATATCCATAGCCATCCAGGCAAATCTTCCCTGGGAGAGTTCCCAGACACTACTCGTTTATAATAGATATGACGAAAGAGAGAAACAGAATACAAATGGAGCGTTTGTAGCCATGGTATAAAATATTCAGTGACTAGCAGAGCAGGGTGTTGTTGAATATCTTGGCTGATGACAGAGCAGGATGAAGGGGAACTCCCTGGAGGCAATTCCCGTTCTTCTGGAGTTATTTGGTGATCGCTTTTCCTTCCTCTGGCCCCCTCTGGAGTGAATGTTCTCATTACCCTATGATCCTACCAGCCGAAACATAAAAATCAGGGGAAGGGGAAGGAAAGAAATCCTGTTTCCACCAGGCATTCAAGAACAAGGGTGTCTTGCTGATAGCAGGTACACATATATGTCAAATGAGGAATTGCCTGCTTACTTCAGGAGAGGAAGCCAGCCATGGCACGCAATGACCAGTCAGCAAGTTCAATAGCCTCTTTGTTGAGTTGGCGTGGTGAATCAGCGTAGCAGCTGGGAGCAGATCCTGAGGTCTTTGCTTCAGCCATCAGACTCCTCTTCCTCCATTGCCAGGGGCTGCCTGGGAGAAGGATGCTTTGAGAGGACAGTGAATGCAATGGACTGCTACCACCACAATCCCCTGCCACCTCTCTCTCTTAAGTCTCTTACCTTGGTGGTAGCCAAGATCTGCAGGGCCTCCTACCAACTGCTGGATGCTCTCACAGACCCTGCAGCAGGAGATTCCTTCAGGGTCAGAAGCCAGAAGGACGGTTGCTCAGAGGGAGGAGGCAATTTCAGCCACAGTGGATTTAACTTTTGTGCGGCCATTGTGGTCCTCATGGCACACAGTGATTGCTAATGTTCCCTATCTTGTGAGTCAGTGACTGTGCTTGTGGGGAAATCACTTGTGTCAAGGAGCTTATTTGCTCACAGAGGTACCTATATGCAAGCAGTTATGTAGGACATAAGCAAACAGCATTTTTGTAGCCTCCTGATTTGTGAACTCAGTAGTTAGAACCTTTTCAAACTATTTTTACTGTATTTTTAATAGAAGTAGTCACTGTACACAGGCTTATTACATGATACAGCTTCATGAGCTGGACTTGGTTGAAAGCACTGTCTGAAGACCTTGCTCTTTGCTTGCAGTTTTTTGTGCTTTGAGCCTTCTTTCTGTCCTTGCACTTTCCAGTTTGTGTCCCAGAAATCAGAGAACAGACATTTTTTGGCATGTGTCCAGCATCTATGAAACTCATGTCCAGCATCTATGAAACTAACTTAACTAAGGGTTAAGTACGCTGTTGTTCTAGGTTAGTGGTGACACTGACTTTATCTGATCACCCAAGCTAAGTCTGGCCTATGTGTAATCAGGATGGGAAACTGCCAATTAAATTGTAAACTACTCATGGAGACATACTTTTTGTAAGATACATCATTGTAACTCCCTCGTTCCTACCCAAACTTTGTTTGTGAACACAATACCCTGCTGCTGCACACAGTTGTATATACAAGTGGCACCTTGGAGGTAGCTGCATTCTGTTGGGTATATAAAGTTTGCCTTATATACAAATACATTGTTCATGAAATCCATGCCACTATCTCCAGTGCAGTAACTCTACAAGGTAGAGATTACATCACTGGATTGAGGGGAGGCTGATTTTCCTAATGAGTATGATTCACTTCCCTCTAGGCTCTTGAAAACAAGTTGCATTTAGAGTTAAGTGAACAGTTTGTCATGAAAAAATGTATTCAATTTTTTTAATACTCTTCCTTTTTCTACTTATTCAGATGGCTTCTTGGCTTTACTCATTCTTCCATCAATAGACGCATTTGACTAATGTTTTGTGCAGACATCCAGCAGGTTCCTGTGGGGTATGGTATGGACCCTTTGGATAGACTGTGGTCTCTTCTGGTAGTATCTGCTTGTTTTTGGGGGAAGTTAGTCAAAACCATGGTCATGAGAAAGGATTATAAATACCTCGCATAATAACCATATATTTGTAAAGTGTCATTCAATCTCTGTAGGTTCAATACAGTGGCTCTGAACCAAAGACTGTTGAAGTAATTGTTTTTCTAAAGACTTCAGTGAGCTTTGGAGTACAGCCATAGATTTAAAGATTATTAAGACCAGATGGGACCAATACATTATCTAATCAAACTTCCTGCATAACCAAAGGCAGAGAATTCTCTTCAAATGCTCTTGCTGGAGCGCAGTGAATACTATGCATCCACACCTTTATTGGATGTTTATTTACAAAGAGCACCACCAGCAGGCTTGAGAAGGTTTGCGGATGTCCTACTGAACCATCCCTAAGCCAAAGAGCTTGGCATGTAAACTGAAGAATACATGGAGAGGAAGGAAAGGTATTCAGATGTGGATTGGCTATATATCATTTCTATTCCACCAATAATGTGTTCTCATTTTGATGCAGGCATTCTGCTTAGCACCTTGAATCTAAGTGCACAGTTTCCTTCTTTTCCTTTCCCCTCACTAAAAGTGCATCACTGAATCAAGTTCCAGGTGTAAATAGCCACTGGAAGGTTGTCTTCTTCGAGTCCTCTTCTTCTGTCTTACTATTCATGATCTCACCACATTCCTGCTGCAGAATTTGTTGGGAGGCTTGTCAGAGGCACAGACTGGTGACACCAATTCATTTGCAGATGCTGTGAATTCCCACAGGTCATCTTTGCTTTTGTTCACTTGATTTGAGTCACTGTCTCGTGAGAAACTCTATATCTCCCCTCCCTTCCTTGAGGCTTTCAGCAAAACGTCTTTCCATTCAGATTTGTCTCACAGCAGCAGCAGTAGCAGCCTTGCGCAAAGCTGAGTAGCTGTAAAGATACACTGCAACCTGATTGTCTCCTGAGACATCAGGTATTGCATCAATTATTCAGACCCTGAAATTACTAGATGCAAAACTTAGCAGACACTGAAGAGGAAATGAGAGCTCTTTGTGCATATCCAACTACTCCTTTAGCACTCCCAGGTCTCTCTTCTGTTCTCTCTGTGGACCATTAACTATTTCCCCAGAGCCATAATTGTACAAGTGGAGACTGAAGTTGGTCATTCCAGGTGCACATCTGGAGACCCTCCTGGGTGCTCTGGCAGGATAAAGGCTGGCAGGGCAGAGTGCACACCTGTCTTACACTACTTGTGCAATCCCAATCTGTTCTTGAACTTCAAGAAGACATGATTTTGTAACATGTTGAAGTGCTTCCCAGAAAATGAAAAAATGCTCGACAAGGGTCAGTCATCACCATTACTTCCAGGAGTGACTGCATCTCCCAGAGAGAGCTCTGCAGGGATGAGAGGTACCCCAGCACTTGAAATAATGGAGTTTGCAGATCCAGGTTGGGCATCTCACCATCTCAGCCAGTGCCCTGGAAGTTTTCTGGTGAAAGTACAGCCAGACATGAAATGGGAAAGGAGTCTCTTGCTGTAATGCATCCTGCCTCAAAGCTGGAAACACAGCCTACTCCAACAGCCTTCCTGCAGCAAACCACTTCCCAGGCCTGAAACATTCACCTCTCACGTCTCCTTGGGTCAGGAGGAGAAGGAGGAGGCCAGAGAACAGGTTTTGAGTGGTGTCTTCAGTTCAACAGAAAGAATATATGATCTCAGCTGCTCATTCCTGATGTCTTGCTGCCTTCAGCATCGC
Source organism: Pedionomus torquatus (assembly GCA_013398155.1). Taxonomy (NCBI): domain Eukaryota; kingdom Metazoa; phylum Chordata; class Aves; order Charadriiformes; family Pedionomidae; genus Pedionomus; species Pedionomus torquatus. The sequence continues at coordinate 51,813 of VZRU01011327.1, forward strand.
ACTAAAACAGCCCATCTGCTCCAAGCCCTGCAGCCATGCAGCTGCCCTGCGCTTGGCTCCGGGGACTGAGAGACCGCAGACTGGGAGATGATGGGGAAATAGGTTGCTAATAGGGATAGAGAAGAGACAGGCACAGTCTTCATCAGCTTAAGTACATCTGCTTCTGCAGGGTTTTTGTCAGGAACTTTCCTCCATACACCACTTGTATTCTGAGGGCTCTGGGAGGCCCCCTCCTCTCTGGCTGAGGTGTTTGCGAAGCCTGCCCACAGAAGGGAAGCAGGCAGCCTCCCCCTGTCTGGCTGTTGTGCTCTTTTAAACCTGGCAGTGTCTATGAAGCAGACTTCTGTTTCAGCTCGTCTGAGAGAGCTGAGCACAGTGCGTGCTCTCAGTCTGAGAGCTGAGCACATGAATTGCGCAAAGGACCCAGCTGTCTCTGGTGGCAAAGATGAAAGGGTCCGTTATCAAAGCTGGGAGAAGAGAGCATTTGCCTTAAGTCATCTGGGCATGTCATGAAACGGAGGTTGAACAAGGAGCAGGCTGACCTCACAGCAGCTATGGTTTACTCCACTTCCTGACTCTGCAAAATTGGTGAGAAAAGTTACCTGCACATGGTCTCCTTGCCACATTCTTCCTACTCCCATTTTCCCCCAAGCTGCCCTCCCCTCCATAAGGTAGTACCCAGCACCTCTGGTGACCACCAGGTACAGCAAAAGTAAGTGGGAAGGAACTGCTTGTCTGCCTTCAGACAGCTTGGTTCCAGAAAACATCATAGGGCAAGACAGATGGACTCCTGCAGCTCACTTGCCTGAGATACAGAGCAAGTGTGATGATCCTGTCCATGGGCTGGCCAAGCATTACTGCCTAGGAACGCTCTTCACAGCTACTTCACCAGAGTAGGTCTCAAGCCCTGCCTTGAACTTCAGCTTCTTAATGAGAGATCATGGCCTGACATCTGGCCTCTGTAGGGCCTTAAGACCTTAATCCACACAGTCCATTCAGGGGTTCAAAATTAATTTAGATGCTCTAATCTAGAGTGCCTAACTTTAGGAGGGTAGTGAGTGACACAGGCTGCTTCACAGGTGATAAGAAAGAAGTTGGTATGTCTGATAAAGACCAACGCTGGCTGTCTTCCTACTCAGGACAAACAGGAGTCTGTCCCAACCAAATCACCCTCTGGGTCTCCTTTGGAGCCCCAGAATGGCCCCATCTGGACATACCAAGCCTCTGTGCAGGTATTTTTGCTCGCAGCTGAAGCTGGGACCAGTCCTGCTTCCCCACCACAGGCCCCATAAAGGCTAATTTGGCATGCTTTCTGTGTTCTTGCCCTACATGCTTCCCAGAAACAGCACAGAAATAGTCCCCCAATTGCTTAATTACGTTAAGGATGAGGTGATGTAGTGTTTGGGAGTCTTAGGGCCACAATAAAGGCCAAAGAGGCAGCAGAGCTGGGCTGTTTTGCTGCCCATAGAAGCTGCTCACCGTGCACTTCTTGGGTGCATCCCCACCAGCATGTCCCATCCTGCTGACCCGGAGCTGTAAAGAGGAAAGACAGGGTACATTTCAGCCCTGAGCACCAGTGGCTGCCTCTGCCCTGCTTGGGGCTGAGTCTGAGACAGCGCTGGGCTCCCTCACAGCTGTGCCCCTGATGAGTGACCAACTCTGAACTTACCCCGGAATCATCCTTTCCTCTTGCTCTACTGAAATCATGTTTTCTTCCACTATCACAGCCAGCTTTCCCTGACCAAACATGTTGTACCTTTATACATCTTCCTTCACAACAGGATTTCACAGGCAAGGTCTTTTTNTTTTTTTTTTTTTTTTAGTGTTAAGCAGACAAAACCAAGTATTGGATCCAACTGTCTAGTTTATCTATTCAAGCTCAGCAAGGAAAGCAGCGCTGCTGTCTGGGAAGACTCTGTTTTCTGCCTGCTCTGTGTTTACATAGATCATATTGTTACAGCCTTCCTTGGAGAGATCCCAAAAGCCAAGGACAAACTACATAGGTTTGACAAACAGCAGCTATAGGAAGTTTATAACTCCTTTCCTAGGGGTGGATGGATAGGAGAGGGGCTGCACAACTGAATTTAGACCAGGATATATCTCATCCTGCCCCTTGACTATGTCCTCTGTGTGTTTTTGTACAAGGGAACCTTGCTAGGAACAAAAGGTCAAGCCCTAGATAAGGGATGATGCAATCTCAGTCTCTAAAGATGGAGAGTTCTGCTCAAAATGTCCAGGAGGACTTCTTTGCATGGTTACGTCTGTCTTCTCCTTCTTAGGCTGGATGGATCGGGAGGGATCTCTAAGAATGCACATCCTTAACCTTTACAGTGATCTCTGGATAAGACAAGCTGTTGAGGCAGGTATGGGGCATAAAACAACACAAAACATTTCAAACAAATATAGAGTTTTTCTTGTAATGCAGATTCCTCCCTTTTGGGGCTGGTGGAATTTCCCGAAGAGTGAGGAATCCCATCACAAACAATCTGTAGAAAGGTATATGGACAGAAAGATGTTGTAAATTGTCATCTGTACCGGTTATGGAGAGATTCACACAAGGAGCTGTAGTGTTAGCATGAATTACCATGGCAGAGAGGACACAGAGCAAATGGGAGCTTTTATGCATCCAGACGATGCCTTCTGACCACGTCCTGCATATGTCATCATGGAGGTGGGGTGTGGCAAGGCAAGATGAACCCCAGGGGGCATCTCCATCCCCTGATGGAGCATCAACATCCAGGAAGAGGGCCTGGCAGCACGTTCAGGGCTGCTAAGAGGCAAGGAGACTTAGTGACTTAGGCTGAGTGTCTGGACTGAAGGCAAACGGGACCATGACTCAGCAGAGAGAACCTGCTACTCCTAGCCTGGTCCCATGGATAGGGCAACCCAGTTGATATGAATTTCCATGCTGACTCGTGTGCTGACCCTGGGCACAGAGCAGTGCAGCCACCTGGCACATGGGAGCAGAGCCACTGCTCACAGCAGCGTTCAGGGGCTGTGGAAATGCAGCTGGGCTTGGGGCTGGGAGTCAGGCACCCTGTCTGTCTTGTACGCAAGGACATAGTCTGTCCGTGTTGTCTCCTACAGAATCTGAAGTACAGATTTAAGCAAGATGGCATAATGAATCAGACATGAGGCTGGTGAAATGACTGAGGACTCCCAGTTTTTGTCTTCTAAATGCCAGACTCTGTACACTCCCTCTCTGCATATTGGATGGGCTTTGGTTCTTCTGAGATAGCATTAATTTAACGCTAAGGAGCATGGAGATTTTTTTTTTTCGTTTTTGAATTCCTTAAACCTCATCCTGTGGTCCATGCTTAGAAAGCCTGCTGCTGGTTGCAAACTACCTCTGAGGGAATTTTCCATGAAAAGGGGTAGCAGGATTTTGTTCTTTGCACACAGCATCAAAGATGGAAGTCTTGTATCATTCATCTTTCTATGCCAACACTTTTCTCAAATTAGACTGTGGATCAAATGAGCAAAAGAGCTCAAGTATAGCTTCATTGCAAGTCTGCTTCTACCATATCACCATCTGCTCTCCATGTGCACAGACAGGTGGGGATATGCTGGAGAGAAGAAGCTGTAGCTGTAGTTTGCCTGCCTTCCTCCTGTTAGCACTCACATTCCTCATCATGAGGCAGGCGTGACCATTTACCCCACTGCCTGAATGCCCCAGGTGTCTCCTGCCACCAGCATGTGTCCTCCCAGTTGCCAGTCACGTGTCTACTTTCCCTCAGTGCAGTGTTGTTGCTCTGCTGGTTCATTCACTCCATCCCAAAATTCATATGCATGCCAGACAGGTCAGAAAGTGATGGATCATAGTTCAATCTATGCAATTGGCTTTGCCATGTCAGGGGATATTGCTTCAAGCCCATCCTCATTTGGTGGTGTTTTAGGAGGTCAACAGTGGAAATGTGTTTGTTTCTTTGATTTTTTAAATCCACAGTAAAACCCAAAGAAAATTCCCTGTAGTCAGATATAAGTAATTTTCACAGGTTTGCTGTAGGGGAAATGTTGCCAATCAAAACTTACCATATTGCTGTTTATATCCCCAGAAAGTCCCAGCCACAGCAGGAAACTAGAGGCTTTGATTCCCCTGATCCCTTTCGCTATAGCCTCCTCACTGTAATGAAGCAGAAAGAGAATGTCCCATAGCAATTAGCCAGCCTGTGGCAGAGCAATGAACATGCTCAGTGCCTCTCTAAAGCCGATGGGGATGCCTCATGAGTAGAGGTGGGATAGTGGTACTTTCCAAACTATAATCAAGACCCCATTTTCTCACTATTGATGAGCTCTCTGAACCCTCCTGCTTTGAAGTTACTGAAGAAGTGGCTGCAGGAAGGGGTCTTTGTAGTGACCCTGTGACACAGGCAACCCTGCACACCAAGCTGGGATCAGTTAAAGACATGGAGAGGTAAAGTTCTCTGTAATCATGAGTGGAAAGCAGCTGAGAGGCTTTAATTGTCTTACTCTGCATATGTTAATGTATGAAGCAGTGTCAGAGACTGTGAAAGGGTAAATACATCCTCTCATGGCACGAAGACAACTTACATTCCTAGAAAAATATGAGTCAGTACAAACTGATATTATTTCTCCATCTCTGCCTGTGCTACAATTATTTTTCCACCCTCTGCTTTCTAGCTCTTAGAGCAGTAACTTTTCCCCACAGCAGTGTAACTGAGAACACACTGACGGCTATTCATTAACATCCATTTAAGTCAGAGAGGGAGAGAGACGTTTGTGGTGGGGATTCTGAACAGTAATAGATTCTTTCTGGAGACTGCTGTTAACTCCTGGGATTTGCCTGCACTAAGCTTTGGGCTTTTAGTTTGTGATCAGTGGTGTTATGCTAAACCACACTTAGGGGAGTGCTCAGAGCCTCTGTTCTAAAGGTAAGAGTTTTTTTCTCCCTGGCCTGATTTTAGCCCTCATATTGGGTCTGCAAGTGACTCTGTGTTGTGGTTTGACCAACCAAAATGACAGATGATAGCCCCTCACTCCCCCCTCTAAGAAAAAGAGAGGAGAGGCAGAAGTTAAAGAGATTTATGAGTTTAGAAAAGAATGAAAATATAAATAAACAATGAAATAATAAATAATAAAAATTAAAAAAAAAAGTGTACAGTATATACAAAACCATATCAAGCTCACAGGATGATGATTACGTCACCAGCAAGCTTCAGGAAAAGTCCCAGACTCGGTGATCGACAGGTGCTGGATTCCAAATCTGAAGACAAGAACACTTGGTTTGGGATCAAAGGCAGACAAACAAACTGGGTCATCTTGGGACATTGACCATTGAAGAAAGAGAATTGACCCTTTAATACCTCAGCTTTTATACTGAGCATGATGTGGATGGGATGGAATACCCACTTGGTCAATTTTGGGTCACCTGTCCTGTCCACTCCTTTTAGATATGACCCTTTACGCTTTTCCACTTCCAACCCTCCAACAGCGCAAATAATGAAATTACCTGCCCTTGGTTGTTATAGCAATNTATAGCAATAAATATAAGCCAAGGGCCTCTCTGCATACCATTCTTTGGTATAATCAGGTCTTATCACTGTAAGAATGAACAGTTTTCTGAACAATGTGCTGTTAGTTTCAGAGGTTAGTTAGTTAGAAGAGGCCCAGCTAAAAAAGTAAAACTGTAAAACAGAAAATTGATTCTGTTTTATCTCAAACCAGGACACCCTGCCAGGCTATATAAGTGGAGTCCTCTCCCCTTCATGAATCTCTTTCCATCCACTGAATATCTCTTGCCATGAATCAGTTCCTTCTTATCTCAATCTGTCTTGCCTGCAATTGAAAACCCATGGAAACTTCCACAGGGGCTTTCAGCCCTGGATTCCCACTTGGGTGCCAAACCTAAACTGGGATTGCAGTCAGGATTTCTCATGGATAGTTGATCTCCTGAGATCATTCCGTGTCAGAGCAGGGATCCTGCAGGAGCACAGCAGAGAGTTGCGGTGAAACCCGCCTGTGTGCAAGCCTGCAGCCAGCCCAGCTCTTGGCTGTGGATCCTGACAGCCTTCCCTACCCATCCCACAGAGCTCTGCTGCTCTTGGCACAGCACCTGTCTCTCAGGGTGTAGCCATGTCTTTCCTTCGCTTCCCAGCTGCTCCAGCTGCCTGCCCTCCATCCGAGTCTTGCCAACTGAGCTGTGTCTCCACCTTGGCAGGCAGCAGCCTTTCCCTACCCGTCACCCTGCATTCACACACACACCCTCCCCCAGCTTCCCCACGGAGAGCTCTTGAGGAAACTTCTGCCTTCTCTGCCATCCCATGTGAACTGTGCTCACGGCTCTGCCTTTGCAGATCCTGCCACCCTCCCAGCACAGCCTGCACCAGCTTTTCCAGATCTACAAAGCTATTCAGTGAGACAGTGAAGTCCCCATCCTGTGGAAACTGAGAGAAGACCTTTTCTTGTTGTGAGAAGGTAACATTTAAAGGCATCCCTTGGGTGCCTGTATCTGGCAGCCCAGCTGGCGCTCTTTTGTGTGAGTGCCACTCTTTTGAAATGCCAGCTCTGGTCTTAAAGGCAGCCAGCAGAAGGTATGGCTCGCTCTCCCTGTAATTGATTCCTCATCACTCGTCACTGGCCTTTATTCTCTCTTTTGATTGGGAAGAAGGGATAATACAGATTACAAGAGAAATGCGAAGATTGCCTTGTATGGGGAGAGGTAACAACAGGCTTGCTGGTGTCCTAGGATTTCCCTTGTGTGTGTCTGTCTCTGGTCAGCTGGAGAGATTTAGCAGCAGATCAATGGCCTGTCTTTGTGTACACCTCACCAGCAGGTGCCCTTAGGAAATGCCAGACACATCTGATGGGAGCATGAGGAAGGCAGAGATAGGTAACAAAAGAAAAAGGTAACAAATCTGGCCAGCTGCATTTGGACTCTGATATGGGAAAATAGGCTTAACTGTAGTGTAAAACCGCAACAGCTGGCACTGGAGGACATCCACTGATGGAGGCATACGAGTTGGAAGGCAGGTCCCACTGCTGCTTTTTCAATCTGTGACCACAGGAAAGGCAGAAGAGCTCAGGCACTTCTGTTCCCTTAGTGTCTCCTTTCTCATCTCTCGCAAAATGTTTGCTATGTTTCTGAGTTTCCCTCCACATGAGTGTTACTGTCCTTCTTCGTTACTGTCATAGTATCACTTCAGCAGATAAAAGTGTGTAAAAGCAACTTTCTAAGGATCACATGGCAGGTCAGTTCACAGCTGTGAGTGGGCTTCTCACAGCCAACACATGCCTGGACTGTGCATTGGCCACCTCTTCCAAAGTTGGATTTGGATATAGACTCTGTGCTCTAGGAGGGTCACATTTCAAGCATCAGGTGGCTGGTTTGGTCTGAACTTGTGTGGCATGCTGGAAGCTACACAGGGAGTGAAGATAGTAAGGCATGAGATGAGTATTAAAGATCGCATGGAGGTGCATGTGGGCAGCTGTGAATTCACCAAAGATCAGGAGCTACAGATGTCAATGTCTACATAGGCTCTGCCTCTCTTTTTACTCAGAGACTTAATCTGCAGATTTTCATGACTGAAAGTGGGTTCCTGGAACAACATTTTTTTTTAGGCCACTGGACTTAACCCAAGGCTTTCCCCTGAAAAACAGAAAGCCTTGAAACACTTGTTCCCTCACAGAGTTGCCTTTCAGGGCCAGGCTGAAAAATGGAGTTAAAGAAACTCCGAGCAGTTGGAAAAATGACTTGGAGCTTTCTGTAGTCCAGGACTGCAATGTTTTATGGCTCTGCTTGGAGCTCAGGTCTGAAGGTTCATTTTCAAGTACCTCCATCACAGGCTACGTGCCTTTAAACTTGACTGGCAGCCTGTGTCAGGCTGACACACGGTAGAAGGAAGTAAGGTAGAAGACCTGCACAGTCTGTGACATCTACAGCACTGTGGAACCAGTTCAGATGGAGTAGAGGCTTCATCCTTGTTTAGTTTGAAGTTACGGAGACTGTGCTGTGCCTCCCAAAAGCACATTCCAAGTGACAGCATTGCTGGGAAAGGGAGATGGTGTGGTTCCTGGGGTGGGGAAAGTTAGCAGGCATTGAAAGTAGGGTGATGAGATTTGTCTCCCATTCACAACTCTGATTGGTAAGACAGTCATGGGCATATTGTTCAACTGGTTTGACCTCTTGTTTTCTGTGTGTGGACAGAGGTGGTGAAAAACTGCATGTTATGGGCAGATAAAGGAGCTTCCTTCCCAATTGTAAACCTTTTGAAGAATGCCTGCTCATACTTAATGTTGTTCTGTTAGGGAATTTGGGGGCCAAAAGGTTAAAACTGTTTTTCCTGATGCTGCAAGGATGCAGAGCTGTCAGCCAGAATATGCTCAGGCTTGGTTTGGGTTTAGGCCAGGCATTCACAGCCAGTGCTTTGGGGGCACTAATTTGCATTCCAGATGCTTCTCTGGGTCCCTTTCTATCTTGCCTTCACTTTTTTTCCTGGGGCATCAAAGTTCATTTGCCGCCTGATTTGTCCCAGTGTTAGCTGCTCAGCCAGACTCTTGTGCAGCAGAACCTCGCTTCAAGTCCCCAGACAAGGGTAGAATAGACAGGGGTTGTTTTTAATTCGTGCTTGCCAGCAGCTTCATATTAATTCTTCACTCACTCTCAATCCCTCACCTCACCGGCTCTGGTATCTCTAATTAGCTGCTCTGAACACGCTCCTGTTGACAGTGATCCATGGGGTTTTGTAATTCCTTCATGGCCCACCAGTCTGGCTAAGGACCTCCATGAGGGCCAGGTATTCTTTCTAGAGAGACTTTCCCTCGTAGGAAGCTCCTGAGGGTAGGGAGGACACCAAGAGGCCAGCTGCTCACAGCTGATTATGCCAGAGGCTCCTGTAGTGATTTTGCCCATCCTCAGCGTTGTGTTTCCAGGACGGAGATTGCCATTTGCTTACCTCTGTCTCCCCAAGGTTGCACAGTGCCAGCTGGTCTCAAAAGAGAGAGAAACAAGTTACTTCATTTTTCATCTTGCGTTGTGGTGTGCATCCCAATCTGGGCACCACCAGGGAATGGAACTGGATACGTCCCCCCTGCCCTGTAAGGCCTTCATCTATTTCTCAGCTAGCCTTAATGCTGAAGCTTATGAATATTTCCAGGCAATAACATGCCCCTCTTTCCTCAGTTCACTAAATTATACACATATTTCATTCTTTTAACCTTTTCTTGTAAGTCAGCCACTCAGAATCTAAACATTTCATCATCTTTATTATGCATCTCTGAACTCCCTGTGATGTATCTCTCACTTGCTGACAGTCAGGCGCTCTGCAGGGGTACTTCCAGGTCCCTGTCCTTCACACAGTGCCCCCAAGGCCAATGTGCCAAGAATGGAAAATTTCAGGGCATCGTGGAGGAAGGAAGTTATATAGCAAAGCCTCTTTTGCTGTGCCTTCCACCCTGTTCCCCTTGTTGCTGCCTCTCAGAAGGGTGTACACATGCAGGAATGCAGCACCCCAAGCGGAGACAGCTTATGGACATATCAGTGAGGGTTATTATTGCCTCTCTGCTCTCAGGTGTAATATGTCTGTGTATGGAGACCAGAAACACTGATGAGCGGCAGCGTGACTGGACTTCTGATTGATTTTTCGGCTTGCCAGCTGAATTGAAAAAATAAAAGAGAAAAAGTGCTTCAGATCAACCTTGACTGAATGTTTAAAAACGTTTTTTCACTGAAACAAAAAAAGGAAAAAAAGTCAGCTGAGGGGATTACTAAAAAGATGCTGCAGGAAGACAAACTGAGATGATTTCATTTGTGGGTGGAGGGTAGAGGGTTGTGACACTTTTCAAAGTGAGAACTGGAAATGCTCTATTTGTTGGCTTTGGTTTTGGTTTAATGGCAGATGAAACCTTTTAGGAATTGCTTTGTTTGAAAGATCTTGAAGTCAGTGTTGATTCACAGCATCTTTGTGTACCTCCGAAAACATGAGGCTGGGATGGTACAGGTAGTTAGATACAGACAGTGCCACCCAGAGCCAACAAAGACCAAGGCTGCCTCTAGGCCAAATGGCAACTGAGGATACAGGTTGTATTTCTGCAGCTGATGGCCAGGGCCAGGGCAGAGAGAGGGCTGTAGCCACATAGGTGTTAGTGGTAAATGGGGAGAGGCAAACGTCTCCTGGACTCCCCAGTTCAAGTGGGGTGGAGAGAAGCTGGTGCAGGTCCAACTGGAGGGGTATCAGGATGGTCAAGAAACAGGAGCAGAAGTCCTGGGAAAGAGAGGTTGACGGAACTGGACTTGCTCAGTCTGGCAAAGAGGAAACTGCTATCAGCCCCTGGCTCCCTACTGTTTGAAGGACAATTTCACAGATACTAGAGCCAAAGTCTTATCAGTAGTATTAGACAATATAACAGGGAATAGCACTTACAACTGGTAGTGCTGGAGGTTCATGTTGGCCATTAGGAAAAGGTGACTTCCTCGGAGGATTTCAAGACTTGCCCAGGCAAAGCCTTGCTGTAGATGTAGAGCTGGAGACAGACCTGCCTCTGGAGGCCACTTGCACCTGGCATTGCTGCCACCCCCTTCTTGTGCCATCCTAGCCAGGCTACAGACTGCTTCTTCCTCATCCTGTCTTGACTGTCTTCATCTGGGTCTGTGTCCTCCCTTGGAATAGCCCAGATGGATGAAATGTTGCCAGGGGCATTTGCCCATCAGACCAGGAGAAAGCCAGCTCCTTCCCAAGGTTAATACTGGGTCTCTGCAGGCTGTCCCTGGGCCAGCTGGGGCATAGTGTTGTGGCTGAAGCCCCAGAGCTATGCCGGGGGCCAGCCCAGCACCTGGTTTTTCTCTTACAGGCTCCTTGAACTTGCTAGTTCGTGTGCGGAACAAGCGAGCCATCGACACCCAGGTCTGGTCGCTCAGTGGGAACCGGGGGAACATGTGGCAGCAAGCACACGTGCCCATCAACCCACCTGGGCCCTTCCAGGTAAGTCAGGTCCACAGCCAAGGAGCTGCCTGCCACCTCTCCTGTACATGTGCCATGGCTGTTGGAGACTTTCCAGCAAACATCTGCTTCCATGGCACAGGGGCTGGTCAGACACAGGGAGGGCACTGGGTCCACCCCCAGAGTCACTGGGGCCAGGTAAGAGCTTAGTGGATGCACAGAAATCAAATCCACTTCTCTCTGAAGCCATCCAACTTTGTTATGTGCAAGCATCAATTATAAATTTTTGGATTATTTCTGGTCTGGAAACTGCTTGTCAAAGAGTTCCTTCTGGTACTAAGTCTGTAGTACAGTTCTGTTGGTTGGTGCTGAGCAGCTGGGGAATGCTGGCCCATTGGTGCAAAGTGACTTTGAGCGCTAGAGGTATCTTCTAGCATGTGCTACAGGAGCTGACTCTCACTGTCCCCTTGGTTCAGGACTGTAGGACAGCTTGTGAATATGAACTGGGCAGTCTGTATCTGCTCATCAAGTTGTTTGTGCATACCTGGGAAGTAGGCTGCTTTGTTACTAGATGTTTTATTGATGATGTTTTTGTTCCACATGCTACTTTGCTGTTGTAGGGCTGTTTGTGGGAGCTGGGTCTGTGCAGGCTGGTAAGTTGTGGCACTGTGGCAAAATGCCCAGCATGATTTGGGGTACTTTATAATAATAAATACGAATTTTGTTACTCTTGCAAGTGCAAGTATTGGCTGGTTTGTTGGTACAGCACTCTTAATAAAGCAGAGATCTATGTGCTCATTTATTACTCTACAGAAGCTCAGCACACAGGGGTTAGTCCCGTAAGCAGTGAGGTCCAGCTCTCCATATCCTGAGTGCTGGAGAATCAGGGAGGAATCATTCACTTGGGGACATGATAAGATCTGGTCTGTGCCCTGCTCACCTCTGCAGAGCTCCACAGTGCAGGAAAGGTCCTCCACAACTGCAGCCTCACACTGCACTCCGTCCCATGCTCTGGTTGCAGATCATCTTCGAAGGTGTCCGGGGCACGAGCTACGAGGGAGACATTGCCATTGATGACGTCACTCTGAAAAAAGGGGACTGTCCAAGGAAGCCAATTGGACCAAATAAGGGTGAGCATGTGCATGCCTCAGAGGAAAACAAGTCGGTGGGAGTGCATACATGAATGCATGTGCTAGTGATGAGCAGCTAATTTCAGAGCACGTTAATATGTTGGTGGGACTAAACAAGATGGTCGACTCCATCAGCAGGAGTCAGCAGAGGGGCTGTCAGACTCTTGAACTTATTCTTTGCAGTTGTGAGTGAGCAGGAGCTGAGAGGAACAACCAGATCCTGTAGGGACTGTGCTGCCAGACACCAGCATGCTGAAGCCTGCATTAGTATGTTGGGTTGTGGGTGTCATCCCCAAGCAGCTAATGGCTTCTCCAATATCTCATTTTCTGGAAACGCTAAGTATGGGAGCTTTGGAAAGGGCAATACCTTCTGCCATTACAGCGTTTAAGTCAAGGTTTCTCCGTGGAAAAAAATAGTCTGCCTTTTGGGGCCTGGAGCCAGAGGAGGCTAGGCTTCCCCCATTGCCCTCTCAGCGGAAGAACAGCCAGGCAGGGTATTGCCCTTGCAGGATCGGAGCAAGCTACCCAAGCCATACATCACCTCCCTTCCCAAACTCACAGCAAGTGCTTGAGCTAAATCCCACCAGCCCCTTTCCAGTCCATCCACATCATCCTGGTGCCAGCACTGCAGAAATGGAGACAGTCCCACTCTCACTGAGAAGTACTGCACGTTGAAGCCAAAGAAAGGTGCATAAGCAGCAGGTAGGCGTTAGTCCTTGGGTGGGAATCACTGGTGGGCCCCATGCCTTAATCCTGCCTGTGCCTTGATAACATGCTTCAGGTGGGCAGGAGAGCAGACATTCAGCGCACGCAAAGCAGAGCCAGACAAGCACTCACAAGCAAGGTTCAATTTCTCTTATTTATTATTGAAGGAAAAAAAATTTTCTGAGGAAGAGTCACTTTCAGCAATTTTCTTAACTCCAAAGGTGAAGGAGGAAACAAAACATTAAATAAGTCAGAACACCCTAAAATTTTCAAAATACCAGGTGCAGTTGAAGGTCTGTTTCAGCCTGGAATGGCTAAGCTGTAACCAAAGAAACAAGCAGAACCTTTTGTTTGACTCAAGTTGAATCTTCTAGGAAAGAAAGGAGAATTGGATTGCAACAGTAACTCAGACTCAACAACTCAAATTTTCTCCCAAGCTGGAAAAGAAATTATTTTGGGAAGTCTTAAGAATGTCCAGGGAAGGCTAGAAACATCTACCAGTAGATCTGGGAGGTGCTTCATGTTTTGGGGCATGGAGGGCGGGGGAGGGAGAGGGGGAGGAGGTGGAAACGGCTACAGTATTGATGTGCACTGACTGACTTGATGAGGTCTGTATCTGTCCCATCACTAATTCTTTTTCTCTCTTCTCGGCTGGCAGCGGTTGCTCTTCCAGGAAGCGGTGTCCCCACCCTGCACAGCCCTTGTCTTTGCGGCCCATTGACTTTCTTCCTTTACGTGCTGCTCAGATGATGGCAAGTGAGCGCTCCTGTCTTCAGACCGAGACATTCCTGCTCCTCTCCTACTCAGCCACCTCTGCTCCTCTTCCTCCCCTCCTCACTGGCACACCAAAGTGTCCATATGTTACCAAAGACTGACAGGCATGACCACGCAAAGGGATCTGGTTCAGAACTGGAGCACTCCTTGAGAAAGTCATAATGTCTAGAACAAAATTTAAAAATAAAGACAAAAAAAATTTAAAAGCACGTGCACGAGAAAGAGAGAGAGAGGAAGGAAGGAAAGAAAAAGAAACACACAGAAAAAAAGGAATGAAAGACAAAATATAGGAATGAAGAAATGGGAAGAGCAAATGAAGGAGGAAAAAACCAACCCCATGTTTCCTTGGGAATGTCAGACAGGGCTTCCTCAGGGAAGTGGGAACTTGTTTTAAACAAACAAACGAACAAACAAAAATATATTAAAGCACAAATTTCTACCAGAACAGTTACCTTCTTTACTGCAGAGCCCACAGCTTAGTGGATGACATACCGCAGTACAACCCTTGTCTCCCCATGCTCTCCCGCTGGCTGGGGCTGCCCTGCTCCGGCTGCAGCTCCCTGCAGTAATGCCGGCCTCGACCATGGGGCAGCAGCCACCTTGGGTACCGGTGGCCAGAGCATCTTGCCTCGCACCGCATGTGCTTCAGTGTCTCCATCCATCCGCATCTTCCAGGCTCTCATGTATTTAATTGCCCCCATGTGGTTTGCTTTGGCCTTTCCCCACTGCTCTGTGCTTCTCACTTGGCAGCCTGAAGAAGATGGAGCGGGAATGGACTTGTCTCATGGACCACGCTGAGCAGTGGAGAAGCCCTGGCTGGATCTGGCTGCAGCATTGGCCTCTCTCTCAGCACCTCTTACTGGGTGGAGAAACTGAGAGCAGGTCTGAGCTGCAGGCAGAAACGTGTCTCTTTGGGGCTGAAGGATGGGGTGGGGAGATGGGATGGGGTGGAAAGGGGGGAGCAGATGCACATTGGCTTCCCTGTGTGAATGCTGCGATGAAAGATGCCTCAGCCCAGGATTGCTTCTCTGCCTTTCTTTCATTACCTATTTATTCTGGTCTTTTATTCCATTGCTGAACTTCCCCCACCTCAAATGTTTTGGATTGTGGGAAGAAACGGGCATTTCAACCTTCTTCAGCCAGACAGCAAGTTCCTTGCCCATGACCCAGCCCCCAGGCCAGCACTTCAGGCAGCTTGTTGCCCTCTCACCTTCTGAGGCCTTTTAGCACACACAGTGCATCGTGTATTAGCTGCAGAGTGGGCAAAGCATGGCAACAGCAGCACTGCTCAGGGGAGAGGTGGCTGAATTTTGTCAGCACGTGCAGTCTTGCAGACACTCAGCTTCCCCTGCCAAAGTGGTGGGCAGAGGAGCTGAAAGGTGGAACAGGCAGGAAAGTGCCCCAAGAAGGATGGAGGCAGGAAGCTTGATCCAAAAAGAGGGACTTGTGCTCAGTGGTGGCCCCATTTGCCGCTGAAGAATGAGGGAACACACAGGGATGGGGGGAATTCACCTTTTTCCTGCTGACATCATGGAAGGGTAAAGCTGGTGTCTCTCTGCAACAGGTCTGCCCTGACCTGCTTGTTGTTGAGGCACATGCTGCTCCAGATGAATTCCCAGGAGAAGGCTCTGCCCTGCACTGGCCAAGTGGGAGCTAAAGCGATAGCTTTGTTGCAACTGGAAGCAGCTCCGGGCATGACTTATCTCCCTGAACAGGGCAGAGTTACTGCACAGGACTGTGGACTGGGGCTTGCTAGCCCATGTTCTGGCATTTCAGTAAAGTGGGACTCTTTTCCAAAAAGGACACCCCATTTGAACTCTGGGGCACCACAGATGAACAGTGAGCAATCTCCCCAGAGCCCCCAGAATTCATGGCTCCTTCCCTGTTTCTGGGGAATGTATCAGCTTCTCTGACACAACTGTGTTTGTCCAAAGTCATCTGAATGTATTGGCTGCCTCTGGCATCGCTCAGCTTCCAGCAAAAGCTGATGCCTCATTTCCTCCACTGATGGAGGGGAAAAGCTCTTATTTAACTCCTAAGAGATCCAGTTTGAAGTCTTGAAACCCAGCTCTCCCTCGCTCCTGGAGAGGAGTTCATCTGCACTAATGTTCCTTGTTCACCCCTGGAGACATCAGCTCTGAGGAACAAGGTGACTTCCTTCACAGGGGGCCTTGCAACACAGGGAGAGGGGATGGTACAGGTCTCCCTTGCTCCTGTCGCTTTTCTCCACTTCCAAGAATGAGGCCTGTGTCTTTTTTTGTCTCAACTCCTCCCTCCAGAGCCTAGATCTCAATCACAGTGAATATTTGACTGGTAGACCTGCATCTGTCTCCCAGGACCAGGCAGCACTGTGGGATGCTGTGGGTGCCAAAAGCAATTCTGCTACTTGCTGTCTGTTGCCATTTTCATGGGCAGCCACTGCCACCATCATCTTTTAGCCGAGCTCTTTCAGTCTGATGCTCTTCCCTTCCTCCATGTTTGTTGGAGGCCAGAAGTCATCACCTCATCAACCAGTTTGCTTTCAGTCCTAGGAGAGAGATGCTTCTTTCCAGGGGTCCTTGAGTGCTTCATGATGGCTCCTGATCTCAGCAGCAAACCATTTGTGTATGTTGCTGGTTCCAGAGTACTTTTGCTGGGCAGAAGTTGAAGATGAGCATTTCCCCATCAGTAAGAGAGAGTCCAGGGCAATCATCTCACTTTCCAGGCTCTGAGGCAGACAGCTTTGTGGCCTTGCTTCTACTGGCAACTTGGCTAGGGTTTCACAAGTACATTTTGCTACTGTTTGGTGGCAGCAGAGGTGCTGCCAGTGTTGGGGAGGTGCAACCAGGTCCAGGATCATGGACAAAGTTTTTTCTATGAGGCAAGTGGCACCACACCACATTTTTAGAAAGGGACGCCTGCAGAGAGGGTGTCCATGACCTGCTGCCATATCCTGCAAGGGAGGATGTAAGTGCCTCATCAAGCCAACCCACCATGCAAGGGGCAAGAAGACAGTTGGTGGCACTGCATCCAGGGCAGAGCAAGAAGATCACCCCAGCCAGAGGTGAAGCCTTCCTTCTCCTGCCCTCAGTTGTGGGCCCATCAACTTCAGTAAAAGTCTCAGGGAGCCCCTTTCCACATAGACCTCTGTTCCTTTATCTCTGTCTAAGAAGCAGATGGTGGTGAGTTTGGGGGAAAGTCATTAACCCAAGTGCTTCAACTTGTTAGAAGTACTGAAGACAAAAGGAAGGACTTAATTTCCCTGGCAGATGTGCTGAGCCTATCGGAGGAAAGAGGCACTTTAGCAGCAATGATGACAAGCTGTGCAGTGATGGGGTGTGTGGGGGGCAATGTCCCTCCGCTCTGGGGGCAGTGGTATTTGGGGTTTAATAACCCAGCCCCATGCTTGAGGGGGCAATTCTTGTGGTGGTAATGCATCCCGGGTGAGATATAAAGCCATGCTCCTTACCCCTTCCAATTAAGGATCCCCTCACACTTTTTACAATGTTCTGGCTAAATTACAGTCCTTAAACTTAATTACAGACTGTCTTCTTAAATATCTGTTGTAGTCCCAACTGGGTACATTTTGTTTCTCTTCCTGATGTTTTATGTTGCTCTGTGCCTATTGAGTAGCTGCTTTATTCCACTCCTGAAGTGGCTGCATTTCAGTGATGGTGGAGATTATTCCTGTACATAGTATGAAAGTCCCTGCAGAAGAAAAGTGCAATATAAATTTAAGAGACTGCTTTTATTTACAAGGAGACCTCTGCTTGGTAGTTGTAGAAATACATTAGGAAGAATGCTGTGTGGGTGTTAGTCGACATATACTCAATTTCTTTTTTTTTCAGGATATAAACCAGAAAATATGTGAGTGTGCAGGCTCCTGGGTATAGGCTGTAGATATTAGAAGTAGTAAATGCTACTGTGTAGTTACAAGTGGGGCTTACAAAGAAACTTTCATTTGAAACCTCTTTTTGTATTCACTGTATTCTGAAAAATATACTTTTTTCGTTATAATTTTCCACAGTTCAGTGCAAGTCCCAATAACAGGTCATCAACAGGACTTTAATCCATGGCTTTTAACAACATGAGCATCAATTCCTACCACTTGCTCTGAAAAGCAACTCCTGGCTGTTAATAGTAATAAACTATCTTCCAGCCGCTGGAGAGCGATGGAGCTAATATGTTTCATCTGATGTGCAGTTAAGTAATTTGGAATGCCTGAGCACAACTTGTCCCAGATGCATGGGAGTGAAAAAATGTTTCATCTGTCTGGAAAAACTTTGCATAGTGCACCAACGCTTGGAAATTCTGAAAGCGAAGTGATACAATTGGCATGTGTGTAGAGCTGCCCTGGCAGAGCCTGAAAAGCAGCTGTACCCGTAGCGATATGGCACCCTCCTTCTGGGAAGTAGCTTTATTCTGGAAGGAAGTAGGGTGGCAATCAGGGAAAAAGCAGGGGGAGGGTTCAGATGTTTGGGCTGGTAAATTTCTCGCAAGAATAATTTGTGGGTGTATGAATGAGTATAGTAAACATAATACAAATTGTAGTTTATTCCCTATTGCTATTCAGAGTACAGAAATTTAATTTCTTTCTATATGAAACCCTGTGGGTGCACTACTCGGAACAACAGGAAAATGCTTTAGTACCGGAGGGAGAACGAGCAGGGTCTGGATTCCTCCTCTTCAGCCTGTCCCAATCGCTCTGTACCAGGAGAAGCACCCTGCTTTCGGGTTAGTGCCTTGCACTTCTCAGCCCAGGAGGGACAGTGACTGGGAGCAGCCAACAGGGCTGGCAGGAGAAGCATCCTTCTATCGCACCATCATTACCCTGAGTTTTGTCTCCAGCGTGAGTGCTCCCTGTGCAAGGCACTGGCAGGAGCAAGCCCTGCTCCCCGCTAGTTCTTGGTAAGGCTGAGGCAGGGACTTTTACTTGTGGGAATAGCCAGGGGGCCTTCACGCTGCCCTGAGGAACCTCACCTGCCCCAGACAGTGACAGGCAAAAGGAACCAGGGCATTTTCCCTTCTAGATGGGGTAAATGATGCCACCTCACCACACTCAAAGAGAGATAGTTTTGCCTTAAAACAGAGAGGTCAGGGAGTTGCTGTTTCAGGGTGTTGCTGTTTCAGTCCCCTTTGTCTGTTGGAGCTATGCAGATGTCCATCTTTCCCAGGAAATGCTGCAGCACCTCTTTGCCTCCCGGGTGCCTTTGGATGGCCTAGAAACAGTATGGAGGGACATACCACACACGAGGCCCCCGACATAGGAGGACATGGACCTGTTGGAGCAGGTTCAGAGGAGGGCCACAAAGACGATCAGAGGGCTAGAGCACCTCTCCTATGAGGACAGGCTGAGAGAGCCGAGGCTGTTCAGCCTGGAAAAGAGAAGGCTCCAGGGAGACCTTATAGCAGCCTTCCAGTATCTGAAGGGAGCCTACAGGAGAGCAGGAGAGGGACTCTTTGTCAGTGAGTGTAGTGATAGGACAAGGGGTAATGGTTTTCAATTGGAAAAGGGGAGATTTAGATATCAGGAAGAAAAGCTTTACTCTGAGGGTGATGAGACATTGGAACAGGTTGCCCAGAGAAGTAGTGGATGCCCCATCCATGGAGGTGTTCAAGGCCAGGCGGGATGGGGCTTTGATCAACCTGCTCTAGTGGGAGGTGTCCCTGCTTATAGCAGGGGGATTGGAACTGGATGATTTTTAAGGTCCCTTCCAACCCTAACCATTTTATGATCACTGTGGGCTATGTGCTTTAAGCTGGGTGTGGTGGGACACCGTACCAGACCTCCAAGAGGTACCAAGCCAACACCAGCATGCTGCAGGAGAAACCAGGTGTCACCACCATTTGTATTTGCTTTAGCCACACTGATAACTGCTCATCCCCCTCAGCCTGGGAAGGTATTTCATGCAGACAAAAGTCATTTGCAGAAAAACAAGTGCTAGAGAGCACTGGAAATTGCATTTTAACAGGACCCAATTTACACTTCATGGTAATAGCTGGCGGCTTGTGGTTTCCAACAGGGAGCTGAATAGCCTTGGTACACCAAGCATCCCAAATGGCAGCTATAGTATATATATGTTTTTCAGTACTCCCCTTGGGACTAAGACACATGGCAGTTTGACTCACCATCTGGCACCACCTAGCCCACCATTGGGGAATTCTGGGGTCATCCGATGGCTGCTTACAGCCTGGCATGGTCACTTCAAACCAGAGACAGCCACTTCTGCCCTGGAAGCCTTACACAGCCCAAGGAGTAATGCAGGGAAACCCAGGACCACCTTCACCCAACCTGCTTTTCCAGAGAGGGCAGGGATGCAGCTTGCAGGCAGCTGTAGTCTCCAGAGCACCTCTTGCCCATGGAAGAGCCGTGCCACCCTACTCCGTTTTGGCTGAGTGAGTTGTGTGACTGACTAGATTTTAGGTTGAATATAAGGTGCATGCTCAGTTGCTTTGGCATAAAGCATCTGTTTTCAAGAGAAGAAAGAGTTCCAGGGACTGACAGCAGGTTAGCGAGGATGATCCATCCCTGTGCTGTGTGGCTGCTGGGGATGGAGGGGCTCAGTCCCACTTATAACTGCCTCTGGCACTAGTTGCACTGTGCATCATCTATATCTGGTGTAGCACCTTCTGCATTTTGCTCTCCCCCAGCCCTGGCACAGCCTCAGGGGCTGGTGACACTGCCTGGTTCGTCGTCGTGGAGTGGGAAGACAGGAGCACTTCAGGGCATGTGTTGGCTCCATCAGGAATCTAGCGTAGGTCACATCCTCAAAGGCAAAAGAGGACTCACGACAACCCCATGGGTGGCTGAAAGGATAGAAACAGGGCGTGTTCCTGCTATTCTACAAAAGAAGAGGGGAAAGCCAAGCTCCATGCTGCATTGCCCTTTATTTCACCTGGGTCAGACAGTAGTGTCTGGCCTGCAGCTGCTCAGACGCTAGGTGATGGAAAGTAAAGTCCAGTCAAGTCCTTAGACCAGATGTCTCAGACCATCCTGTACTAGCAAATTTGCCGATCCATCTCCAGATCCTCAGTAAACGTGTGTGTGAAGCAGCAGGACAACCCACTATGCCTACATGGGTGAACCCTCAAGGAAGCTGTAAAGGGAGGTAGTGCTGGGGTCCCAGCACACGAGCACTGCCTTTCCCTCTGCTGCCTTTCATGGGGAGGGTTTTCCAGTCCAGGGCAGAGAACAAGGGAAAGGGAGAGGTTTCATCTCTGCTGGCAGCTGTTGCAAAGGGAGAGCTGGGTTGATAGAGAGTTTTGTGGAGAGCTGTGAAGATCTGTGGTAAATCCAGGTTTTGTGTGGATTTAGGATGGCCTATAAACCGTTTGTTTTTGTGAAAAGAGGCAAATTTTTTGTGCTTCCATTAGCTGTTGTCTTAAAGGGGAATTTGGCTATGAATGCTTGGCTTACAGTAGTTTTTTAACCCCAGACTGGCCTAAACTCGGCATAATTCAGGGGCAGCTGGACAGCCCTCACACAGCGCTGGTCCCCCAGTGGCGCTGGTGCCCAGAGCTCACCAGCACTGGCTGTGGTCTGTGTTATAACAGCCAGGTCCTTGCCTGAAGCATTGAGCCAAGCAAAGGGAATCTGGCCACTCTGTTGCCCTGCATATGCACATGTCCTGTCTGCCAGCCAGGGCTGCAGGAACACGAGACCTGCTGCTGCTGCTGCCAGCCAATGGAGGTCTGAGGGAGCTGGGCTCTGGTCCTGCCGTTCAGGCATCGATGTGACATTCAGTTGCTTAAAACCAGCTGTTGTAATGGAGAGTCGCTCCTGGATGTTCAAAACTTGCGTAACTATGGTGTGCCTCAGACCACCAGCAAAGGCAGGCCCTGGGTAGGAGCTGGAATGTGCCAGGTGTCAGCAATAGTCCTTTGTGCAGGGGGAGCCCAAAGCAGCGGAGAGCGAGGGCAGCCCCACTTCCCTGCCTGCATCGCAGCCGCTGCAGGCAGGCACCAACCAGTTTTCTTTCAGTGACTGTGATATATAACATGGTCCTGAGATCTGTCTTCAGGTGTTGCTGGCATTGTGTAGGTCCAGCGCTGGTGAGGGGTTTATCTTACCAGCCTGTAAAGGGATCAGAGCTGAAAGCTGAGGTGTTGAGGGTGTTGCAGCTGCCAGGAATGCAGCAGAGAGGAGGCAGGGCTTGAAAGCCCCTTTTAGAGGCAGCAGCATCTCCGGCTAGTCCCACCTTTCCCTTTTCCCACTGTCCACACTCCAACCCTAAGTACCCTCCAAGGCAGGGGCATTAGGTATGTCTTGTGTCACTGCGCCTTGATCTCGAGAACCAATTAACAGAATGACAGCCAGAAGAGGCCATAGCAGCATGGTCAGCTCAGATGGCACCTAAATTGTGGTGAGAGGAGAAAATCAATTTTGTTCTCTTTGAAATGCCACAAGCATTGACTGGGGTCAGTATTTTAATTTTTTTGTATAGGCAGTGGCATGTACCACACAGAAGTTAAGTAGTGAGGGACTTGTGAGCACTGGAGAATTCCCTGGGAAAGGTCAGATGCTGATGGGGGAAAATATTTACAGACTGGGAGCGAATGAGCTTTCCTGTGCATTTATTTGGTTGTTTCCTGGAGGCCCTGGTATGCAACATCCTGGGACAATAAGACTCAAAGGTTTACTTGAGGAGACCTTTTTTTCTGATCAAACCTTGATGCTTGTCCTTCTCTGCTGCCCGCCCCCAGCTTTTCAGTGCATTGATGTAGCTGTTAGCATCAACGCTGGGTAAAAGTGGCGTAGAGCCAGTGCTTTCAAATAGATGAGCTTGGCCTATTTTCCCAGTTCACAGGATCTTCTAGATTTACCATCTCACTCCGGAGGGCTCCACAGCATGCATTCATCTCTCAGGACATTCCCCAAAAGCGGTGGATGCTACAGATACATGTCTCTATTTTGTGATTTTCATCACATCCCTTGCCTGACAGCATGGAGGCAATCTCTTATCTCTTGGTGGGATGGAAAATTTGGTACCAGTATGGTTTTGCCTGGGTCATTTTTTCCAGCCAGAACCATCCTGCCTGTGTCATAGTGCACATAGTGGAGGAAAGGGGCCATCACCTAATATACAACTGTCTCTTGGGGAAACAACTGTGGCACCTCCTGCCTTTGGCCAGAAGAGAGGATCAGACTCTTTCCCACACTCTTTTTCACTCCGTCCTCCCTCTCTATACTTAGCCTCACCAAGTGTTTCATTTCCAGCCTGGAGAGTTCAGCAGCAGACTTCATCCCATCCAGACTTGGATCTCATAGAAGGGGATCACACCAAAATCCTGTCCCTGGCTTGCAAGGGGCAGGGAGAACCAGCTCAGGCCCAACAGTGAGCCACTCCAGTGGGATCCAGTGCCAGTGGGACTATGTCACCCTTATGCTTCCAGGTCACCAAGGCCAGTAGAAAGTATATGTTGACCTGACAGAAGCATTTAGAAACACTTCCCTGAAAGGATCTACACACAGAGTCTGTGTCTCTGGGGATACTATAGAGGATGTGTGTGTCCTCTGGTGTCTCTTGTTTCTGTTCCCATCAGTACCTGAGTGGGACCCTGGGACAGAGTCCCATTCTCCAGCCATCTCGCTCATCGCCACCACGTCCTGTCCCATCCCTCTCTGCATCTCATAGGGTGCCGTCATTCTCATCAAGCAGAACTGGGACCCTCTCGCTGTCACGATACCAAGCTGTCCACAACGTTAAAAGCACAAAACACAATGGGACTGAACTGAACCTTTTAAACAGGGTGAGATGTTTTATAAGCATTGCCTCATCCAACCTCCTGCCAGCCCTGACGCACCCGCTGTGTAACCTATAGACTCTCAACGTGGATTGTTTCATTCAAATAAAGCTGCAGTACTCGAGTGGGTGAGCCTGTGTGTCCCTCTGTGCTGGGCTGGGGTGGAGAGGTGCAGCCCACAGCTTGTGCTCACAGTGCTGGGGCAGGGGGGAGCTGGTGTTGCTGCCTGACACTGAGGTACGTGTCAGTGTTTGACCCTTGGATCTTTCCAAAACTTCTGGGAAGGCTTCTCATTTTTGCTCAAACCCCACCACGGCAGCTGGGCACAGGACATGGCATGGGCCGGTTTAGGGCACTTAGTGCTGGGGGAGCCTTGTGAAGGGAGCATGGGGTGCGCAGCACAGACCCTTCCCCTGGTGTGCCTCTACTGATGCTGCCTGTCCCAAACCTCTTCTTCCTGGCCCAGGCCTGCAGCTACGGAGGCTACTGGCTCCTGCTTCTGCTAAGCAAAGCCGGTCCTCTTCTGTCCCTTGCTCTTGCGGCAGCTCCAAAACTAGGAGTTGTGAAACAAGCCAGCAGCTGTGTGGGCTGTCAGTGTGATGCCAGATCCCCTTTTCCTAGTACTCCCCTTCACCCCACGTGCATGGGGTGCTCCAGCATGGGTCCAGATACTCCATAAGCCTGTCAGGGAATGGGCAAAGCCAGCCATGGCTCACATGATGCCTAAGATGTTCCTGGGTGAAGATGTCTTCTGTGTGACACAAGATCCACAGCTCAGCTAGGGCCTGAGTAAAAATTGCCTCATCCCAGCCTTGTAGTTAGAGCAACACTTAAGAGAAGTGGATGTGAGAGCCAAACATAGTTTTGGTTTCCATGCCACAAGCTGCAGCTGTTGTCTGAAGCTCCACAGGTGCTTACATATTGAAAGAGCACCCAAGTACCTGCCCTTGCTGTGGGCCAGTGGATCACATAAGCTACAGCCATTCCCTCAGCTTCTGCTGATGTTAACAATGCTGAGTCAGTGTATTCTTGGGCTTCCTGGAGGAAGTTTGGGATAGGGCTCAAAGCAATGCAAAAGAATCCTCCAAGCCACCACAGCATTTCTGCATCCTACGCTTTCCCCGCAAGCAAGCATTTATGAAATGCACCAGCAAAGCAGGTGGATGGTACCTTCAGGGGAAAGTAACCACGCCTAGTAAATTTGTCCTTTTTTTCTCTATCACATAATGAAAAATAACTGTTCCAGATGGGAGGGGAGGGAGATGGATACTGGAATTATTGTGGAGCTTCAGGTCATAAAGATGGAAAATACTATTAAACAAGCACACAATTATATAGATATGCAACATTTATATATATACATTTATATGTATAGATAACACATATGAACACATAGTGTTCATCTCTGTCACCACTGCACTGGTTCAGCTCACCCATGTCCTGCACATGTTGAGATGCAGAGTCCATCTCAGCCGTGTCTTCTCCTCTGGGTTCTTGTTCTTTAGCACAAGTGCCAGAACAGCTCTGGGGCTGGGCAGGAAAGGCGGCTGTGGTTGGCAGGAACCCAGCTTCATTTCTTGCACAGGCTGGAAGGTAAATGAAGGAGGGTGGGGAGGAGGGTAGGATAGCCAGAGAAGGAACAAGTAAGGTTATTAAATATTCCTTAGAGAGCTGGAGTCTCTTCCAGCCACTGACCTTTTGTCCCAGCACCTTGCATTTTTGTAATTAATTGTTAATCCCACCCATTTTAGAATATCCCAAAATTAGGATCTGCTTTGCAGGAGCACTCACGTCTTTCAGTGTGTCGCTGGCTATAAAATGGTACATACTCAGAAAGCATGGGCTCTGGCTCTCTCGTAACAGGGCACCGAAACTGTGAATTACCTCTGATAACCCAGACTTTACTCTCTAGTTTGTATCTATGTGCATCCTATGTGTACCCATGTGCTGTCATTCTCACAACATACATACTAATATATTCCTGGAGTTTATGTTGTAATTCTTCCCTGAGGGAAAAGAGGATGTGCCAGCTGCTTAGAAACCATACTAAGGTCCAGGCTGCTCCTGCAAGGTGCTCTGTACTATTGATTATACGGCTGCTACAGCTCAGCTCCTCCTGCACACACTACAGACAGCAATACCACCCCCAAAGGTAGAAGCAATGCTAATTTTGTTAAATCTTGATCACTGGGAGTGCCCACCGAAGAAGGCCACAAGGGAGCAAGCCATTTTTGTCTTTGGCTCGGTGATTTGAGCTGCGCAATAAATAATGCTGGGAGCCAGACAGTGAGTGATGAAGATCGAAAGGATTATTGACTGCATGCTCAAGTGAGTCCAGCCCTTCAACATGAAACCTGAAGAAACAGTAGTTGTACGGTCATTAAGAAGAGGACCGTAATGCAGGTACATGGGGATGCTTCGCTGCGCTTCTGCAGGCTCCAGGCTGGCTGAGCGTGGGAGTGCTCAGGCTTTGCACCATCTTATAGGTGATGGTGATGGCAGGCATCGTGGTCCCCTGCAGGGCAGCCCTGGTACCTGGTGCTGAGCAGAGGCTATTTCCCACTGTGCCAGTACATGAACTCAACTGTCATAGAGCTGCTTCCCCTCCCTGGTCAAGCAGCAGAGGACAGGGGCTTCTCCTCCCAGATGGAAACCCAAGTGTCTTGCAGGAAGGAGTGAGGAGCAGAATTAGGTAAAGACGTTACTTTGAAGGTGCTTCCAGCACTGGGCAGGGTGGAAAGCTGTGGAACACTGAGCTGGGGACTTGCTTGACAAGGGGGAGGAAAGGAACCACTTGTGTGAATATGGTGGTCAGGGACAGAAAAGATGTAGCCCTGATCCATGCAAAGCTGCACTTCAGCAAAGGGTGCCATCATGGTGGTAGGTGGGTGAAAGCACAGAATACAAGGCTATGTCCATGTAGGTGCTGCACACATCCACTGGGTTGTGTGTACATATGAGGGCTATGTGAGCGGCCGATCATTTCAGCACATCCTTCAGATCCCTTTTTGCCCCATTCCTCCCTCTCCCTCCCTGCTTGCCCCCCCCTCCCACCCCTAATTCCCAAGCAGTCCTGCCTGGCTATGAGTCTGCGGCAGTTTCTCAGAGAGGAAGAGAATCCGAGGCAAAACTGAAGAAAATGCATTTTAATGCATTAATGTATTTTAAACATTCTGGCCCTGTTATTTTAACAAGACCAAAGAAAAAAGTAAATGATGCTGACTGGAGAGGAAGATTTATGGCTTGTATGACAAGGCCAGGATATATAAGCAGAACAAAGTGACCTAAAAAGCAGAGAAGATTTAGAAATACAGGCTGTATCTACAGCCCACCACAGCAGCATCCTGCCAGCCCATGTGAGCCCCGGAGCAGTGGCAAGTTGTGACTCTGTCTGAAAAGCCTTGTCCATCAGCTCAGCGTGCAGGGGAAGGGGAAGACAAATTGGATTAGAGTGTGCTTGGGTATCCACTGATGGCAGGAGCACCTCCCTCCAGCTCCCTTTCTCTACACGCTGTCATGGTCTTCCATTGCGTGGTCCCTTATACCC
Organism: Pedionomus torquatus; assembly: GCA_013398155.1. Taxonomy (NCBI): domain Eukaryota; kingdom Metazoa; phylum Chordata; class Aves; order Charadriiformes; family Pedionomidae; genus Pedionomus; species Pedionomus torquatus. The sequence continues at coordinate 78,587 of VZRU01011327.1, forward strand.
ACCACATGTCCATCCCCATGAGGGCTTTCACTGTCCCTGACTGTCTCCCCCAGCCCTTTTCTGTCAGCAATAACCCTCTCCTGATACCAGCTACAGATCTGCTCATGGCCTTTTGCTCCTGTCAGTCCTCTTATCCCTGAGTTGACGCTGAGAAACACTCCTCCCTCTGTGCCTGCCACCAACACTGTCCCACCTTGCATGAGGCACATCAACTTGAATTCCTTCAGCCTCTTTTTGCTGCATCTTGGGAACTTTTGCTGGGAGGAAGCAGATAGTACAGCCTGGTCCCCAGGGCTCATTGCCCTGTCCCTTGCTGCACCAGAGACTTGGGATGCTGGAGCCCTCCACAGCAGCTCTGCTACCTCATCTAGCATAGGATGAAACTGCTGCCAGCTCCCACATCTCAGGTTTGGCACTTCTGTCATGCAGAAGAAGCAGGGATTAATTAGCTAATGACTTCACCTCGCCTTGAGGAGAGATGGGCTAGACCAGCGCCTGATACCTTGCAGCTGGTGGCTGTGGGGGATGGCAGGGCAGGCTGAGGGTTTTGGCAGCTGGAGCCTGGAGCTGCCCTATCCGTCCCTGCTCCCTGTGGGAATGTGCTGTCAGAGAGGGCTATTGCTCTCTGGGGCGACAGAGAGGGATGAGCCCTGCCTCACTAGCTGGGCTGATGCGTGTGCACAGCATGGGAGCCCTCTGGAGCAGGGACCGACATTTTCCAGGGCGCAGGGTGCTGCATCTCACATGGCTGCCGATCATATTTATGTTATGGCTGTAGCTTGCTGGAGGAGCAGTGGGTTGGGAAGGGAGCCCTTCTGTATTCAGGAAGGCAGAGGGTATAAGGGTCCTTTCTGCTATGGCCAGCCCTTAGATGTCCCCAGTGCACCTACAGAAGACACCTGTCAGTACTTAAGCTGCGTCTCAAGCTCACTGTACATCTCCCAGGCAGCTCCAGCTGTGCCTGATGTGCCAAACCAGAGCCAAAACAAACAAAGCCAGAGCCACGCTGTTGTCCTGAGCCCAGCAGTGGCTCTTTGGTTCTTCCTGAGCAAAGTACAGTAGCCAGGTACACTGGTTGCACAGCTCTGAGTGACTGCTTACCTCTCCATGCCCCACACAGATAGTTTGGACATACCCCGGCATCTAAGCAGAAAGGGCTGAAGATATAAAGAGATGTAGGGGGCTTGGACAGTTGCCAGTGGGAAAGGATCTGCCTGTTGTACCCTTCAGACATTCAGGCATCACATGCACAGCACAGAGATACCAGAGCTGAACCAAACCACAGAATTTAGACACAGGAGTACACTAGACATCAGAGGGGGCAGCAGCACCTTGTGGTTTGCCCAAGGTGAAGGGCTGCATCTCACCTGTCTTTGCACAGCCTCAATCCCGACTGCCTCAAATGGCTCCATCTTCAACTTCAGGCAGCGCTATGGACAGACATCCCCCCTCACAAAAAGTGCCTTGTGGTTTTGGCAGTGAAAATGTTTTCCTCCTCAATTCTGGCATTCCCATGAACATGGGCTTCCCCATGGTATTTCCATACCTCACCCTAGCCGAATCCCTGCCTCTGGCTCTTGTCCTGCACCCCTTGCCAATGCCATATCACCCTCACTCCCCATCGCTTGGTCTTGATCAAGAGCAACTTGGAATTCATGTCCAGGTCTTCAGGAAATGAGGGACCCTGAAATCATTTGGTCCCTTCTTCTGAGAAAACTGACAGCACCACCATAAAAATGAAAAATTCTTAAAATAACATGCAATGTGGAGAAGCCGTGTGCCTCCGATGCCCACCGCCTCTCCCTCCCGGCATTCCTGGCTGCGTGCACTCGCCTCATCAGCCTTCCCCATGACTGTCTCCATGATTTATGGTCTTAATAACTGAGCCTGAATCCTGCTGCCCGCCCCCCCTGGGGCTCATATCCAGCCGCCATTCAAACTCATCACGTGGTGTATTCTGGTGCAGTCCAGGGAGTCTCTTCAGAACAACTCCATCCTTTTCACTTCTCCTCAGAAGGAGATGCCTGTCCTGGAGGAGACCTCTGGACTGACCTTCCCCGTCCCTTTTCATAGGACCCATTCTTTTACCTTTTGATAGAAGCCACCATCAGCCTCCTGCAGCAGCAGAAGTAAGGGGTGCTTCTCCACATGCATGTACCTGTTCCTCCTCTGCAGCACATTGGCAAAACTCCACCAACATGCATAAATGCCTCCTCATGTGTGTTCCAGGGGAGAAGGTACAGAACAAGGCAGGTGATCCCTTACAAGTTGTTGTTGAACAAGTGTCAACCCAAGGACCGGGGCATGGAGAAGGATGCAAGAGCAGGGAAGCTTTGCAGGTGACTTTGTAGGGTCTGAAAGCTGGGGGTGGGAAGCCCCCATTGCTGAGTGCCTTTGCCAGCAGCACCCTGCCACACCAGAGTCTGATCCCAGACACGAGAGCACCTCATAGAACCGTAATCATTTAGGTTTGAAAAGGCCTTTAAGATCATTGAGTCTTTTAGGACCCAGTCCAATTGTTGATCCAGAAGGGGTTCATAATGATTCTGAGAGTGTGATTAAGATGATAAAGCTACTACTACCAAGTCTACCACTAAACCATGTCCCTAGGTGCTGCATCTACATTTCTTTTAAATATCTCCAGGGACGGTGACTCAACCACTTCCCTGGACAGCCTGTTCCAACATTTGGTAATCTTTTCAGTGAAGAAATTTTTCCTAATACCTAATCTAAACCTCCCTGGTGCAACCTGGGGCCATTTATTCTTGTCCTATTGCCTGTTATGCGGGAGAAGAGACTGATACCCACCTTGATCCAGCCTGACCAGATCCCTCAAGCAGATCAATACTCCTGCCCCACTTGGTGTTATCTGCAAACTTACAGAGAATGTACCTGATCCCTTCATCCAGATCATTGATAAAGATACTAAACAGAACTGTCCCCAATACTGAGCCCTGGGGAACTCCACTTGTGACTGGCCACCAGCTGGATTTGACTCCATTAGCCACAACTCTTTTTTGGCCTGGCCATCCAGCCATTTTTTTAACTAGAGTGCACACATCCAAGCCATGAGCAGCCAGTTTCTCCAGGACAATGCTGTGGGCAACAGTGTCAAAGTCTTTACTGAAGTCCAAGTAGACAGGTGGATGCTGCCTTTCCCTCATCCACCAAGTGTGTCACCTTGTCATAAAAGGAAATCGGGTTTGTCAAGCAGGACCTGCCTTTCATAAATGCATGCTGACTAGTCCTGATCACCTGGTTGCCCTGAACATGCCACATCCAGGTGGTCTACTCCACAACCTTCCCTGGCACCAAGGTCAAACTGACAGGCCTGTAGTCCCCAGTTCCTCTTTCTGGCCCTTCTTTTGGATGGGTGTCACAGTTGCTACCCTGCAGTCAACTGGGATATCCCCAATTAGCCAGGACTAGTGATAAATGACAAAACAGCTTGGTGACCTCAGGTCCATGTCTCCCAGGTCTCTTTTTCTATTAGCCCTCGAGCTCCAGGGCACTGCTGGTAAATCCCTACTGACTCCGGCTCTCTGGCAAACTAAGCACCTCTCCTCCTGCTTGCGCTCCAGAGTGCATTGCTTGGAAGCAGTGAGAAGGAGGTGAAAGACCCCAATTAGTCTCCAAAGAGTCTGCTAGCAGTTTTGAGAGCTGCTCCAGGGTCTCCTGGCTCCTTGGAGGTAAGGTTAACCTCTTGGACTAATTGATAGCAAGTGAGAGGCACAAGACAGTTCGCTTATCTCTGATCTCTGCACTCCTGCCTGCCCCTGGAACACCAGGCTTCAGCCCTGCAACAGCAGCTCAGCAGCTGCTGCCCCTCCTGCCCTCCCTCCCTGCAGATTAATGACTCTCTAATTGTTCTTTATCTAGTGCTGACAAAGGTGGGGTCCTTCACTGGTCACAGGGGAGAGAGAGCAGAGGAAAGGCACAGGGGCATCCCCAGAGAAGCAGGAGCTAATGAGCCATCTGACTACAAGCATTTGCTTTGCATGTAATACCTGGTAATCGGTATTGCCCTAGAGGCTGGCTAAGGCGGATGGGGCACGAAGAGGGGCAAGGGTACAAACAGAATCTGCAAGAGTTTCCAATTTTGAGCGAGTATCAATTTCACAAAAGCCAAGTGGCAACCCCGACGAGCATGAGTGCTTTGCAACATTGGCAAAATAGCCCTGACCACAGCACGGGGAGGTGATGGGTCCAGTCAGGTGTCGACCCCTGAGGTAAGAGGTGGACACACAGCAGTCTGTGGTGTGGAACTTGGGCACCCAAGGTGGGGAATATGTTTCAGGGAGTCTGCCTGTCCCTCATGAATAAAACAGCAGGTACAAAGGGGAAAAACCCTCTCCCTAGTGCTGGCCATGGGAGGTGAAACGGGAGCACTGCCCCTATGCTCCCCAAACACTGAGTCATGGTGGGGGTCTCCTGTCCTCCTTACTGTTCCCTGCTCGGGGGGCCTGGGTTTTCCCCCCAGACCACCCCATGCACTGCCAGGGCTGCTGCAGGTCCTGGGCTCTCCAGGGAGGCAAGCCCTGGCTGCAGCACAGGAGGCAGACAGCCAACGTGAAAGGGTTAACAGCTCTCCTCAGCCACCACAGATGATGGATGAGCCCTGCCCCATGGAAATGTCACCGTCTGAACAGAGTGTGAGCTCATTCCTTTCCACCTTCGATCTCAGCACACAGCCAGCCAGGACGAACAGCCCCCTATCCTCACTGAGTGGGCAATCTGGCCTGGCCTCCCACCTTTCAATGACCATGTCCAGTCATAAGAGGCAAAAGCAGCTGTGAGTTCTCAGGGTGTAACCCCGCTCACCCCAAGGCCTGCTAATTGATAGAAGAGGGGCTCCCCTCCTCTGCCAAGGGGAGGAGGAAATGTAGATGGATGAGGGATTGTCTGGTCAAGCATTCAACCTTGTTATCTAATTTGAAAAATGGGCAAATGAGGTAATTATAGTGAGATATCGATTCATAGCAACATGCTTCATGAATGCCATAGCAATAACTCTCTGTGCTCCCACACAGCTCCCCCAGCCCCTCCTCAGCTGCAGAAGGCAAGTTCAGGCTTTTCACTTTAGCTTGTACATGTTCAAGCCAGTGTAGCAAGGATCAATGCCAATTTCTGCCCCCAGGATGAGGCTGAAACTCGTGGCTCCCACTGGAAAAGCGTCTTCAGGAGCTTGGTTCTAATGGTTTGCATAGAATCATAGAGTAGTTAGAGTTGGAAGGGACCTTAAAGATCATCAAGTTCCAATATCTCTGCCATGGGCAGGGACACCTTCCACTAGGGCAGGTTGCTCAAAGCCCCATCCAGCCTGGCCTTGAACACTTCCAGGGATGAGGCATCCACCACTTCTCTGGGCAACCTGTTCCAGTGCCTCACCACCCTCACAGGAAAGAATTTTTTCCTAAAATCCAATCTAAATCTCTCCTCTTTTGATTTAAAACCATTACCCCTATCCATTCGACTCTTCCATTACCCCTTCCATTCGACTCTTCGCTTCCTGATGAAGAGTCCCTCCCCAGCTCTCCTGTAGACTCCCTTCAGATATTGGAAGGCTGCAATAAGGTCTCCCTGGAGCCTTCTCTTCTGCAGGCTGAACAGCCCCAACTGCCTCGTATCTCCCTGCATGTCTCATGTCTGTCTTTAGTCAGGTCCAGTAAAGGCAGCAAGTGAGGAAAGAGTTGTTGGTAGAAAGGGTCAGGAGGCAAGAGGGAGGCTTCATTAATGCTACCAAAGGCTTCCTCAGTCCTTTTGGCCAAGTCACTTTACTGTATCCTAATTAGGGCCTGAGCCCTTTTCCACTGCAGCGTGAATATTTTAGGGTTTTGCTCTGCATCTGGAGACAACTATCTCCACAACTGTGGACAGCTGTCTTTTAGGAAGTTGCCTACTACATTGCTAGTGCCCATGTAAGTTCCTAGTAGGCTTCTTAAAGATGTAAGTAGAGATAGGCTTTCCCATCAAATTTACATTTAAATCTATATACTTTGTAGGCACTGTACACAGACTATAGCATATGGGCTGCACTGTGACCCACGGTTGTGTGGACCTATGCCATAACCCTTTATTCTTTGGTCTGCTAGCAGGGAGAACCAATAAAAGCAGCAATGATAGTCAGGTGAACTTATCAGACCCCAGATACTCTCCATAATCTCCGGTCAGACCAACCAGCATTACTCATGAATTTCCCACTGCAAGTGAGCAAGAAACCAGCCTGTGTGCCTGGAAGTGAGGGCAGAGAGCTGGTGTTCATCCATGAGAGTGTTTCTCAAAGCAGGTCTGCTGCTGGTGCAGCTATGGATGGCCCTGGGATCCATGCCACAGGAGCCAGAGTACCTGGGAGTGCACCGCTGGCACAAGGCTGAGCATTCTCAGGTCTTCCTTCATGGTGCCTGGGTGTGTGCCTTCCCCACGTCATGGTCACATCAGGAAGGCACCCTCTCTGCACCCCTTGTGATGCCAGAGGCTTTTCCTGGCAGCTGCTGCAGCTTTTTCCCTCTCAGCCAATGACTTGGGAAATTGATGCTGTCGGGGGAGAACAGTCACAGCTCTGTTCACAGCCCAGCCACTTACCCTCTGTTTCACCACGTGTAAAGTAGGTGATCATTATAATCTGCTACCTCCCTGGGGATATAAAGAGTCAATGAATAAGTCATAAAAAGGAGTGCTTTGAGATCCTTGGGTAGAAAGTATTCCAGGGCTGTTATTGTTATTGGTAATGGCACATACTTATTCCACTTATTGGCACTTTGAGCTACATTAAAGTTGTTCCCTAGATGCAGGAGACTTCACACAAAATATATGACCTTCTGTTCCAGAAACACAGGCACCTGCCAGTTGTACTGAAGCAAATACTACCGTCTTCCTTTCTCCAGGCTCCTGCACAGACACTGCTTTGTGCTCATTTTTCAGAAGCATTTCTGCCTCATCCTGCCCCTCCAAAGAGTCCTAATCCCAGTTACATGGGCAAATCTGAAAGCCTTTACCCCTTCCCCAACCTCCCAGCTTTCTGCATTGCATTCAGTTCTCCATTACACCCTCTTTGTCCAGACAGTATTCCCTCAGCCTTTGCCCTGTTTATGTGTCTCCTGCCTTCTCTGCTCGTTTCCTCAGTAGCTCCTTTAACATATGTTCCTAGATCCTATCCCACCATCATCTTCTGTGGAGAATGTGGAAATCTTGGAATTATTTCATGACTCAGTTTTCCCACTCTCTTTGTCCTGCCACTCCACTAGGAACGATGGGATGAAGTTCCTTCCTGCAACAATAAGTAGAAAATAATGTCTCTCGGGACCTGGTAGTACAGGAATAAAGTTACCTCACAGCTGTAACAGAAGAGCATCGTTGGGACCATTAACTTCAAATATCTGTCAGAAGGAGGGGAAAGATGTAGGATATAGGAAGATAGAGTGACTGGTGCATGGAGGCAGCATAGGATGCCCAGGGTAAGTGCTGCAGGCAGATACACTGTATGCTGATTATGCTTTGCTGCTCTGGTATTATGCCCTGCCCTCAGAATAACAGGTAAAGGCAGTTATGATTCAAAAGGGTAGTCCTGTCACACAGCAGATTTACTGAGAGGTCAAGTCCTGAAGGGTCCACAGGGGTCTGATCCCACTGAAAGAACCACTGTGAGAAAGCAGATGGATGCACTCTTCCATTGCCCTCTCTTCTTCTCCAATGCAGTCTTTCCTAGTGATCTCATCTCATCAGACATCCTTCTTCCCAGGCCTCAGACCTTTGAACCTACAGATAGGTCTGTTCACTTTTGCCGTCTAGTTGTGCATGTATATGGCCATTGTAAGGTCTTTTCCCAGTTGTCTTACTGCCAGGTGATCCTCAACACAGTCTTAGCAAACTGCTCAGTATGGACTACCAGCCTTCTTAGTCACAGCCTCTTGTCACCAGGAGACATGTCCATTTCCTTACCCCACACAGGCACATGGTGCATGATTATAGCTGTGATCCCAGCCCCTCTGTCCTCCTCAGCATCCAGGTCCAAGCTCCCACAGCCTTGTTCCCTGCTCCTGAGGGAAGGACCACAGTTCTCCAGCTGGAGAGCACAAGCTCTCCTCACTGGCTTTCTGCAATTCCATTGCCAGCAGGAGATGTTTTCTCTTACCTGGTAGCTCTCCCATGGGCCACACTATGATTTCTGTGCAGGGACACATCAAAAACCTCACTCATGTCTTCATCTCTTACTAGCAGGTCTTCCTTGAGGCACAGGGCACGGAGAGATGTCTCACCTCTTCTCTTCTGTCTGTAATTTAGTCATTTAATCTGGGATAGCCACCAAGGTGGTCTGTTTTGATGGAGAAAGAGAAGAATCTTTGGGCGGGGGGGTTAGTCTCAGCTCTCTTAAACACCTCGTTGAGTAGGCAGAAGCTCCCTTTTCCTCCACTGACTATGGCAGGAGTGCAAGGAGCTGGTCTAGCTTCTGGACAGTTGCTGCAACGGGGAAGGACCCCCCGCTTGGCACACAGCAGGGGCCCAAGCCCACTCCACAGCCCAGCAAACCTCGTGCAAATGCATCCTGTAAAGTAATTTCCCCCCTAAAAAGAACTGAACTGCCGAAGAAGAAAGACTGGGAACTGGTTCCCTCAACACATCCTTGCAAGGGTGAGCATGATGATTACCAGGTTATGCTCAAATGTCTCAAGCTCTTTACACTCTGGCTGATGTCTGCTATCTGAAATTTTAAACCTCTAAACACTGATTAAAAGCTACCCACTGACAGAGAAAATATTTGTTAGTTTACTCCAAGTTTATTAGATGTTAGACCTAATTAAAAGTTCCAATGCGTGGTAAATGCTTCTTTAATTACAGTGAGACAGGAACATTAAAATTGTGGTTTTGTAGAGAAAGAACATCTAATTAGCCTGGTATATTTAGGGCATTATTTCTATCTATTTGAAATACATTGCACTACATGTTGCTTATTCCAGTCAGAGCTTTACAGAAATGCGTTCCAATCAAAAAACCACTTTTTCTAATTTCCTGTACTGTTTTTTTTTTTTTTTAATGTTTAATTTATTCTTAATGAAAGAAACTAGACTGAGAGTCCCTGGAGGATGAATCCCCTTGTTTATGCACAGACAGATAACAGGCACTGCATGTATCAGTACTGGGATCTTTGTTAGGAGCAATTTGGGAGCTACAAATCCATCATTCAGTCCTCCATCTCATCATGTGCGTCACCAACAAGGAACTCAAGTTTTTAGGATGTGGGAACTTGCTCTCCAAGACTGAGATGATCTTACTCAATTTATCCAGCTAAACACACTTCTACATGGTTGTATTGTCAGAGGCACAATCCTGCCCTTCTCCCATCTGTCCCAAATACCTCTTCTAACTTCCAGAGTATCCAAGCTCAAAATCCTCCGCTGTCTCCGCAAAGCTAATAGACCACTTAATTTCAGCTTTGTGAGACCCAAGCCTTGCTTCAAACTCAATGCATGGAGTAAACCTTCACTCCCCCCACAGCAAGCCTTGGAAAGCAGTGGTGTAGGGTTGGCTGGTGTAGTCCTTGAGCTGTGGCTACACACTGTGTAGAAAGTGGGATTGCCCCAGCACCAAGCTGTTATTTTGTGGATGTTATAATGTGCACAAAGGGGAGAACATGTTGAGGCAACCATTTTAACCTCGTAAGGAACACTTCATGAATTTGTGATCTGCATTAACTGTAGGCTTTGTCGTTGCAAGTAGGGAGTGGTGAAGCTTGGTGTTCTTCCATAACCTGTGCTTCAATAACATAGCTGCTTTTGCATGATTTGTATGTTTTCCCAGCCTGGTAAAAACTTTCTGAGTAACTCTGGGGCTTTTTTGTTTTGGAAATTGTTTTGAAATACTGTTAAAGTAGAAATCAACCAACCTAACAAGCAAACCCCCAAAACCCAAAAGCAACCAGCCAACAATGTTTATTAAAGAAACAATTACACTAAAGTGGGGATAAAAAAGGCGAGAGAACTCCCAAAACTCTGTGGGCTGCCAAACCCCATGCTGACAACCTGAAAGTGTTAATTTAAAGGGAAAGAGAGTGCAAAGCATTCACTTGGTCTGTGAAGAGTCTTAGCTCATTTCCCTACATTAGGCATTCTGAGCCATTTGTTCCAAACTAAGTATCAGAAACTATAAAGCCCGCATAAACCAAACCAGGACCCACTAGCTCTCACCTTGCAGATACAAAAGCAGTGTGTTGAGCTGTGACTGCCCCTAGCTGCCCAAGGAAGGACAGGGATAGCCCATGGATAGGCAGGGTCTTGCTTGACACACTGCTTTGGGTGCTGTCTCTTGCACAAACCTTATTGCACATAGTGGCACTGAAGTGGTTGCTGGAGCATGAGTGTGGGGCCCCAGCAGCAAATTATTCTAAGCCCTAAGAAATACATACAGCACAAGCTTCAGACCATGAGTCATAGCTTTCAAGCGTCTCTAGTTACCTCCCTGAGAGCCAGAAGGTTAACACCAAAGACCAGGAGAAAGAAGAGGGAAAGGGCTGGTGCATGGAGAGAACATCCCTGGAGAACCAGTGATTTATCTTCCCAAGGACTTTAACGTAGCTGGAGCGCCCAGACAAGTCTCGTGTTAAGACTCCTATGAATGACATGATCTGCTCTACTGGGCCACATAGTGACAATGCAAAGCCACCACAGCCCTGACCCCATGATGAAGGTGGTCAAGGAATGAAAGCCACCCCCTTTGGGGGCTGCAGCAGGGCATGGAGGGCAGACGGATTGGGACTGACCTCACTACACTATGTGCTCACTGCGTGTCCTAGCCCCTTGGTCCCCTGCCTCTCCTGATGTGCCACATGGAGTACAGCCTCAGTGCAGGCAGAGGTGAGACATGAGCAGAGCATCCAGAGGGCTCACAGCAGCTGAGCAGCCAAGTGCTCACCTCCCTGGGGCACCTCCAGTGAGTGGGCACAGTGAGGTGGGCAGGCTGCAGCCACTGTCTGGGGACTGCAGTGCTGTGAACCTGAGCACATTAAACAGGCCAGTGAAGGTCTGAGCCATGGTCCACATATGGGGATGTAAATGAGTAGCAATGAACTAGTGTGATGTGTTCACCAAAATCAGTTCTTTGAGGGAGGGCATGGGAGGACAGAAAAAAACCCCACTCCTGCTTGCTGGCACGTGAGCCTGAAGCTGGGAGGAAACCACAGAAATAGCACTTGGAAGCTACTGGCACTTGTGCATATGCATGCACATATGTGTGTGTGCAAGGGGGCAGGAGGTCTCAGAACAAAGCCCCGCACCCCTCAGTGTGTTCATCAGCCTCCATCAGAGGAACAAAACTAGCTGCGAGCCAGGAGGTCCCCTGTGGTTTATGCTACCACTTCCAACGCAGCACTGAGGAGAAGGAAAGTCTTTCTCACGGCAGTCCCAGGCTCACATCTAATCAGATCCATGGGGACTTTGCCTAGAAACCCTATCAGATCAGAGTTTCACCACCTTTCTTTTTGTAGGTGGCCGCCTAAGCTGCTGAGAAATCTTCTTGAAGAGCACTCTGCACAGAGAGCCCAGAGCAACTGTCATTTACAGCCAAACAAAACTTTGAAAGTTCTTTTATTCCTTTTCATTTTTCTCTTCATGTTTGATTTTCTTGTGCTTTGAGTATGAATAGTGGGTTTTTTTCCATCTATGGTCTATGTACAATAGCTCTGCATATCTCACTTTGATATCTTACAGGCCATCATCTTAGGGGACTGTCAAAGGCCTCTCAGGGTAATACTGCACTCTATCAACTTTCTCAGCAATTGTCAGTCAATCCCAGATGCTTGTCATCTGCTCCTGGGATCCTTCCTTAAATGTATTTTCCCTGTTCAACAGTCTTGCTGCCTGCAGACTGGAGGCAGTGGGATCAATGTCTAGAGCACCTGCAAAAGCTGGTATAGACCCTCTAGTTGAGCTGTGTAGCATTGTTGTTCCTTCTGTGGCTATCCATGGCAGTGATATATGGATTGCCTATTTTGTTCCTCACACTCCTGCTAACCCATCTTCCCGGCATGGCCCCTCACAGAGAGTGGTGGTGAACCACTCCAGCTGCCTACCCACACTTGAAGGGAAATGCTTTAAACTCCAGGGTGAAGAATGGATGAGCCCACAATTCATGGCAATTAGATGTAGCTAGAAAGGATATAGTTCAGAGCCACCTTGGACTGTGCTTGTCTGCAGGAGTACAGGGGTTAAGGACATAGCTTATGGGTCTTTGCTTGCCAGAAGGGTTGAAGAGCCCACAGCACACCCGAAACAGAGCAACTGGGGAGGGAAACCAGCTGGAGGAGCAGGGTACATGAGTGAAAGTCCTTCTGGCTACAACAACAGCCAGAGCAAAACTGACAAGAGCTCTCAGTCTCCTAATTTCCATGTGTAGGCTGATGAGCAAATGGGGTCTGGCAGGAAGAGCCCTCATGGGGATACTATCACACTGATGCCCAGATGTGCTGTTAAGATTGTTTTTGCAGCTCTCTCTGGAACCTCTGATATTAGGCACTGTCGGGGTTGAGATAAGGGCCTAGAGGGACATTTGTCTTGTCCAGTGTGGAATCTCCTGTGTGGCATCTCCTGTGTTCACAATGGCCTCCTGTTCTCCCTTCCCTCACGTCTTCTGTTTACTGCTTGACTTCATGGCTCATGTGTTTTTCTAGGCAGCAATTGTATCTTTCCATATATCTAAGCAAGGCTGGTCACACGGTGGGCATTACCATCACACAGATGCCAAGCACCTGTATCTCCTTCAGATGAAAAGCTGCCCTCTCCCACTACTGTCTCCCCTGGGCCTTACAAGCCCCACAGCTCCCTGCAGATCTGTGCAAACCTTCCTCTATCCTCCGTGCTCACCTATCCCCACATCTGTAAACATCTGCAGCTCCTTTTCACCCACAACCCCACCATCTTTATCCCAGAGTCAATCTCCCAACAACACAGCTCCTTCCCCAGGCCTGTGGTACCTCCCCTTGCATGCCAGTGCCTGTGGCATCACATCCTCACCCAGCACCATCCTCTTTATTTCCCCTTTCCTCCCGCAACCATTTGTACTGACTCAGGCTTTATTTACCTCCGCAGTTTCAAAAAAATAGGCAAACTCCCTCATCTAGGAAGAGTGTTGGGTTAAAAATTCCCCAATTTAATGCAAAAACATCATTGACCGAGAAATTTGCTTTGGGTGAGCTAGGATCTGGAGAGATACCTGGACTCTGTGAGCTGATTTCCCAACTCTGCTGCCCTTTAGGTGAAAGTGCTCAGCCTTCTTGGTATAGTTTCTCTTCCCGTATCAGATATACAACCCCCTCCTTCACCTGGCAGCAGTGCTTCCTCAAAGAGATATCATTTATTTTAAAGACAAGGCTCTAAACGGATAATGCCCAGCTTTGATAGTGGGCTCAGTACTTGAATGCACTATAAAACATTCAGCAGACTCGATAGCTGCCTTTCTGCTCAGCTGCCTCACAGCCTCAGGGCCTCCCACAGCTCAGGCACGCTCTGCCTTAACCCGTCTCTCCCAGGTCTCCAAAGGTCAGGATGGCTCAGCAGAAAGCAGGTCAACCCAAACCCGAGAGCTCTCCAGAGGGAAACTGGGCCTGGGATGTGCACTCAGGGACCTCAAGAAAGTCCTTCCTCCTGCCTCAGTTGCTTCTGCCTCGAACACCACTTGGCCAGCCTGATGCATCCTATGACACAGGAGTGAAAACAGTTGTGCCCAGCTTCTTGATACCGAGTGATATTGTGACTCATTAATTCCCACCACCTGCACAAGCAAGATGCTGGGGGCTGTGTATCTTGCATCCACATCCTGCTCTGTCTGGCTAGCTCCTGCTCATCTCTGCATCCTTCCATCCAGTGAACTTGAATGCAAGCTGCAGAAAGCAGAAGGAGCAGGAGAGCTGACCAGGAATGAAATCCAGCTCTCAGAGGAAATGTAAGGTGAATGCAATGAGACCAGGAGGTGGGGAGTGGGTGGGCAGTGAGAGGATTCAGAAGGTTTTCTGGAGCTGTGCTACTTGGCTGAGCATTGGTCCTCATCAGCAAGCCTGCAAAACATAAAGAGGTGGGAAGCTTTCTCCTGTGTGGAGTTGTGCAGGCTCACGGAACAACCGAGCAGCACCCAGCCACCAGAAACAAACCCAGGAGGAAGAAAGTGCATGTAATGCCTCACCTGCTCTGTTTGCAGCCACCCTCCTCTTCAAAGATGCTCCAGCTAAGGCAAAAACCTGCACAGAGCCCACCAAGCTGTTATTTTTCCATCACAGAAGTGCCAGCAACCTGCAGGCAGTTTAAGAGTGTTTGAGTTGTGGCAATAACTGGGGTCCCAGCAAGATGAAAGTGCTGGCCTATGCAGTGCAAACCCACTGCAGGACAGAGAAAGTTGGGGCAGACCTGTGTAGCATCACACAAGGTGATGGCTGAGCTCTCCCACCCATGCAGGTGCACAAAACCATCCCTTTGTAAAGCTGTCAGTACATAGCAGCCCCCAGGACTTACAGCCATTTCTTCCCCACTCATTTTTGGGGTTCAGCTCTTTCCTTTTCCTAGGCTGCTGGTGAATGGGAAGAGCCATGACTCCCGCTCATACAGCACAGGGAGCTGCATGGTGCAGTCACGGGGCCATCAGCAATCTACTCATGGAGAGGGAAAGAGAACAGGATCAAAGATTAAAGATTGGGCCACAAAGTTGATTAGAGGGATGGAGCACCTCTCCTATGAGGACAGACTGAGAGAGCTGGGGCTGTTCAGCCTGGAAAAGA
>VZRU01011327.1:93347-181049 GCA_013398155.1 Pedionomus torquatus
CCAGAGAAGCTGTGGATGCTTCTGTGGATGCATCACTGAAAATATTCAAAGCCGGGCTGGATGGGGCTTTGAGCAACCTGCTCTAGTGGGAGGTGTCCCTGCCCATGGCAGGGGGGTTGGAACTTGATGACTAAGGTCCTTTCCAACTCTAACCATTCTATGATTCTGTGTCCAGATCTCTGGGGAAAATGTTTTTTTCCACTGGATTGGGAGAAAACTGCTCCCCCTGTGCTCTGAGAATGAACAATGTATAACATCTAAAAAAACCTGGCAGTTCACAGATTGTAATAGGGGCTAAAATTTATAATCTCCTGCATAGCCCTAACAGTGTCTATTAAATCTGCAGACAAAGCATTTGCTGAGATTGTGGAAAATCTACAAAAAACAACTATCCTCAGAATCACTGGAGATGATAGAGCATTTCTGTTTTTATAAAGAGAATCTGAAAGAAAATGAACATTTCTGTAAACGTGGCTGGAATAGAGAAATGGTCAGAGCTTTGCCAGGGTGCAGGGAATATAAATGATGCATGAAGGAACTGGGTACTCTGTGTTCAGGGAAATAAAACAACCCCCAACCAATAGTTATAGAATGAGGTTGATTTGACCCCAAACCTGCTCAAAAAATTGGATTATCACCGGAAACAAGTACTAAAGATGTCAGGGATTTGTGACAGCATTGTAAGTTCTGTGCAATGCATTAATGAAGAGCCTTGCAAAAAGCATGGTGTGGACAACTGTCAAAAGCAAAGTGCTTTCGCTGCAAGAAACGATGCTGCTATGAAAGTGTTGTCAGTTCTTGTAGGAACTGCTTGGGCCTGTGTCCAGGTGAGTGCTGAAAGCATCAGGCGGTAGAAGCAATTGGCTCTGATTGCAGATCCCTGTGCTCCGCTTTCAAGTTTCAACCCAGGCAAATGAAGGCTCCTAACAACAGCAACCGGACTGCAGAGGAGGGGAATACTCCTGGCTTCTCACTATTTTAATTCCAAGTCTGAAAGTACTGTTGGGAGGAACCAGGTTGTTTCTGGTGCTGGCTGCAGGCAGCAGCAGTTTAAGTGCAATGAAGAGGAGTCAGGCAGTCTCCTTGCACACCACTGACGGGGTGCCACCAGAAATGCTGAGGAAGCTGGAGTGGGTGCTGCTAGGATGGATGAGATAACGTCTGCACGCTAATGACTGCCTTTGCCTTTCTTTGTCTGAAAACAACAGCTAAGTGTACGTCAAGGGTGCCCAATGCACAGTGCCAGAGCACATCATTCTACAATGTTCTGATGCTGCCTATCTGTGGGAAGATTCCAACCAGGAGTTTTGCGTGGCGGCTAAAGGAGAAAATGTCCTGTGGGATCCTGGTAACCCCCTAAAGACCCCAGACAGGGTGCTCTGCGCCTGTGTATGGCCCAGGTCTACACCAGCCCATCTGGCCATTTTCAGGACATGTATCTCTTGTAAGGATCTGTCTGTGCTGCAGCTACATCAGCACAGTCCAGGCAGTGTGGGGATGAGGACCTCCATGGAAAGGTGACAAAGGGACAGGTCCCCTCTCTTCGCAGGTGAAGCTCACAGCAACACAAGGGTGCACAAACAAGACTCACAACCTTACTACAAGTGACTGTAAGAAAAGAGAGTAGGAAATTCCTGTAGGTAGATTGAGAGAAGAAGACTCTCTTCCACACTCTGGTGCTGTGCCTCTAAGTTGCCATTGAGAGAGATGCTGTACATCTCCCTGAGTGCTTTACCCTACTGCATACCACCACTGACCTGGGCCTTTTTCCTTTCTTAGCATCCTCCTGCCCTGGGCACTGCTTACAAGCACAGCTCGGGCTGCCAACAGGGTGGGCAGGGACCCTCCGCACCAGCAGAGGAGCCGCAGGTGAGTCAGAGATTGCAGAGCACACGTGTTTTCAGCCTGCGGTTTGCTACAGACAGCAACAGACATGTGAGGTCATGTTACTATCACAGAAAAGCACCCTGTGTGCCCAGGCCAGGGTAGAACTGGTGTCTCGGTTGGGGGCTCCATTTCAGTATCCCTAGGGCTAGCCGTGCTTTGAGGAAGGACTGTCTGATGTGAGACAGGACACAAAAGGCTTCCTGGCCTGGGAAGATCTTACAGAGAAGGTCTAAATTGGCAAGAGCCTGTATCAGTCCAGTACATTACCTGCCTCAAGCCAAGCCTAGCTGTGATGGTTGGGGAGGGATGCGTGCAAGCAGAAAAACCCCAGGGCCATAGAAAAATTGTCTGTCATTTTCCTGGGATGGCCGTGAAGGTGAGGGATGTCCCTCTGCAACCAGCCTGGCCTCAACATTCTGGACCAGTGATGGGGAGCATTAGGAGACCAGAATTACTGGACTAGAACAAGACACCCTTTCTCCTGGTTTCAGAGGCCAGGGGCTATTCTCTGGTGAGGAAAGCAAGCAGCATGACCTGGTGCTGACATCCATGCAGCTAAAGTCTCTTCTCCTGAAGCAGCATGGTCTCACCCTTACACCCTGCTGGCAACAGTCCCCAGGCTGTTCCTTCAACTGAGCATAGAAGTGTTTTAACCCTGTGGACCCTGACAATTAAGAATGCAGAAGATACAGTATCTGAAAGAGATTTGAACTTAACAAGCTAGAAGTCAAAAGAGAGAAGGAAAGCAGTGCCTGGAGCTGACGTTGCTCTTGGAGTCCAACCAGATTTGGGAGTTTCATTCAATTAAAGATGTTTTTATTTAATAAAAGGCATTTGTGCTCAGGCTGCATACAGAAACAGACATATGGCAGAGAGAGAGAGCAGCTGGTCCACAGCAATGGTCTCCATCAAGGCACTGCTACAGCACCTTCCCCTCAGGGGACTCCCGCAGGTAACGAGGTCCCTTAGTGCTGCTCTGCAGCTGCCCCTGGGGTGGGCCAGGGCAGCACTTACAGAAATCAGCCAAGGAATGATGAATATCGGCATGGTGCTAAAAGCACTGCCACAGACTTTGTGGTACAGTCACAAAAGCAGGGCTAAAAATTGTAAAGGCATCACTGAAGTCTGTGTTTCTGGATTTAGCTACAAGATTGCTCATCCTGCAGCAAGGCTTCCTGTCGTGTCAGACCACACCAGTGATGCAGAAAGCCACTGCTGTTTGCTTTAGCACTGCGCATGTGCCTCGCAAGCTTCCCGTGAGGACACTGACCACACAAGGTCCTGCTTATTTTAGATCTGGTGAAATCTTTACTATGGGGAGACCCTCTGGAGACATCAAGTGCTTTAAAAGACCTTGTTGACCCCTCAGAGCTAATGAAGGGAGCAGACAGAAGTGGGTCCCACACATGCTGCATTAGTCTGAGATACAGTCTCTGTAAACTGCTGGGAAGTCCAGTGCTCACTGCAGAGTGAGGAGATGCCTCGATGAGCCAGGACTGGAAAAAGACACCCACATAAACTCAGAGCTGTGATTCAGCTTGCTTTTGCAGAGGCAAGGGAAGTAGTGGGGAAGATTCTGTGCTCCAGCATCCTCTGCACCTGTGGCAGGAAAACCAGCTGTGGAGCAGATATTCCCTTGGTTTTCTCTCCCCCACCAAGCAAGCAGGCACAGCTACTGTAAAGTCGGATCCCTCAAAAGAATAGGGCCATTGAGGTGCTCTTGGGAGATGCTTTGAAGATCTCTTTGCTTCTAGTAGAAGCTGGGAGTTCCCAAGTCTAAATGGTGATCAGAAACTCATTGCTTGGGTCTGTTCTGGAAAGCACCCCTTTAGTTCCCACAGCCAAGATATTCCTCCATAAAACGTGCAAAGGAAGCAAGGAGAAGGGTTGGGTGATACCTCCCATCTTTGTGATTTGCTTGTGCAACCAGGAGCAAAACCTGCCCTCTCCCGCCTACCCATTAGATGTCTGCTAATGCCTCCATGTGAAATAAGCACCCCAGATTCCTCTGACAGCGGAAGAACCATTTTAAGGACAAGAGAAATCTCATCTATTCCAGATGAAAAGAGCAGATGAACTACCCTCTGAAAATACTTAGCAGTGCAAGGAATTGCACAGTCTGTTATTGAGACATTAACCCTGGGCTTTGTTGTTATACATTTCTTTTGTTCTTTATTTTTTTCCTAAGTGGAGTCTCAGACATTCCTGACAGGTCCAAGACATACTGTTCCTTCAGAGGGAAGGAACTCAAGCAGAGAAGTTTGTGCAGAAAAAAAGAAGTTTGGGAACCAGATGCAAGTTTTGAAGAAGGCTGAAGGAGTTGGTTTGGGGTCCCCAGGAGGGGATATCCTTGTGTTCCTTCTGGACCCCTATCTTTTACTCTAAGTGGCTTTTGTTCTAGCTGTCTTACCTTTAAGGAACTCAGCTGATTATAAAGTCTACATGAAACTCACACCATTGGGAGCACGATGCAGCTGGCTCTGATGTTATAGAATAATGCAAAGAGTAATGAAGTTTCCTTTTTTGTCACTGCTTGGGTTTTGTGATCAAGAACCATACCCTTATTTAGCAACTATAACTCAGGTGATTAATAAGCCAGCACACAGGTATCCTGAGGGACACGTAGCTAACAGTCAGTGCATGAGAATAAAGAAGCACAAGCTGGGGGTTTTCAATTCATGTGACCTATAGCAAGAAGGGAAGCAAACAAAGAGGTATCTGTAGTCCCCAATGACCCAAAGAGAGATCTGGCACGAGAGTCTACTAATATGTACAGCAATCATTTGGAAAACTGTAATGTGGAATATCTGAACCCTACATTAAACTGTTCGCTAAATCTCTGAATTGTCAGGTTCTGGACTGGTGTCTTCATTCTAAAAGGGTGTTTGTGGCTGAGCTCCTATGTGAAACTCACGCTCTCTGGTAAGAGGTAGGTAGCTGGGACTATTGTATATCCACTCCAGCAGGAAAGGATTTCCAATTCTAGCCATAGACAGCAAAATTGGCCAGTACACACCAGACTTTTATTAACTTGCTCTAAAATCAGCCTCTGGCTTCTGAGCTCTGCCAACACTATTTTTCACATTTTTTCAACGTTGTGCATTTTGCTGGTGTTGCTCATGCACCCTTCATTCCACAGGCTATCTCAAGGCAATCTCTACTCCCTGCTTCATCTCCCAATCTTAAGGCTTTTAAAACCTTAATGTAATATCAGAAAGAAGAATTCTATCCAATTCCCTTGTCTGCTGTGTTATTCACTCCCCACTGTTCCCTGTTGCCCTTGAAAAATGGTTCAGACCAATTTTGAACTCCCTCAGCAGACTTTTTGAGTTTTCTTTCAGTGTGCCTATTTAAAACTAAAAGCAAAACAAACACAGGAAAGTCCACAAAAGCTCTGTGTGTACCTTGCTACCTAGAAAGCAATTCAACCCATTAGATTTTCTCCAGTGGTTTTAACGTGCAGAGTCTCAGGGGTTAGTGCAATGAACGTTAGTCATAAGCTAATCGGAAACAGAGGTGCTTAAATAATTCATAGGCTGCCTTTCTTCCCAAAGTATCTCAATACACAGCCCTGTCATATCATCAGTGCAATGCTACCAAAAGGCATTTGACTTCGCAGGGAGTGTCAGTCAACTCAGAGGCGATGGAGGAAATTTCTGCAAAAAGCCATACTTGAGGAGATGTAGTGACCCAGGGAATTCCTGCTTAGGGAAGCACATCTTTTTTTCCAGAGGAGCTAGGGGAGGGCACTGCTGTATCTCTGCTCTTGCAAACACTTAAATAGCTTTCTAAAACACAAACCCAAAAGAATAATCTTTGGGTATGGACTAAGCATAGGGCCATCCCCAGGCACTGACCCCTTGGGAACTGGGAAGAGAAAGGGGGTTTGCTCTCAGAGGCATAATCGAGGTCTGGGCATGTATGGAATTGCTCTGGAAGCACAGCTGTAGATCGCTGCCAATCAGCGAAGGGAGACCCCTCTGCTGCCCAGGACAAGGCTGGAGCTGGACCCCCCCATCATTGCTAGGCAGAGCTGCGGTTACCTGCTTGTGACATAGTTGTGCATATGAGGTTTTCCATACCAGCATCACCTAATGGCCCTGAATCACTGTATCCTTTGCATTATTTATTTTTATTTATGCATCCTTGCATATTAGGCAATGGCCTAATAAAAGGCTGACTTGTATGACTGCAAAATATCTGCTTGCTGCCAAGAGAATAACTCTCTGACAGGGCAGGGCCATTTCTGACCTTAGGGGAAGAGTAGCTCTAAGAAACAGTGATGCTAAAATTAGAGGGTAAGTCCAAAAGGAGTGGGGCTGCTTGTGACTTGCAAGAGGGGGAAGTCTAATGCTAATGGGTACTCCTGGGATGGTGTAAAGCAAGAGAGACCAATACAACTTCTGGAAGTGGCATCTAATAAAGAGAGGCCTTATTAGTGGCATCTAATAAGGAGAAGGCAAGGAAAGAAGGCAGTGTGACACCAGAGAGGTGACAAGGACACAAATGATGCACAGTAGAGGGGAAGGAAAAGATGAGAGCCCAGATGACACCAGGAAATGCTGCCTTGAATCTGGTGTGCAACCACAGTGACAGAGATATGAAGGAGGCAACTGAGTGAGTATCAAAGAGTGTCCGTTTGTTCCAAGTTGATGGGCAGCATCTGACAAGTGCAAAGTTTGGGATGAGGGAGCTGGGATGTAGACTGAAAACGGACAAGGAAAGTTTCCCAGCAGAAGAGCAGGACATCCTCTCAACTGTCAGGAATGAAGAAGGTCACAAATTCTCCCAAAAAAGAGCCAGACTGGTTAAGGGGCTTGAACTGTAAGATGGTGTTGTTGGATTTACTGACAGCTCTGGAAAGGGAAGAGAAGTAGATAGACTCCAATTAGCTACATTTACACAGGTACTTGTCTCTGACTTAGGGTACATCAGTCAAAGAGCATCCCACAGATGAAAAACTTTTGTCACCTCTCTCTAGTCTCCTGCTGAAAAAAATGGCAAACAGAAACATGCCTACAGCAAAAATGTAGTTGTTCAGCAGTCTGAAAAAAAAAAGCTGAGGACTCCCCCCCGAGACCTAACAGCTAGAAAAGAAACTCCTCCTTATGCCATGGATCACAAGATTGTATTACTACATACATTGGTTTACTTAGCTACATGCGTCATAAACTTTGTTAAATTATTCTCACCATTAGCAGGGTAATTTCTTGTGGCAAGGAGTTCCACAGCTCAGCACATGATGTGCGCAGCAGCACAGCTTGGTTTGCAGTATTGGTTTGCCTAAAGGAGCCAAACTTGCTCTTATTTGCACAGT
Organism: Pedionomus torquatus; assembly: GCA_013398155.1. Lineage (NCBI taxonomy): Eukaryota > Metazoa > Chordata > Aves > Charadriiformes > Pedionomidae > Pedionomus > Pedionomus torquatus. The sequence continues at coordinate 100,552 of VZRU01011327.1, forward strand.
GAATTCTCCTTGCTCTCAACATGCTGAGAACAAAGGTGAGTGTGAGACATCCATTAGCCCACAAACCTTGCTGGACATTGCAGTCTAATCCCCTCAGACCTGCTTGCTTCTGGCACTTGCAGAGTACAGGCAGCAAGGGGTTTCTGCAGGTCTGCAGATTCTCCTCTTGTTACCTGAGGGTGCTATGCACAGCTAGATAAAAGCCTCCACTAAATAAGTTATTCTCAACTAATCACACCAGACAGCCAGTATTTCCCTTTAGAATCACCTTTCAGGCTTTAGGTTCCAGCAGACTCTTCTATAAATACTGTTTTTTCATCAAGCGCCTGACTCATCCAGTACGCAGGGGCAGGCTGAGGGCAGCCCCCAAGCTTCTCCTGTGAAGGAGCTATGTTAGTATCAATTCCCAGTGTTAGCGCACAGGGAGAGGGTGCTCTGGGAGTGAGGGCAACCCCATCCCTAGGTGCTCACCTAAACCACATCTGGGCCCATCATCCTCAGGGGGAGGAGGAGGGGCTAAGTGGCTGGTGGTGAGCAATTCGGGGACCACCTGCAGCATCTGAATGCCACTTCGAATGTGGCACCACCTGGGGACACTGCTCAGCCCCTCCCTTCCTAAGCCTACCAACAAACTGAGCCTGTGCTTTCTCATTACCATACCCTCTTGTGAGTCCGGCTTTCTCTCCATCTAATGTCAAAGCCAGATTCATATTTCAATATCCACATGACCTATAATGGACCTTGGTAAAATCAATCAATGTGCTTTCCCTCATTTCCCCACGTCCATCTGCTTAATGGAGGAAATAGCTGCTGCTCAAGACCTTGAAATTCAATGGGTCTTTTTTCCCTTACACAAATGTGCTTGACCGTGAGTTAAAAAAAAAAAAAAAAAGAAGTAAAAGCAGAGCCTCACAATGACAATCTTTTTCTTTCTGTTTTTCAAAGGGAGAATGGATCTAAGTGACTGGCACAGCATGAATAGGGATCTTCCCTGGGGTAAATCCAGCAGGATCACACAAGAATTTTCCCTGAATCTATCAGGCAGTTAGCCTGAATTTCCTCTGATTTCAGGATCCCAAAAAAGTATTGAGAACTCAGCAGATCAGAGGCATTCACAGTTTGCCTTATTTGTTGTCACCTATCTCAGAAGGGTGAGTGAAGAGAGGTTCTTCCCTTTCTTTTTCTGTAGTGTGGGAGAAACGGGCTTATAGGAATGGAAAAGAAGACAGGTTAATAGCCCTTTTACTTTCATATTTCTTACCTTTTGCAACGTAATTGGTAGGACTATGACAGAGACCCCTTTCCTCTGTGGAGATACAGCTTGGTGCCAAACCACTGGCAAGAGTGAAGACATATGAACAAACCCGGGCCATGGACATTAGTCATTGTCCTGTGCTTTGCCAAAAAAAAGCCTTGCACTGAACAGGGGGAACTGCAACAGGATAGGATAGGATAGGATAGGATAGGATAGGATAGGATAGGATAGGATAGGATAGGATAGGATAGGATAAGAGCAGAGCAAAGCTGTCAGATCAGGTGAAGCGATGGAGCCAAGTTCCTAAACCTTTGGAAAATTCAAAGGAAATCCATACAGGGCAAATATTTAGCCACCATGCTGGGCCACTCTGGACCTCATAGCAGGCAGTACAGCAGACAATACAAAAAGAGCAGCCAGAAACTAATAAAACAGCAGAAGGAAAAGGTTAAAGTGCAGTTAAAACACTGGCTGATCAGCTGGGCTAAGCAGAGAGGACCCCTGTCAGGAGAAGATGATGTGCTGTTGCAGGGGTAAGCAGGATTGTGCAGACACTGTACACTGCAGCCAGTGGCCCCAAAGTCTTTAACTCACTCAGTACCTGTATCTTCCATGCCTTTTCACTTCCATCCACAGAGTGACCTCTCTTGCCATCCCCTTTCTAGGCCAAGAAATGCTTTATTTATCCAGGGCCATTTGATGCATCTATCCACATAAATTTAACTTCCTTTTATCCTCTTGCACTTCTCCAGATTCCCATTAGCACAGGTTTGAAGCAGAACATCAGCTCTTAGAGCTCTTTACCAGGTTGTTTACTGCAGCATCTCTCTGAAGTCAGAGAAACTGCAGCCCTGGTGTCAAATTCCGTTTTAACTACACAATCAGTTATCAGCCCATTACCATAATAAGGAGATTAAAAGCGCTGAGAAATGCACAGTTTACTCATGGCTGGGGACTTGGCTGCTGTCTTCCCAGATCCCACTGGGTCCACTTTGCTCTGCCTGTCACTTTCCTCCAGGATCACTGGGGAGAGAGACGGTGGAGGTGATGGGCAACACCAGGCACCAGCAGGGGTTGAGGCAGGTGATATCACATACCCAGAACCTCTCAGGGTAAGTAGGTCAGGCCAGGTCACCTTCCTTGGGTCCTTCAACATCTTCTTTCTTCTTTGAGGGTGTAACTTGAAACATTTTACCACCAGCAACTTTGGGTTTAGAGGTCTGTTTCCCCTGCACCCGTTCTTTTGTTTATCATTCTTCTGGGACCAGCCTGGGAATTGGAACTCTATGATCTTTGAGGTCCCTTCCAACTCTATTCTATGATTCTATGATCCAGAGAAACTCTAGCTGGATCCAACCCCATTTCTGCCTCCCACCTGCAGAGGGCAGAAGATAGGGTTTCAACAGCATACAACAATTTCCATCTAATTCTGTTTCACAGAGGCTCAGGGGATATTTCTGAAGTAGCAGATGCGCTCCAACACAGCATGGTGAAGGCAGGCAGGGACCAGGATGCCGATGGATGCCTCCTATGAACATTTCTCAGGAGTGTGAGCCAAATCTATCTCTAGACTGCAGCAGCTGAGTGCAAGTGCGGAGCCGAGCACTGGTTGCACCAGTGAGTCACTTCTCACCAAGAGCAAACATCTCACTGAGAGGAAAGCAGTACCTGTGCCGACTCCCGATTTATTCATGTGGCATCGCCAGGAGACCTTCAACCATTACATTGAAATCCAAGCATTTTACAAAATCTAACTACCAGATTGCTTCTCTTTTATGTGTGATCAGTGAAGGCCGGATTTACTTCCTCTCCCCAGACTGGTTTTATTTTCTTATCAGTCTTTCATTCCCACCTCCCAGACCAATTGCCAATGACTTCAGCTTCTCACTCCGGGAGGCAAGGAGCCCTTGCTTCAGGCCTGGAAGGTTGTGTCAGCGCAGGAAAGATGGACAATTTCCCCCATTTGAGCACTAGCAAAGCTGCTCAGCCCCCTGTCCAGTCATTGTCACAATCACGCCAGGTGAGCTGGCAGAAAAGGCTCTGGGATGTCTGAGCTTGGGAATAGGTGCTAGGTAGAGGAGTGTTAGGGGAGGAGCCAGCATTTACCAAGCAAACACACAGAGCTGTAACTATAGCAATGGGAACAGCACTGGGAGCATAGAAGGACAGAGCCTCACAATATTTACCATCTGTGTTATATTTTCTGTGGCCTGCACACCCAGAATACATTTGCTGCTACAGCATGAGAAAGGACACCACAGTCTCAGCATCCAGATCCCGAGCCAAGATGGGAAACACACACTAAATTGCATGGGCAAAAGGAAGCATTTTATACAGGTTAATCACTAGTAACACTGCTATGCTGCAGAAGCCGCACAAAACTCCAACTGTAGGTGATAATCAAGTACCCCTCCCCAGTTTTACAGTATTTCACTTCACGTCCTGCCCTGCCACCTTCTGTCCTGTCCCTCCAACCAGCTTCTGTGCTCCAAGCCACATTTCAAGGGGAAGAATACCAGACCATGGAGACACACCCACCCATCCCCCTGGTGCTGACCCAGAAACTTCTAGCTTTACTTGCTAGTAGAATTTGAACCTGTCAGCAACTAGCATTACAAGTCATTTCTGTCACTCCCAGAGGTACTAGTAGTTGGAGACTCTTACACTAACGTAAGAAATGGTCCAGGAACTAGAGACAACCCAGCAGGGGCTGCACTGGAAAGCAAAGGTGAACTCAGCAAGACAGTCAAGATGCAAGCAGCTTGCAGTGTCACCCTGATCAAGAGGCTTCACCAGCCTGGACTACATTTTACACACACACACACACATCAAGTTTTGACTCTAAATTTTCCCCCAGCAGTGCTTTTACTATCAATGCCAATGCAGAGTTTTTTCCCCAAAACATCGTTCGATAGTTTGGAGCTTGAAGCCTACCTATGAGACTGCAAATACTATTCAAAGGTAACACAATAGAGTAACACCCTAGCAAGAAGAGTTGCTGGGCAAAAGATGCTTGCAGGACCAAGCACTGGGTCCGCTTGAGCTGTTTATGGCTGTGCAGGTAATTGAGATGAGACAGCAATAAGTCAGAGGGAGGGGAAGAGCTTCCCAACGTCCCCAAAGAACATGGCATCTGCTGCATGTATCCCTCACTCCTGGTCCCAGTAAAGGCTCAGAGCTGGAGTAGGGTGGGGTGAGTCTGGTGTTCCCCAAGGACGTTCCCCTTCTGCACCTCTCTAGTTAAGATATCAGAGGTGAGATTTGTCACTTAACCATCTGGAATAGGCAGTCACAGGAGGCTGCTGCTCCTCAGTCTGTCACACTCTTAAACTGTGCTAATGTCATTCAGATGTTTCACAAAACAGCCCTGACAAGCAAGCATGAAATTAAGACGTTTGTGGAGCCGGCCAAGTGGGAAATGACAACAGGGGAGCAGGGAAAGGCAGGGGAGAAGGATACATTCTGAGGCAGCAGGCTGCACTGGGCGCTTTTTGCTTCCTCTCACTCCCATGGATGTGCTACACCTTGGACCAGCTCAGACAGGAGGGCTGATGCAGTGGCATCTCCTTGCCAGGGAAAGCCAGGAAGCATTTGCCCTGCTTGCCCTTTGCTGCCCTTACTTTGCCCAGCCTCAGGATGGAAGCCACAACAACCCCTCATGTTCTCACTGAACTGGGATTTCTATCCAGGGGATTTCATTCCCGGGGAAGCACACAGCAAACCCCACAATGCCACATCTCTGGGGGGTTTCTCTGCAGGCAGAGGACTGGGCATCCCATCCTCCTGCCTCGGTCCGAGCGGTGGTGCAAGCTGCTGGGGCAGCTGGTTCTTATTTCATACCACAAAGCAGTTTTATCAGCAGGGAGTTGACATGGGGCTTTAAAACACTTTCTAATTAAGGAGCAGGCCAGCCTGGAAAGCAATTAGGTTTGATGCATCCCGTGTTTGAGAAAGGCTGTGTTGCAAGCTCTGGAAAACATCCTGAGCTACAGCAATTAAATCTTCTCCTTCCCATTCCTCCCTGGCCTCCTCATTTGCAGAAATGTTCTCAGTGCACAGCTCTCAACCGTGTACCCACTGCCCTGAGCACAAGGGTGCCCCCAGGGCCGAGATGGGACGCAGCCAAAGCAGGTGAGGTGCAAATAGACCATGTGTAGCAGGGAAAAAGCACAGTGCAGTTTAGACTGGAAGGAGGTAATTGGCTGTAAGGCAGCTAGCCATGGCTGCCAAGGTTAATCCAGCCCTTTTCCCATTGCCCCATCCTCATGGGAAGCTAAACTGCTCTCCCCTCAGACCTCTGGGCTTTGCAGAGCTGGTAAACTGCTAAAATGTGTGGGATTCACAACCAGCAGGGAAGACATTCAGCTACGGCATGGCATGCAGGCCAAGACCCACACCTCACTTCCCCACAGACTCTTAGCTTGCCTTTGAGCCAATCCATGCAGCTGCCTGTGCCTCAGTTTCCCCTGCTGCAAGATAGCAGTGAAATAGCTATAGCAAGGCTATATCCCTTTGTCTGTTCAGAATGCCAGCAGAATTAATCAAAACTTTTTTTTTCCCCTCCCTTTTGCTCTGCAACCATGACAAAAAAATCACTTTCTTCAAAATAATCCATGAAAACATTTCACTTTTTCAGACGTCATTTTTGTAGAGCTTTCTCTCATTTTCCTCATGTGGAAAAAGGCGAAGAAAACAGAGTACATATTTGTTATACATATTTGTTATTTTTTTCCATCTACAAAACATAATGTTTGACAGAAACAACAATCTGCTACCTAAAAATGTATATAGAAAAGGGTCATTTTTTTAAAAAAACAGAACATATTTCAAAAGAAAACAAGCCAACCATTTCCAATTAGAAGTTCCTGAGAGTGGAATCTGTGATGCTGAGCTCACCCCGCTGCTGGTAGGCTCCTTCCCCTCCTCTGCAAGGGGCTGCCTGCTTTCCTCCATAGGGAGGGGGAGGAAGGACATGGGCTCAGGAGTCCAGAAGCAGGTAGAGAGACAGAGAGAGAAGGAAATAAGCCATAAAAGAAGAAAAGAATGAAAAGAAAGGAAAGGGAAGGAAAAGGAAAAGAAAAAAATGGAGAAAAGAAAAAAACAAGCAAAAGAAATAAAAAGTACTGCTTTAACTGCTGTCAAAATTTAAAATAAAAGGCACATGAAATCTCTGAGATTAAAATTTTTCCTGATGCTGCCCAAGCATGAGGAGGGAGATGGTGGCAGAAGGAGAAACTCGGTGGGGGATGTGGGGGGTGTGGGGTGGAGAAAGGCTGGAGAAGCAGCATTATGAAAGGGGTGGAAAAGGGGTGGAAAAGCGGGTGGCCACAGAACTCCAGCACAGCAGCCCCTGGGGAATGGGCTTGAGGTGCTCCTGCTCCTTGCCTTTGGTAAGCACCAGGTCTTATTTTCTCATCCTCTGACAAGGAGGCATCCTTCTTCCATCACACCCCCCATCTTACTCACCCATGCTCCTTCCTCACTCCTCTCCCTTTCTCTTTTTCCTCCTTCCAGATACTTTCACCGTATTTCCATCCTGTTTCACCCACACCTTCCTTCACTCCCTCCTTGTCTCCTTGCTCCCCTGTTTTCAAGCTGCTTCTCCCTCCCTCTCCCCCTCCATCCCTCTCGCTTTGGCTCCCCTGCAGCTCCCTGAGGAGCTCTCTAATGACTTAAATGAAAGCCAGCCTTCTTTATCTTCAATAGCCCTCCTTGCTGGAACCCCAGGAGGATCCAGCCAGGCACAGCAATTAGGAAACCAGTGCCTGGGGCTGCTGCATTTGCAATGTCAGCTTGGAGATCCTCTCTGCCCTCTTCAAGAAGAGAAGGAGGTCTCCATAAAGTTGCAAGCACTGCCAGCACAGTGACAGAGGCTACTGCAGAGCCTCAGGAAGGCTTCTCAAAGCAAAGCAGGTCCTTTTGCCTCTCTTTCTGCCCTCCACCCTCCTTCTGGCTGCTAGCGCATCTCAGCCCACCAGCAGCATAGTGCTTTTCAAGTTCTTTACGGGACTTACAGACCCTCAGAGCTCAGTCTCAGAGCCAACTCCAAGGCTGGAAACATGCAACAGCCCCAGTATGCCACAGGTGGGGCAGGGTCTGGCTGGGGAGCCATCTCTGAGCACACCAAACCTGGTTTCACACTTCACACAAAATGACACTTAGCTCTGGGCAGTGTGGAGGGTCACAGCCTCTGCTGCGGTATATCTTCTCAAAGTCCCTTCTCATTTCCAAACACAGCAAACTCATTGCAGCCTCACCCTTCCCAGCTCCCACTGAGCTGCCCTCTCAGTGCACTGATCACTGTACCCAAGGCAAACCACTGGCAAGTGATCAACATTAGAATCTGAGGTCTCTGGTCCCACATGGGATGGAAGGGATGGGTAGAACAAAGCTTTTCTTCTGCCCTTAGAGACAGCAGGATGGCTTGAATAGACCCGTTCTCTCCAGACGTATAGAAGGTTACTTCCCAAAACCCCTGGTTCTCTTATGTTTCTCTGTCTCAACCAAACTATCAAAACCACCACTGTGACAATGGAGCTGAGGGTGCCCTAGCATCACTTCTGATTTGCCAGGGAACCCAGCTCCAGCGTGACCCTTTTGGCTGCTGCTTTCTCCAAAATCTTGGCTCTTCGTGCCTCCCTTCCTCTTACTAAAGCATCCCTGATAAAGCCAGACAAAGCCAATGCCTCTCATGTGCTGATGAAAAGCCTCTTTTGAAAAGTCTCTTGAGAAATGCTTCCCATTATAGTTAATTCTGTTGTTCTTTAATACTAGCTGCCCCTCTCCTCTGCTTTGTCTTGGTTAGCCTCTATTTGTGGGAAAACAAGACCTCAGAACAGGATGCATTTCACTGTTGTTTTTTTTTTTTTATCTGAGCAAGTCACCCTGGGGTCTCTGCTTAGTCAGAGAAGAAAGCAGACTCTTCCATGACGTAATTTGTCTCATGCTAAAGTCAATGTCTAAAATAAGTCAGAAGAATCAGGTCCTAAAAGCACCTTGTCTGCCTTCCCTAGGGAGAAGGGAAACAAGCGGCTCATTCGGGCAGAGACAGGCAGACTGGAGATGTCCAAGGCAGGCAGTAAGTCCCTGCTAGGTCTCCTGAAGACCTGTCTCAGGGACTGTCCTCCACCTGCCCTGTCCCTGGAAACCTGTGGATGATTCTTGGTGGAGATGGATCTGCAAGGATGGGGCCACAGTGAGACAGGGCTGCACATGAACACAAGCAACAGGGATTGTCCCTGGAAATACTTAAAAAACGGGGTATATGTGGTGCTGAGGGACATGGTTTAGTGGTGGATTTGGCAGTTAGGTTAATGGTTGGACTCAGTGGTCATAAAGGTCCCTTCCTAGATGAATCTATGATGTTATGATCACAAGGGGAGAGACCAAAATCTAAGGAGGAGAAACTGAGTTACTTATACCCTCATATCTCAGGCTCCTGGCAGCCAGCATGCCCTCTTCTTGGTCTCAGAGCCTGCATGGGCTGGGGAAGGCAGCCTTGTTTTCACTCTAGCAACAAAAGGAGACGGGTTTCACAAAGCACCATCTGGTCTTTTTCTTTTTCTTTTTTTTTTTTTTTTTTTTTTTTTTTTTTTCCTCCTGCTGCTGATGGGTCGTTTCTGATGGATTTAAGACTTGTAAGCCCTCTTTAAAAATATTTTTTCTCTCACACACGCCCTGGTGTATGCAAGCAGCAGGCTCACTGCGTGCCAGTGCTCCCCAAGCAGCCCCAGCACAAGCAATTAAGCAGCCGCACGCCAGATCGGGATTAACCACTCTCCTGTTTGTCTTAAAATCTTTCTAATAGCTCCTCTCCTGTCTCCCCCCACCCCAGTCCTCCCATCTCCTCACTCTTCTCACCCAAGCCGAGATGCTGGGCACCTGGGTAAGGAGGCAGGGAGCACAGGTGAAACCCCAGTGCCTGCCCTCCAAAAACCACCCCGCACACCAGGGGTGCCTCTGCTGACAGGCATCACTCACATCCCTAGCTCAGCAAAGTGAGGGATTTTGAGCTGGCTCTGGCATGTAGGCACTCAGGTATTCAACCAGGAGAAAGGTAAAATAAAAGCGCAGAGGAGGAAAACCAGGCAGCACTGGCTTCGGCTGGAAGAGGGCAGAGGGGGAGACTGAAATCCTAATTTCAGAAGCTCATTGTAGGGTAATTATCAAACAGCAACAGTAGGCTGGAATGCTTGCTAATTAGGCCACATTCTTTATGACTAGTTATTCTAAGATGTCATTTGACAGGCTTGGGGGGGGGGAGGATGTGCACATAAAGTTGTTTTTAATTACATTTGGTATGCTAATTTCTGATATAAAATAAATATTTACCAGAAGCAATATTTCTTCATTTCACGCTGGCTGCACCATGGCATTTATCGAGGGTTACAAACAGGTTTGCTATCGCCCGGCCCCCCCTGCCAGAACGTCTTCCCCTCTCTCCTCCCCTCAGCCAGAGAGGGAAAGGAATGGATCCAGCTGTGACTCCGGAGAGGGAGCAGGGAAGCATCAGGGAAGGAAGCTACAGAATCTTTCCCTTTGCAACATGTCCTTTTCCTGCCTAATGTCCCTTTGGATGGAGGGTGCCCTTGGTGAGCAGTTGGCTGCCGCTCCAGCGCTGAGACCCTGCCCCAGTGCTCTGAGGAGGAGATTAAAGGTATCACACCCCAGCCAGACAGCCTGTCTCCTGTGTGGCGAGCATGCCTCTCACACAGCTCCAAGGCTATACAGACTTTTATTCATACAACCTCTTCAACCTTTAGAGCTTTCATGGCTTTTTTTTTTCTTTTTTTCCCCAATTCCTTCTAATACATTGAATTAACAAACATTTCAAGAATGGGAAGCTGCTGCAAACTGGAAGCCCTGAGTATATCATCATGTTTTGGACAATCTGGGAACTTTTTGTTCCCTACAAATATATGCACTTGCATATATATTTTTTATCCCATTCACTGAAGTCAGCTTTTATTGCTACACACTCTAGGTTTCAATAAATTGGAGCTTTTCTGCCTCATTGCTGTGGCACTTGCCTGATCAAATATTAGCTCAAACTGCTCAGGATCTCGCAAAGCATACTTCTCTCCTGAGCAGGTAACTTCTGACCAGGTGCAAAGTAGCAGCTCACTGCTTGACCTGACCTAGGCTGCCCACCAAGAGCTAACACAGTCAAGAGATGCTTGCAGATCCATGTCCTGATGTTTCTAGTGATGCATCATGGAAGAATTTGGAGTCACCTGTGTTCAGGCACTTGGATCATTTGAGGATGTATATTGCCTCCATCCAATCCTCCACACACATTATTCCCACCACTTAGATCACTTTGATCTCTTTGATAAGTAATGGACTTCTGTGGGATAGAGGGAGATCATATTACCACTGTGCCACTTGAAAAAGTATGTCAGATGCTTTGAAATCCCCACAGCTGGAGAGCCACCCCATTATAAACAAAATAACCACCCTATTATAATGAAACCACCCGTGTGAGCCACCTTTCAGAAAACTTCTACCCTTTTGCAGTGTCAGTATTTGAAACTAAACCCTTCAATAACTTACCATCTCAAGGCACTAAAGGAAAAGATTGAGAGTGCTGTGGGTTGAGAAAACTGTTTATGTAGGGATCAGAAACAGAAGGAGAGAGCCCATCTGGGGAGCAGAGCTCTGGGGATGATTTTGCCTCAGACCGTGTGTGCACAAGCATATAATCCACTCCGTTGATGTAAACTACCATTTGGCAGATAATCCACTGGTTAGCAGTTCAGTAAGTTTTTACACCCAAGCTGAAATTTCTCAAAAGTGCTTAATGGCTATACGCTACTTAAATATTTAACATATGCTCATCCTTGCCTTGAAGGCTGGCTGCACTTGGGCTGATAGCACAAGCAGACTGCTTTTAGTCTAATGCCTTGGTGTGTGCTGGACAAGGAGCAGGAGCGATGGAGGCTGGCAGCATGGCGATGGGTTAATTAGCCTTGCAGCTTGGCACAATGAGCAGAGCCAGGGCTTGGTGGAGTTCCTCTTTTTAATACCACCTTTCCTCCAGGAGTGCCATTTGTACCTTTCCTTCAGCCCTGTGTTCCTTTCTAGGAGAGAATTGCAGGATGGGATGCTGTAATGGAAATGGCCCATTTATTTGGCCCCTTCTGGTCCATTCCTGGGTACCAGGGCATGGTGTTCGTCAGCATCCTGCCAGTCCTACCACCAAGCCCCCCAATACAAGTACCCCCATGCTTTGTCTCCTCAGAGGGACTGGGGAGAAGCTTTCAAGACTGAATAACTGCAATGGCAGGTAGTCTTTTCCCTCTGCTCAGCTCACATTTACTCCCATTGTTCCAGTCCCACGAGTTTTGCCTCAGTCTCTCTGGCTCTGGCTCATTCACAGCCTTCAGCAGAGGATAGAGACCCTACTCAAAGCCTTTTTTAAGTTCTGCTCATGATAGTGTTTGAGTGCCACAGGTATTAATGAATTATTCATCAGCACTTTCCCTGTTGAATCAGGTGGTTTTATTATCTTCATACCTGATGAACTGAGAGACAGAAACAAAGCCAAATTCATTCAAAATTATCATTAATTTGGGATGCTAGATTTGCAAAAATCTTAAAGTCTGATTTTTCAGGGTTTACATGGGATTTCATGTGTTTGAAGCGTGAGACCATCTGGTCTTAATGGACAGCACAAATCAGGCTTATTACTCAGAAAAAGAGGAACGAGTTTCTTCCAGTGAACATCTTACCTTATGCAACCTTTCCCTGACAGCAAGGATCTCAGTGACAGAGGAAGACAGCAAGCTAGTCCCTCGGGGCAGGCAGCATGAGATCATCCTTCTGCTTTTTGCATTTCTCTGATTTAGTCCTTCCCTATGTTCACCATGTGCTGCAGCCAGGGCAGCTCTTGGAGAGGGAGCTGCCTCCTGCCTTACCTCGCTGCCTCCCACACTCCCAGGGGAGACTCCTCCTGAGCGCAGTGAGGGGGGAGACATCTCTTAGTGCTGTAGGATGCTTTGTGGGCTGACACACTTTACCACGATATAACCGAGTACCAGCTGCAACAACAACAAAAAAATCACCCTGTAGATGCTGGAGGTGCTGTCAAACTGGACTGCAGGAGTCATGGGAAGGCAGACCAAGCTCAGCAGACACAGCAGCTTCAGAGGAGAGAGTGGTCCAGATGCAACTATTCTCTACAGAAAATAGATGGGCCAGGGAGTTTTCAAAAATGCATGGCTTTTTGCTGGGGCAGTTCTAGTTAGGCTGAGTGCTATTTTACAAACATCGATTCCCGTCTCCAACATATAAGCTTGCACTTTCCAACCACCCATCTGTCAGAATTTTGTTCAGTGTGGTCAAAGCAGCAGTGTTTGTTTTTAACCTAATCTTCTCCTTAGAAATGAATGACCCACTTTAGATGAAACATTAAAACAGCCTGAGGCATATTTCCAGCTTTGAAAACCCTAGCTTGCACAGTTAATGTACAGATCAACTTTAGAGCAGGCATAGAGGAAACAGGGTTCTGAAACTAGTGGCTCTAGTGTAGCAATGAGGCTGGATTTAATAAAAAGACAGCAGAGTCAGGCCAGCAGTCAGGCTATAGGATCTTTAGCTTCTCTGTTTGTTTTGTGTACCACAAATATGCCATTGTCATGCTGTTGGAAGGCTCAGAGATGGCACAAGACCTGTACTGCACCAGAAGGTTTTCCTGGCAGAGCATAGAGATCCCCCAACACTATTCTCTTTTTCTCTCCTTCTCCCAAGGCCAAACCAGGCTTTAGCTCGGTTGTGCTTCAGGTCCAGACTAATTTTTATTTCTTCCCTCTGAAGAAGACTTCAGCATGTAGGAAACACCTTACTACACAGATTCCCATGCTCATCCCTATCTTCAAATTTCAGCCCTTACTCCTTAGAGTAACACTTTAACCTGACTCAGAAAACAAGCCTTTATCAAAAAGAACCTGTTTTCCCTTTCACCAGAATCCCCAGCAGAACTACTAGGCTTCAGAAAGCCTCTTACACATCAGCTCTGGCGCTACCAGTCTTAACACTTTGAGCATTGACCTGCTGATTTCTAGACATCCAACAGCCCTGGCTGCCAGTCAGACAAACACCTGGGACAGAAGTCCCTGTCTTGTGCCTGATGGTGATGCTGTCCCCTTAGAAGATGCTGTCACCCCTCATCTCTTGCTGTCCTCACATGAGGGCAGCACAGTCCTGGGTCAGCAGCAAGGGACTGGGATGCAAGGCTGACTACCCAATTTTCTGGACTTGCCAGGATGCAGCATCAGCAAGCAGGACACAGGCAAGGTGAGGTATCAGCTCAACAAGGTGAAGGTTTTTCATCTTGAACTGATAGATTCAGACTCCCTTTCTTAAGATTTTATAAATTCCTACAAAATAGTGTGTGCTGAGAAGGGGGGGGTCTTCTCCATTTTTTAACTTTCTTCATGCTGAAATCACTCCTGATGCTGGGTAGAGGTGGGAGATAAGTGGAACTGAGTAGAAAAGGAGAAAATCACAGAGACAGCACTAGAGAGGAGGACAGATGTTAAAAGGGATGAGAGTGTTTGTTTCCACCTCCCACAAGAAGAAAATAAAGAAGAAGGAGCCCTGACAGTAGGGTGGGATGGATGCAAGTGGGAACCTTTAGGCTGTGGAAGTGGTGTAGACCCAAAGGGACATTCACCTGGGATCACACCAGAGCCAGACTACCTGGTTACCCTGAGGGTCCACTACCAAGGGTAGTGAGTGTGTGCTGGGATCAAGCCAAACCCATGCCTTGGTGCAAAACTGTCTGACTGTCTGACAGTAACGGAAATCTGATTCTTGCCACCTGATTTGTGGGTTGCGAGGAGAAAAGAGATCTAATCCTGCATACAGTTTTCTTCATGCTCATGATTTCCCTTGGTTTGGAGGTTCTCCATTCTTCCACTTAAATCTCTGCCAAGTATCATTCCATTTGAATTTATTTTAAAGGCACTTTTTAAAGTCTCACAGAAAGGATTTCATAATGTGTTCCAACAGGAGCCATTGGAAAAAAAAAATCCCTTCCTTTATTATCCCAGTTGGAGAATGCTGTTTCAGTGCTCTATAAAACAGTTGTGTATCATGCCCAGAGGGTCTTTGCTGCACATTAAAGCCCAGGGTGGGTGAAATGTCAGCTACAGTTCAGCCAAGATGGGATTCCTTAGGCTTTGAAATGCAGTCTGTGGCTCCCTTAATGTCACACTGTCCTCCTAATGGCCATAAAATGGACACAGGGGGCACCAAATGATGAGGCATTAACATCAGAGGATGTGTTCATCCTTCTTCAGTCTGGAATGTCATTGCTCCTAAAGCATTACAACTGGCAGAGAAGCCAGATGCAGGGGCCAGCTCTGTTAGTAGAAAGCACATGGAGAGGATACGTATCATTGCCCCATGTCTGCTAGAGGTTAGTTTCTGAGGAATTTTACAGGTACCAGCTGGTTAAACCAAAAGGTTGATGACTGGGATCAATGTCTATGCAATATTCCTATTCATAGGCCTCAGCTACTCTTTTTTCCACGCAGGTTTGTTACCAAAACACCGTGTGGAGAATACAAAACGCATTGATGGAAGATCACTCCTCTGTAACAGCGAAGCAGGGAAGAAAAGGCAGGACTGACAAGAGCTGAGTTCCTGCCCTGAGCATTATGCTGTGTCCAACTCAAAGTCTAGGAGCTTACTCCCTTGAGTCTGGCTGTGACATTGTCCTGTCTGAAGCCAGGCCCAATGCATCGCCTTGGACGTGTACCTGGCTAATGGATGGGACCCACTGTCCTCTGATGACAGGAGACAGACATGAGGAATGAACCTCACATAGCTAATCCTCTACCTTTCAAGTGAACAAAAAGCTCTGTCAACAGCTCTCAAACAAAAGGAAAAAATAAAAGGATGGTTTATATTTAGCGGATGCTGTGGAACCTGAAGGCTGCATGCTAATTAGCTGGGAAAAGTAACAAGCCCAACTTGAAGCATGGGGAAGCAGAAAGTTTAGAACCAAAGATTTTATTCAAACTGTTGAGACTGCAGAAGATTATTTCTGCTGGGTTGCTTGTTTGTTTCCTTGGTTGTATGGGGAAAAACATCATAAGGGACTTCAACAGATGACAGTCTGGTAAATACCTGGTCTGCCAGAAAGCTGTTCCTTTTAACATGCACTGTTCCTGTTTGGGATTGCCATTGGATACCTCATTGTGTGGAGACCAGCAAGACTGTGAATTAGTGCTGCTGACTGTGATCACATAGCACAGGCACACAGCTTCCTGACATCTTCATTTAGATCAGGGCTGTGTCATCTCCAAGAAGGAGGAAATCAAGGTTAGCGCCTGGCATCGACCATAGCAGAAAAGTCAGTCAGTGCTGTGATATCAATTGGTACCGTATCCCATGTCATTTCCAGAGATTCCTAAGGTTGTAAAAATAAGGGGTAAGGATGAGTCTCTGCTTTCATTTGGCTTTTACTTTAGAAAGAAAAGTGGTCCCCTCTGAAATGTGGTGGCATTGTGGCAAGCTCTCCGAGCAACTATCTCACCTTAGGGAGCTCTGCACCTGAACAGAAGGCCCACTTACCAAGGAAAGCAGAGCAGGGCTCCTCCTGGAGTCAGTGGAAGAAAAGAGAATGCTTTCGCCCAAAGGCCTTTCTATTCCTCTTACCTCAAATATTAATTCAAATATGTCTGGTCTGCTCTGCTCAAGTCAAGGTAGGCCTCTGGTTTGGTCTGCCTGAGGCTGGTCTGCTGGCCTTTGCTTGAATCTGGTCTGGTTCGGCCCTAACTGAGCTTTTTCTGTTTTCATGGAATTTGGTTTAGTTTGATTTGCTTCAGCATCCCTCAGCAACTCATGACCAAAGGGTCTTTCCAGGTTGGCAGGTTCCTCCACATGAAACCCCAAAGAACACAAAATGAGAAAGAAGTTCTTTTCTGAGCAAGCTCAAAACTGTGAGAGAAAAATCAATCAAACAAACAAACAAACAAACAAAAATGCTTAGGATAAATACAGATCATTGCAACCAGCCACACTAACAATGGGCTCAGCCACAGCCTTGGAAAACTCAACACTGATCAACACTGATCTCTTAGGAATGACAATAAGATCAGCTGCTGCTTTTTAATCAACAGATTGAACACAGTAGGGGGGGCTCTTTGCTTTAGGCTGACAGCTTCCAGAGCATTTTCTCCAGGGCACGGTTAAACCTAACCTCTCTGTTCCTTGCCTGGAAAGAGAAGATGGATATCCCCTGGGGGTGCCAGCGTGGTACTGTCCACAGCTCAGAGGGAGAATCACCTCTTCCCAAGGGCTGGGGTGAAACCATGGAGGACATCACAAAGTTTTGAAAAAAACAGTCTGGACTGACCCTACAGTGGATCATATTAGAGTGCAGCAGGAAAGAAGACCACCATGTATTTGTGATCTACCACACACTCAAGTCTCACATCTCACAACTGCATTTAGCAGATTCCTGCCACAGAGGGAGGAAGGAGGTCTGTCCTCTGGACATCAACGAGGAAATAAATGATACAATAATAATGATAATGAAAATAAGCTCTTATACCTCCTCCATCTGCCAAAAAAAAAAAAAAGATGCAGCATGTAGGTGCTTGAATGCAACCACTTAAGGACTTGGACAACTCTAAAGTTTGCAGAGCTACCTTTTGCACTGTGTGAATGTGGGCCGCCTCATATATACACAGGCTTCGGAGCTCCTTGGATTCCAGTGACCTTGCTGTCTGTGAGACAAGAGTCCCAGCTTAATTTGAGATGTTCTGGCACTTTGTACACCAGACCAAGGCAAAGGGAATTGCAGTCTAATGAGATGCTGGTCCCAACTGGGATGCTGCTCAAGGAGGGAGCGGGCAAAGGAAGCTCTGACAGTAAAAGGCAGAGAATTGAATAGGAAGAACAGCAAGGCAAAGTGACAGAGGCCTGTTGCTTCCCCAGATAACAAGGGGGCAAGGAATGAAAATGAGGAATGGAAGGCACAGGGATAACGCAATAAAGGTTAATGTAGACGGGATGCTGCCTTGAACAGATAGCACAGTTAAAACCAGGTGAGCAGCTGGTGCACTCCAGAAATCTCCATGACTGCTGAAACAAGAGACACCATGGTGTGGGAGAGACTGCTGGGAACCTCAGATCATGGGACAGAAAGCAAGAGTTGCAGCAGGCAGGAAACTGCATCCCTGTCACTGAGCATGCAGTGTTACTGGGTTACACTTCTGTTGGGGCTGATCATTTGCCCAGGAACCCAATCTCTACCAGATGCTCTGCCACAGCTCAGGGGATCTCCACAGCAGACAGTGGTAGGTAAAGGGGGCAGATGAAAGTGGCCAGGGAATCCAGCATGCAAGTACACTGAATCCAGAGGCATCCTGCAAGCATCCTGGAGTAGAGCAGGACCTGGGGGCAGGAGCATTGCTCAGGAGCTGGGGTAACTGTCAGGAGAGAGCGGGACTGGTGCAGAGTCCGCACCATCTGCACAAAGAACAGAGGTTTGGACAGAGAGATGTGGGTGAGGCAAGGGGAAAACACTACTGGGATGAAGATTGCACTCACTGAATACAGGATCCAGTCCCTGCTTCCAGCTTGGGCTCTCACACCCCCAAAGTCTCCTGCCTCTGGGATCCTGGACTGGCAGGATCCAGAGGGGCATTTTATACAGCAGACCTTGCCTGGAACAGTGATGCACCTTGGAAGCCACATCTGGCCTTCCCCCCAACCTTTCCCCTTCCCTCCACACCATGCTCTCCAGTCTGCACTTGCTGCCTGGCTCCTTCCCTGCACAAATCATTTTCTTGAGCAAACACAATTTATGGGGATTTAGGGGGGTGGAGGCTGCAGAAGGGAAGGCTATTACTGTTCTCACTGGGTAAAGTGGGCCTCATTATGAGCTCTCTCCATGGCTGGTCAATACTGCTTCCCCAGAGGCTGAGGGACATTTCATTATTCTTCACATTACCTTGTTCATCTCCTCCACGTTTCAGGGGGTATTTATTGAACGCTTTGCATAAGCAGCTTTGGAGCAGAACAGCACACAGAAATTATGGACAGAAGATACTCTTGACTAACATGGAGTAAGCAAATGGGGTCTCCCAGCATTGTCCTCCCTGCCAATAGCCATCACCTCCTGCTGTGGGTGTTACCGCCATCATTCTCCCATGCTGCTGAAGAAACCAAGTTCCTCCTCCAGCTCTGTCCCAGCACTACATATGGAGACAGAGGTGGCAGTGATGAGGGAGCAGAGTCTGCTTCTGGCTTCAGTCCCAAGCCACAGAAAAAAATCTTTTGTCTACACTATAGACAGCACACCACAAGCCCTGAGATGGGGCTGAACACAAACTCATAAAGCAACTTCTGTTCAGATGACAATAAAATGTGTTAAACTGCTGCTCACCATGATTATTTTCCAATTACGTTTCAGTTTAGCTCAATTACTTTCCCATTGCTGCTCGTGAATCCTCTCCATTTTTCCTCTAAATGGCTGCTCTCTGTTTTCTCTCCCTGAGGCCAGCTCTGCCATCTGACCCTCTGACAGGGCAGCAGAGACCAGGTCCTAAGCAGCCCATGGATCTTCAGCTGGGCACTTGCTCCCACAGGGGCTGGGGTACGGCACAGGCCACCTCTTTGGGGAGGGAGCTTCCTTTATTCACCCTCACTTAGGCCCTGCGAGCTTCCTTCTTCTCCATTCCTGATCCTGGGTCTTCCTTTCCCTGGCACTGGATCCAGGGCACTGCCACCCATCCAGAAGGCTCCTGACCCCAGAGGGCTCAAAGCAGCCCTTCCCCTTGCAAGATAACAACAGAGTTCAGTGGGCATTAGTTCCTCTTTCCTTTTGTTTAATAACCCTCATCTCTCTCTCTCCCTGCATTTGTATGGGCCTGGGAAACATAGGGATCTCTTTTTGTTTTGGAAGCATTCCTGTTTAGGAGGTTAATTACAAAAACTGTAATTCTATGGCCCTCCTAATGTTAAATAGAACAAAGGTTAATTGATGTGATTACTGCTCATGAGCTGAATTGCAGTCCTTAGTGGGATGGATGATTTCAGGCATATGGGCTGCAATTATTTCTCCCCCTTGGCTCATCGGGGTTTTGCTAAACCCATAGTAGGGACCTAATGATACTTAATGGCATGAAGATAAAGCAGTTAATAGTTACGTAACTCTCTAAAGTTTAGTGTTCCTAAAACTGAGCTGACTGCTGTAGGGTGTTTTTTGAGCAACGGACATAAAAGTGCAGTAACAGTCGTATCAGTAAAGAGCAGAGCCACATCTCACTCAACAGCCTCACTCCAACTAGCAGCAGATGAAGGCAGGGCAAACGCACTGCTGGATTTCCTCAGATTACTCTCCCAGCCACCTTTGGCTTCAAGATATCCTGGGGCACACGTGACATTCCGGTGTGCAATACTTCATGGTGGATTTTTCTTCCACAGAGTTGTCCAGTCACATTTGGGATGATCCAGATGCTCCCTCCCCAGGTGTTTCACAGCTCAGCAATGCCCCTGCTGTGGAGCCATCTCCTCTGGTATCTTCTGGGACTGTCACCTATCAGTTCCCTCTGACCCCCTCAGTCCTGATGCTGTGAATGAATGATTGTGCTTTGTTCTCCTTGTCCACGGTGCTCATGATTTCATAGTTCTCTTCCAGAGCAGGGGAGTCCTAGCCCTGTGAAAATAATTTTTCACACTCAAGTCATTACCTCCTTTGGTCGTCCTTGCTGCTGCCCTGCTCTGAGCCTTTTTTAGCTCTATTATATAAACCCCACCTGAACTGGAGAAGCCAGAACTATATACCCTACTCAGCACATGGGCAATGGCATAATGATGTTCTCTGCTTTGCTTTATTTTTCTTCCTACGGCTGGGCTAGCAGGAGCTTCCTCCACCTCTGAACCATCTCATTGAACTGCCACGCAACAGGCTAAAGGTTCACACTGGGTTTGCAGCCAATATATGGCCCACTGTGGTGTGAGACATGGATAAAGAGCTTCAAGAAACCTAACAGACCCTCCTACCACTCAGAAATAAAAAGAAACTCCTGCATTTAGGACTTCCAAATCAATTAATAGTGTCCTCAGAAACTGCTCATTCATTACTGTCAGTTCTCCATAAGAGCTATAAAACAGCTTGAATTAGAGCAAAATATGCCTGACTAGTGCTGAGTTATGCCCAGATATAACTTTTACAATGTACATAAAGCATTGTTATAGAAAAACCTATAGATTCTCCTTGGCCCTTTCCTCTTTACTTTAAAATCCTCTCTGGAGGGAGAACAAGCATAGGGACTCTAAGCCTCAAAGGAATCCGTATGCAAAAAGTAAGAAAAACTAAGCAACTGTTCTTCCTTTCACAGTAGGCACATTTCAGCATTACAATTGCAGTCACTGATCCTCCTATTATAAGAACACAAGTAGTCATTCTGGATATACAAATATTGAAATTCCACACAGTATTTCTGTGGGTTGCTGGAAAGACCATTTCTTCTAGCGTGCACTAGAATTTCAGTTGCCTCCTCTGAATTTCAATGGTGACCATGCAGATGAACAAAATAATGCACATTTTTGATGGCACATTTGGCTAGAATAATATTAAATTTACAAGAATAATTCCAATTAGTAGAACTGTTCCCTTCCCCAGCATTTAGCTTATTTACACTGAATAAACACATCAGACAAGCCCCACTCTAGAGATTACACACAAATGCTTGGCAATGGGAACGTACTCCTTAGTGCATGCGAGTATAAGAGAAGGAAATGAATAATTATTTTTTTTCCAAAATAATTTTTATTTTGCCCTTATATCGAATGTTATATTCAAAGATCTCAAAGCACTTAATAGGTGAAGAGTGATACAATGCTGCCTTTTTTTTTCATCTTGAGCACTTGCTTATATGGACTTCTACCTATGGCACCCCAGTATTTTACTGGCTGCTGTACACAGGCCCTGAACACAGAATTTCAGTCATCCTGTGGGCACCTTCCCTCTACTCAAGAAAAGGCATTCCACACAATGCTACAGAACAAGCAAGTAGACCTGAGGGTACACACTGGCTCTTTGCCGGAGCAGAGCTTTGTACAGGAAAACTGCTTGGGTGGTGCTGGGAAAGGTGCCAGACTTTGCTGCTACCAGAGGAAGAGAGATAATGCCCAGAAGATCCTGCCAATCTGTCCCAGCAGAAGTTGTCTCCAAATTCAGACACTGTTTTAACTGCAGGGGCTTTGTCACAAGGACGCAAGGGAGTCCAATCCAACCTTATCTTCCCTTCTTATATGCAGACCTTTTTTCCTTACTGCTAACAGTGACCAAGAGGTAAGATAGCTTCACACTCAGCCCCTGCTATGTCAACACAGCAATGTGATTTTGTTGGGGCAATACACTCATTCTCACCTGCTTCCTGACAGCCTAAGCCAGGAGCTTACAAGCCTCTGCTGTTACCTTTGGATTTCTCTTGCATCCCTCCTCTTCATGCTCACACACCTTCATCTCTCCTTACTCCCAGCAAGAGCTGTTCTCCTCTAGAGGAAGAAGAAACCCCAGCAGATGCTCATGCTTCTCATATTGGGGCTAAAAGGAGGGGTGGAGACAATGTGGCTGGGGCTCTGTGGGTTGCTGCCTTTATTAGGGAATGCAAATAGGACTGTTTGAACTCATTTCCCAAATGGCTGTCACAGCGTGGCTGATTGATGCATAGCGAGGGGGTCACTCTGAACTTGGCAGCGGAGAAGAGCTGCACAATACAGACCAGCTCTTCCCTCCCTGCTATCCACCACTGCACCTTTTGTTTTCAGCATCACAGGCCTCCGCTTTGCTTCCAACTAATGGCTCCTTTGGCAAGTCCCTTCAATAGGCTGTTTGAAAGGCAAAGCAAGATGAGATTAAATGGGAGGAAGAGAGAGGAGGGAGGATGAGGAAGGCAGGTGGAGATCAGCAATGAGATGGGAAGGAGAGATGGCAGGATGAGAAAGCAGGTTGGAGAAGGCAGTGAGGGAGAGACAGAAGGAGGAAAGGAAGGATCATTTTCAAGTTGTTAATTGCATGTTGCTGAGCATACCCTCCTAAGCATGCCCACAGACACTTGGGACTTTGGACATGAGCAGAGAGGGGAGCAGAGAAGGGGTCAGGTAAACAAGTTGTAGTCCCAGTGACTGGACAAAGGGTGCCTCCCAAAGAGATGCTGTTCTCATTCCTGCAAACAAGATGCTGATCACTTGGTGCTCTGATCTCCCAAACGAGGACTCCCTTCCCTTCTCTCTTCACCATAAAGCTGGTCTTGCTTCCTGTCTTCCCAGCCTCCTGGAAGAAGGATGCCTAGGAGAGATCCCACTCCTTTGGGTGCCAGTGGCATTTGGAGGGAGGATAGCCACCGCAGAACAAAACCCTGGCCTTTTCTCTTCTCTGTCTGCAGGTTCATTTGCTCAATCAAGTCTTGGCCACAGCTCAGCAGAGATGCCCAGGGTCACTTTATCTTGCCTGTTTGTTTGGGCATCCAGTCAAGCAGCTAGCAGCAGAAACAACAGGATTTTCTCTTTTGTGCATGCAGGCAAAATTAAATGTGATTTGAATCACTGCTGGAACTGCACCAAATAAGCCCCCCAGGGCATGAGCTGTCAGGCAGTAGAGGAGGTGCCACCCTTCCCAGCACAGCAAGAACTTTCCCCATCAGAGCAGCACAGGCAGGGGGGCTGGGAAATTGCCCCTGCTCCTTCAGATTGCTTGCTGCTAGAAGGCTGCCAGGGCTGCCAGCCACAGAAAAGGCTGGTGGCCTCTGTCTCGCTTCC
Organism: Pedionomus torquatus; assembly: GCA_013398155.1. NCBI lineage: Eukaryota > Metazoa > Chordata > Aves > Charadriiformes > Pedionomidae > Pedionomus > Pedionomus torquatus. The sequence continues at coordinate 123,590 of VZRU01011327.1, forward strand.
TCCTGCCCCTGTGGCAAGAGCAAGAGGTATGGGATGCCCACCTCTGCATGCTTGGGGATGCACCTCCAGCACACACAGATGTGCCCACTCCCTCCTAGCCTCCTAGGAAACATGGGTGTCCCCGACAAAACTCTCTGGACTCAGGCCCCTGTCATGGCTTCTGCTTTGGACCAGCTCCAGGACCATATGGGTCTCCTTAGTCAGCTCCGGGAGGAACTCTCAGCATTGACCAAACCCAAGGTTCACTTTGCAAAGAGGCCGGGGGTGGTTTCCAGGAGGCAGAGGCTTCCTCCTCTTGGCTGTCTGCCCTGGGAAATCCAGTCCCTGGCTGTCTCAGCAGCTGACTGATGCCTTGCTACGCTGCACCCTGAAGTCTGCAGCAAAGGAGAGGTACGAAATATGGATCTGCTCTGCAGACATGATTCACACTCCAGCAGGGTCATCCTGCTCTCTGTACATGCTCAGGAGTTGCTTTTCTGAGCCCACTTTTTTCCCACTTTTTTCCCCTGCTGCTGCAAAACCAACCCACCCGTCTGCCTGCCAGGGCTGCCTAATACGACCATGAAGATCGTGCAATCTGTTCCAGTTGCTAAAGCACTACTTCTGCACAAATTTCCTGTTCAAAACACCTCCAGCAGGTGCCAAAACTTGCAGCTCCTGCCCCTTTCCAGCCAGGCTTGGTCCAGAAGGCAATCACTCCTTAATCCTCCTGAATGCTCTGCTGGCTCCAGCTCAGGTGCTGAATCCCAGGACTAGTGCCTGCAGTGCCAAGCTCCCCATGTGCAGGTGAGGAGTGCAGGCAGGAGACCCCCTCTACAATTTGGGCTGTCCCCTTGATTTTGTAACTGGAGCAGCTTGGGGTCAAGCAACAGTCCAGACAGGCTGCATCAGTTTCTGCTGAAGATGCTGGCTCCATAACCCCAGCCTCATGGCAGCCTCAAATCCATGAGGTTGCTCTGTGGAGCAGTTGGCTGGGAGCAAACTCTTCCTCCAGCCCTTTGCACTGGCAGAGGGGCCTGAGGACACCTCAGTCTCTGTGAGTGCTGACAAAAAAAAAAAAACAAAACCAAAGACTGAGCAAGTCTCCAGGCCTGGCAAGGAATGAAGCGTGCTTAGCCAGATCCATTGCTCAGATAAGCAGTCCCTCTTACCCCAGGCCCGGGAGAAGGAAAGGGTCAATGGAGGTCTGGCCAAGCCCTTCCTCACCTGCCTCTCTACCTCACAGCATGGTGCCATGATGGCTGTGAGGCTAAGAAAAACAGACAGGGTTTTTTCTTTTTCAAGCACATGTCATATTTCCAGGGCAGGGAGACTGCAAGCCTCTTAGGAGGGGGTTCAGAGATGTCCTAAGGCAAGGCCCCCAGCCACCTTCCATAAGGGACCCCGAGTCTGGGCTCTGCGGACCCCTCCTTCTTCCTAGGGGCACTTACAAGAGAAGTTTTGTTGGAGGGAGCAACACCTCACAGAGGGAAAGAGGCAATGAGGAACTCGTTAGGGGGAAAAATCAAAGCTGTGTGTATGCTAATGGAGGACAAGGTGAGGGAAGGCAGCATTCCAGGCAGGCAGGAGGGTCCCCTTCCTCCCGCTCTCTCGGGGGTTCATTACAGGCTGGTATTTGCGAAGCGGCACAGCCATGCGATCCGGTGTCACTCCCCGCCACCCTGCATATCGACAAATCCCCTCCCACGGGAGCCCAGTTAATTTGCTTCCCATCTATTGATCCCTGTGGCAAGTCACCATTAGCAGCAGCTCCGCCTGCCTTCTCCTCCTCGCTCCGCTCTGTGCTGGGGAGGAAGGGGAGTGGTGGGCTCATTACTGGAGAGAGGCATTTAGGGGCGACTGGAGATGAAAGGTGCCAAATTGCTCCCTGGGCCCACTCCCCATCAGAGAGAGACCCTTCTCATTTATAGGGCTGGCAGCATCCCCCTGATTAGTGAATGCTTTCAGGCTCCCTCTCCCCTGCATTCAGCATATTGATTAGCCTTTGTTCGCTGCTTTATGAACCCGTTCGTTAATGGGCTGGGAGCTTGTAAACGCACATTGGATTTCCTTTTAAATCTGCCTGTATGAAGGAACCACTGAGTGTTTAAAAGGGGGAGAGTTACAGCCCTGCCGCTATGGCTAGCAAACTTTGCTGGTGGGTGAGAGTGGGCTCACCCCTTCCCTGCCTCACACCCCCGTCCTGCTCCACCTTGGCCAGGGCACAGTTTGCTGATGGAGATGAGGGGATGGACCAAGCAGGTTCACGTGGCTCCTGACCTTTTCTGGGGCTGCAGAAGGGAAAATGGCACACCACAGCTTTCACCCTGAGCATGGATGGCACTTTTCTGCTCTCCCCACTGGTTTTGCTCTGTTGGCTCTGACCATTGGTGTCAGCTCTATGGTGCCACCCATGGTATGTTCCTCCACCTCTCACTGCCATTTCTTTCTGCCATATTCCAGCAACATCTCTGCCCCATCCCCATCACTACGAGGAAGGAGAGGGCACAAATTCCCAGGGAGATAGATAGGGAGTGCTTTTGGACAAGCAGGCAATTCATGGCAGGTAATTTTCTAAGCAGCTGACAGAAACAAAGCAGATACTATATGTATCTAAGGGAGGGCCCCTTCGAATGCCACACACCATGGTCCCCTGGACATGGCATGAGAAGTTTTGGGGGTAATGCCAGAGCCTTGCCACAAGCCATGACAGATCAGACCTTTGCAGTTGATTCTTTTTCTGTCAGTCATAAAAAATACATTTATCTCCCCGTTCTGCAAGTCACTCCATTACTTTGAATGCTAACTGGATTCAGTGAAATGGCAGATGGCTGGCTTTTCCCCCAGGAGAAAAAGAGGCTGAGTTGCCTGATATATATTGCACGTTTGGTCGTATTTACTCAGCTGTAGATCTGCCTGTCCCGGACTTTACAAGGCCATCCATCCTCTTACTACCAGATACAGCCAGGATGCCATTGCTTACTCCTAAAAGTTTGATAAAGCTGACTCCAAACATTACAGCCCAAGGTGCTCCTTCCTTTGGTTAAACCCTCCAGTTTCAGGCTTCGCAACCTCAACTTCCTTTCCACGATGCAGTTTGATTTATGAACCAAACTACAGGGTTTCTTTTCAATGTCACCAAAGTGGATATTTCAGGGTCATTTTGATTGCAGATTTTCCAGTTTGGAAGTGCTTGAGTGTCCCTCACAGAGCTCACAGCAGGCTCTGATAGGCGGGAATCTCCTCTACCCAAAGATACATCTTTGTTGTTCAAGCTAAATGTCATTCTTTCAGTAGAATGTCAGTATAAAGCTATTAGAGCCGCTTGAGCAGGCTATTGCAGGGAAACATTACGGCTTGTACTAAGCTAATGTATTGCTTTTTTCTTGCAATACTCCAATGTATTGCTTATGCTTGCAGTTCACTGGGTCTTTCCAGGGAGCCACAAGCTTAAACTAATATTGCAGATGTGTTTTCCAGGTACACCATAGTGTTACCTGCTTCCCTTATTCTGAAAGCAGGAATGTAAATGCAACTTGATGCAGAGTTGTTGGCACATTAAAGCAATAATAAAACCAGGATTCTCCAGACTCCATGTTGCTAGAAAAGTGGGAATCTGATTTATACAATTAAAATGGGCAAGGTTCAGGACTTTTAGCACTCTGACTTATGTCTTGGAGCTTGACCAGGGAAGCATTTCTGGGGCATGACAGGCATGGGAACAGGCAGCCCTGTCAGCCAGCAGAGTCCTACCTCCTAATTTGGAGTCTCCTAGTGCAATGGACCCCAGTTTTTGGCTGGCTCCTGTTTGATCCAGGTATTCATTGGAGACGTTCTGCCTTTCAGGCACCAGGCATCTTCATCCTCATACACCTTGCTCAAAAGCTGCAGGACACAGAATGTGGCAAACAGCAGAAATCCCACCCAAAAGGACAAGAACATCCATAATCATGACACTCTCTTCCCCACCAGTTGCCATGTACCCAGCATACACCAAAAGCAGAGACGTTTTATTCATATATTTCTTGCCAGATTGAAACCATCTTCATCACTGTGGCAAGACACAGATCCAAAAGAGATTCATGGTGCAGAGTCCATTCTCTAGCTCTGCTGTCTTAGAAATCCCACTACAGAAGTAGTCGGAGATGTGTGTGGTTTCTCTTTTTTTTTTTTTTTTTCCTACAGGGCTGCATCTACTTGTTATTCCCACTGAAAAAGGAAACCTGCACTATCCTCTGTACTATGCATGTCCACATCCTTGGCTGAGTCCTTGGTTGGCTCTGGAACAGGAAATCTGCCAGGAGAATGCAGGAGCAGCAGGATGTAGCCATGCTGATTCAGTAACAGGTATTTCCAGTCCGGTGGAAGATTTCCCTCTGGATCAGTATTGACTTGTGCATCCCAGATCAGCTTTAGAGAGAGCCATCTTTTGCAGTTTGTGAAGTTATAGCACTGATGATTGATAACCATCCAGGATCTCCTGGTGCTTTCTGGAAGAAAGCCATTAGTAGTCTCTCATGCAAGTGAGGTGTTGACTTCATAGAGTCCTGAGAATTGTCATAAAAGGCACATTATTTGCTGGGATCCCCCTCAAATCAATGCCCTATTATTCATTCATGGAAATAGGGCATCACTTACATCACTACAAGAGCAAACACATGCCAATGCAGAACTCATGCTTCAGCTAAGGTGGAAGATTTAAAAGTTCCTTATCAGATGACATAGATGTTCCAGGCTTACAGATGATGCCCAAACCCTACTAAGACTCCCAACTCACCTTGAAACCCAAAGATAAAATCTGAGTGAATGAAGTTTTGTTGATCAGCAGAAAACAAGTTTTGTGAAGGCTTTCTGCTAGATCAGCAATGCCCAATGGGGCCTCATGAAGACTGAGTCTCTAGCTATGGAGCTGAAGACCTCACCTGGGAATTTTTCATTTTCCCATCTGGAAACATACCAAAAGAGTCAAGATCCTCAATGCCAATTAATTTAAAGATGGGACAAATTCACAGCCATCTGTAGCAGAACTAGGAAGAAGTCATCCAGAGACTTGTACCAGGATGCCAGAGAATGGACTTGTGGCTCTCTCCAGTGAAGTTTGCCCATGCTTTGCTATCTCAAAAAATCCAGAACAGCTGCCACCTAAATTTTCTTTTTCAGTGCATAAGACATGAGGAAGGGACATGTTTGTGCATACAATCCACAGATAGCCCAAAATGTACCAAGATGGTCTTTAGAGGGGTCTTGGCTGGAAGTCAATTGCATTTTTATGAAAGGTTTTACCTCCTGAGACTTTAAAAACGTGCTGCATTTCCTCAAGGGTAACTCCTTTCCTAGAAGCTGTGGCAAGGTCTCTGGAATAAACTCCATCAAAGAAACACTGTAATTTATCAGTGCCTTTGCTTCTGTCTGTAGCCTGTCCTGCTGCAGCATCCCAATCCATCCACCCACAGATCTAGTCACATTCAGGCAGGAAAAAGATTACACGAGTTCAGGGGACCTTTGGAGCTGACTTTCTGAGAAAACAAGCTTGTTCTTTACATCCATTTATTTTTCTTCACAAACCAGAGATACGGAGATACTTCTTGCCACCGCCCTTTGTGCAGCGCTCCCTGCCTCTGAGCAGCAGCCATGTGTTTTATCTGAAGTCTGCGTCTTTGTCCTTCTTAAGAGTTATCACCTATAACTCCTTCAGAGTTATTACCATTGGGAGAGCCAAAGATCAAAAATAGGTCTGGTGAGGAGAAAGAAGTTGCTCAGCTGCTGCAAAATAGGAAAAGGGAGAGAGGAAAGAAATACCTTTTCTTGACCAGATATGACACCATTCCCAGCAGTCCCATTAAGGAAGAGGCTGGCAGCTGACTCAGGTGCTCCAAGCCTGGCCGGTGCATTGTCCACACATTCAAGGTGAAGAGGCTTAGCTCAGAACTCCAAGCAGAATCCTGCTGTAGTGTCCAGGGACACAAATCATCCCTTTCTAGTCAGCCTCTAGCCAAAACTAGGAGTAGCTGGTCCTGAAGTAAAGAGCACACAGCACTGGGGACTGCCCTTCTATTGCCTTGGAGATGCCACACAAACACTGCCAGCCTTTCATGGGACTACTTTCCATCTGGTACATCCTGTGAGTGATGGAAACATGGCAGAAAACAGATCCAGGAACATTCAAGGAGATAAGGGACAGCAAAGAGGTAGGTGAATAGTATAAGATTAGAGCACAAATTGGATTGGGGTAACACAGAGGTATCCTGAGCGCTATAAAAGGCCACAGATGGGGAGGCAGCCACATAAAATGTAGTGGCAGTGTAAAAATCAAAGTCTGGCACTAACGCCTGTGATCTTTTTTAATCTATTGATTAAACTAGTGATCCTTTTCCAGCCCTAAATACTACTAATCTGTTGCCCTGGGAATAAACTTGGAGCTGGGAAGGAATAAGTTTTCCTCTTAGGAACACTTTTCAAGCTTTTAGTGTTTTTATCATGCTGAAGTAGGCTTTTGAGCATTCTCACAGAGAAAAAAACAACAAAAACACAACAAAACTAAAAGAAATTCACAGAAAAGGTGACACTCCTCTCATAGCCAGGGAATCAGGGTATATGGAGGAGAACAGCACACCACAAGTTTAATTAGCACCCTAAATGCTAGGGTAGGGCACACTGACTCTTGCTGTCTCTCTTCGAGGAGCTGCCCCACGTGATAACAAGTAATTAGGAGAGACCCAAGCCACATAACACACATGAAGAGATAGAGAGGCAGATAACCTGGTGAGACAGGATAAGGAGATGGAAGGAGCCTGAAGTCAGTCAGGAGAGCTGGGATCCCTCTCACTGGAACTGAGTTGCTATCCAGAAACATTGGGATGATCCTTGTGGATGTCCACATTGCTAGACATTTCCTGATGACAAACACGCATTTGCAGATGCTGTCTAGCATGAGCAATCCATTTTTGTCTCCTCATTCCCTCTGAATCATCCCCTACAAATAAAGACTTTTCTCTCTCTCCCTCCTCTTGCTCTTGTTGAAGTCTAGAATCACCCCAGCTCACTCTCTCCCCTCACACCTGGGCCAATTTAGAGTGTTAATTAGTGATGAATTAGCAGCACAAATCCCATTTGGAGCCCCAGACCCACTATGATGAATTCCTACAAGGAACCTGACAAATCTTATGTTAATAACTTCCATTTCTTCATCAAGCAATTACTTCTCACTTCATTTGTCTGCAAAGGCTGAGCCCACACCCTCAGTTCGGGTGCTGGCATGTGCAGTTCAGCTTTGTCAATTAATTATTGAATGACTTATTTCACGCTGTTAGACTATTAAAAAAAAAAAAGCCCACATGTAAAAGCACCTCCTTAATTATTAAACTTCAACATGTTGGGTGTTAAAGCTCTTAGAGGGAATGCTGCTGCCAGTCATTCCCCTCCAAATCTTCCTGCCATCACCACAACAGATGGGTCCCTGCTTGGCTGTTCTTTTCACAGTGGAACTTCACCTTGCTGTGAGGAGATCCAAAGCCTGATGAATCATAGAATCATAGAATGGTTAGAGTTGGAAGGGATCTTGAAGATCATCCAGTTCCAACCCCCCTGCCATGGGCAGGGACACCTCCCACTAGACCAGGTTGCTCAAAGTCCCATCCAGCCTGGCCTTGAACACTTCCAGGGATGGGGCATCCACAACTTCTGGAACAACTGGTTCCAGTGCCTCACCACCCTCACAGGAAAGAATTTGTTCCTAAAATCCAATCTAAATCTCCCCTCTTCTGATTTAAAACCATTGCCCCTTGTCCTATCACTACACTCACTGACTAAGAGTCCCTCTCCAACTCTCCTGTAGGCTCCCCTCAGATACTGGAAGGCTGGTCTAAGGTCTCCCAGGAGCCTTCTCTTCTCCAGGCTGAACAGCCCCAGCTCTCTCAGCCTGTCCTCATAGGAGAGGTGCTCCATCTCTCTAATCATCTTCGTGGCCCTCCGCTGGACCCGTTCTAACAGTTCTATGTCCTTTCTCTGTTGAGGACTCCAGAGCTGGACACAGTAGTCAATGAAAAACATGAAGTCAATAAAAAGACTTATAATATCCTCAGAGTGACATGAGTCCTTCCCAAAGACTGATGTGCTCTTATGGCATGGATGCTTTGGGGATCTACCACCTTTCTGTTAAGAGAGTTAGGAGGTTAACTAGGGTAGTTGAGACCAAAGATCTTCCTGCACCAGGGTGATTCACAGATGTTCAGGACAGAAGAAACAGTTGATTACCCTTTCTAATAGCACAATTTGTTGAACTGCAGTCAGCAACCCTTGAATTAAGCCCAGAAATGTGGTGTCTAGGCTTTTTTTGATAATCAAAGAGCTGAGTCCCAACCTTAGTGCTACTCATTGTCCATACCCAAAGGGAATTACTTTCTTTCTTATCTGCCCAAGCTGCCAAAGTGCAGGATTCAGTCCCAAATATTCAGCCTCCTGCTCCTGGTACCTCTACCTTGGGTACCTCTCCCAAGGTATCTCTTCCAAGAGGAGAGCTCTTGGCTGCTGACTTGCTGAGCTTGCAAACACCAAGGGTTTGAAGCAGATGTTTTGCTTTTGCCTGTCAGTTCTGCTCAGTGTCCCACTGGGAAGCTATGAGCAGAGGCCTGAGTTACTCTGCATCAGCACCAAAACAGTTGACCCATCTCTGCATGCTCTCCTGCTGACTGCCAGAGTGACTGGTAGTTCCAAGTGACAGGCTGTCCCAGGAGACTCAGCAATGGTACCTTATCCTACAACCTCTTTTCCTAGCTTCCTCCCAGGTCAGCAAGAGAAAAAGATCTCCTGGTGACAGAAGCAGCCTCTGTGCCTCCTATTGAATCCACTCCCTGGTTTCACCCTGTCCCCTGCAAACATTCAGCAAGAGGAAGCATCTGAGGACCCGTATCCACCATGGTCTTGCATGCCCATCTCCTGTTAGCAACAGTGATGCCTACACCACAACATCAAATACGGGACAGCTGCTCACACCTCCTGGTGGCATTTGCTCAGTCCCAGCCCAGCTGCTGAGACTTCCATTCTGCATCCATTTTTTAAGGGGAACCAGGCCTTACAAGCTGTTAGGAGGTCTGCCTGGCCCAGCAACACTCCAGTGAAGGCAGCATTTAGGTTCAGAGGAAGGGATGGTGAGGATACCTCCACCCTGGTACTGTTGCCCTTTCCCGTGAAGGCAGCAGCTGAGCCCAGGGCCTCCAGCACAGCAGCACCCGCAGCCCAGCCCCATGCTGCACGTTGGGCTGCTGAAAACAGCTACATCACTCAAGAGCGGAGAGCAAGAACAGCAGCAGGGCTGTGTGGGGGAGGAAGGGGGTGAAAAGGAGCAAAGGCAGCCTACATTCCAGAAAATACTTCCTCCCTCTCCCCTACAGCGGAGGAATGACTCCAGAGCTGTCTGCCCATCAGTGGGCAAAGAGTGTCCATCACAGTCAGCAGAAACTGCAGGGCCTGCTTCGGCTGCAATGGCTGGGACTTCTCTTTCACTGACTTCCAGTCTGGAGCAGTAAAAATGCCCCTCTGTTCCCTGCAGCTGACTTGCAAACCACAGCCTGGCACATCAGAGAGAAGTGAGCAATTAAAGAGACAAAGTGCTGAAAAATACATAACAAAAACCCTGCAAATGGGTACTGGGAGCCTGGAGAACAAAGGCAATGAGTGTTAATGACGAACATGATTTGGTTAATTTTTAATAGTCCATAACAGAAGCTATGGATGGGAGAAGCAAGCGGGTGTCAGGCAGGAAATCCTTTCTTCACAGCATAATCCTCATTGGAGATGACAGCCTGCCCCTTCCCTTCCCATGGGTGACCAAGAAGGTTTCAAGAGATGCAGTGCAGATGGGGTTTTAAGTTTTATGTATCAGGTCCCTGTGCCCAGAAACACGGTCCAGAGACCTGAAAAAGTCTGGCTGGCAGGGAGCAGGAGGACCTCAGCTCATGATGGTTTCAGAAAGTTTAAGCTCAAAAACATTGCTGCTTGGCCAGGAATGAAGGCATGTGTGTCATGGAGCTGGTTAGACCCCTTGTCCTGCTGTCCTGCTGCAGGACAGGTACCATCACCATGTATATGCTGAGATATTGGAGCCAGGGATGTGCACACTGGCTCCTAGCTGGACGTGTGCATGTATATACCTGAGTTTCTACCAGCTATTTCTAAGTATCCCCCAGTCTTTCCTCCTCCTGCCCTCTGTCATCATGTGAAGATCAAAAATACTGTCTTGCCCAACACAGAAACGCAGGACGAAGGGGGGCAAACAGGACAACAAGGCCAAAGGGATGGGGAAAGGGACATACTGTCACTCAGTGATGGAAACGCTCTTGCCTCTGCAGCTAGCAGAAATGCCAGTCGAGATCAGGCAGGCAGGGCAGGACATGTTAGCACCACTTTGGCGTGACATGGACAGATAAGCAAGACCCCAGGGTGCTGCTGCAGTGATGGACAGCTTTGCTGCAGATGTGCCCCTTAGGGAGCTGCTCCCCACCTCCTCTCTCACAGCCACCCGTGCACACAGAACTCACTGCCATCAAGGTTCCCGAGGTGTTGTATTGCAGTGAGGGACAACTACCTTGGCTTCCTCAGTGCCTTTGCTCACTTCTGAGACCTCCCTCACTGACTTGCTACTCCTTGCTGCAAGCATCCCCCCTCCTTTTGCTGACCTTGCCCCTCTCCTCCCTTCCATTAGCTAGCAGTTCCAGTGGCAGGCATCCTCCTGTGCCATGGGCACCAGCACATCATGGCATGTGCATTTATAGCACTAGAGCACTAGAGCAGCACAGCCCTCCGCTGCCACCCTTCACAAGCAAGCCCTGCACAGGCATCACCAGAGCTCTTGCAGCTTGCCAGACTGGGAAAGGAGAGGCAGAATGATCCTGAAGACATTCAGTGCTTTGCACAGGTCCCCAGCTTGTCTGTGAACTTCCCTTCATTCCCTCACTCTTCCCCACTCCATTGTTGCTGTCTTCCCCATCATAGATAATGAGGATCCTAACTTTTGTAAAGCAATTTTTTTCTGCAATAAACGCCCTTATGTGAAAATCCCAGACAAGCTGAAGCAAATCAAATCCTGGGATTTTGGGCTGAATCCCTCACCTCTTGTTTCACCTCTGCTGAGGGGTGGATGGTAGGGGGATGTCCTCCAGCAAATGCAGAGCAACGCGAACAGGTCTGCCTCTTCAGACACACAGTTCTTGCTCCCAGCACCACTGAAAGGATTTCATACACCTACATTCCCCTCCCCAGTAATACCCCATCCCTTGACCTAGCCTCTGCTGCAGTGCAGGAGAGCAGGGGCATGGCAAAATGTGGATGGGTCAATGGATGGGCAGCTGGGCATGGGTCTGGTCTGTAAGCGTGCACCGAGAGTTGCTTTTGGCAATGGGATGGCCACATCTCAGAGAGAACCAAGAAACTTGGCATTGTCATCAAGCCACTTACTCAGGTCAAGCACGAGTTTGACATGGTCATCACACACAGCCCCCAGGAGACCCTGTCCCAGAGAGAGCCTATCACCTATTGCCTATCACCCTGCTATGAGCTGCATGTTGGTGTGAAGCAGGTGCAGGCCACTCATAGAGCAGCTTCTACACCCACATGAGTTGGTGAAGCCCAAAGGGGCTTCCATACATGTTGATGCTTTCCTGCTTTCTTGCTTTCCCCAGTTCTCTCCAGGTACCTAAGTCTCCAAGACCATAAGGTCCCTCAGGGAGTGTGGCGGTCCCACCTCCACAACAGGAGAAACTGGCACTGTGTTAGATCCCAGCCAAGGGGACTGCAGTGGGGACAGCAGAGGGAGGGGACACATCCTCCCAGGAGCTGCAGCCTGGTGAGATGCTGGGGAAAGGACTGTCAAAAACTAATTTAAAAATGTAGCGCTCCGCTTGATTTCATGTCTCAACATGTCGCTTAACAGCAATTTAGTCATCGCCCCTGCCCCCCCATCTTTCACTGAGGCACTGACACTTTTTTAATAAAAATACATAGAGGAGCTTCAGGCACTTTATTAAGCGCACAGCAAGGGTGCCGGAACCCATGCCTCTGCCCCATGGTCCCTATTAGAGTAATGAGAGCTTCCAGGAGCAGAGGAGCCAGCAGAGCCCCTTCCATGGTTCCAGCTGAACGCTCACGACCTGATTTCCCAGAGCACATGCTTGGCTTCCTCTAGAAATCACATCTTCAGCTGGTGCCCAGGGGTGGGCCCTGCCTAGGTGAAAGGTATTCAGCAAACCTGATCTGCCAGAAAGCTTATACAATTATTAGAATTTCTATTTTTTTTTCCTTTCTCTTGGGTTCTTTTTTTCTTTAGTGTCCCCAAGCCATGTTGCGAAGCAGAAGCTGCTGCTGCCATGGTTACAGTCCCAGCCAGCTGATACCCAGCTCTCAGCTACAGGATCCAGAGGGTGCTGAGCCCTGAGAGCCCGAATGCCACGCTGACCCTCTTCACAGGGCACAGGGCTGCCTGACACCATCCCCAGTCAACAACTTCTCCAGCCACACCTGCATCAGAACTTCATTTCTGTGAACTTACTGTCAGCAGCCAGCACAAGTGGGTCTGGCTGGTGTTGGGGATGCCTGTCAGGAGGCCATCCCCAAGCTGGCATGATGTGGGTGGCTGTTATGGGCTGGAGCTGAATGGGCAACTTCCAGGGCCTTCTGGTTCATTTTCTAGGCTGCTTGTCTCTTGTTTTCATACAAATATTTATCTCCTTGCTACTCTCTCCGAGAGGAAAAGCCAGTCAGTGGTCAAGGAGGTGCCACAGCATGTCAGCTGATGTGACCCAAAGGCCTTTTGTTGCCAGAGAAAAATTACTGACCTTTCTCCACAGGCATCCTGTAGCATGGCTCAAGTTTCCAGCTGACTTTTCTGAGGTTCAGGCTCCTACTGAGGTAAAGCGTGCTCTCTGCCATTCCACTAATGATCCAAAGCATAGCCCGAGTTTGACTGTTTCCTTTGCCATCAGGGACCCCAAAAGAAGAGGGAAAATCTGTGTAATCAAAATGGATGAACAATTTATGGGATCCTCCATGCACCTCTTTCAGTGGCCCTTACGAGATCTAAGCTCAGTTCCGCAGGTAGAGTAGGAGATGCCAATTATTCTGGAAATCCTGACCTGATCCCAAACCAGCAATCTTCAGGGAAGTCCTATTTTCCCCTCAGTTTCCCAGGCCCTCATCTACACCACAGACAGCCCAACTAAATCTCAACCAACCTCTGGATGCCCATCCCTTAGCAAAAAACCCCAGTCCTGCATGCCTGACTGTGCCCCATCACCCTCAAGGCTGCTAGCTATAAGGTGGCAGGGACATTTCCCTTGCCCAGGTCAACACAGTTAAGGGGTTAAGCCCAGGGCAGGCAGGCTGATGTCCTCTCCTGGCAGCAGCACCCCAGCAGCTCCAAGACAAGCAGTGGGCAGCTGCTTGAGCCTCTCTCCTTGCAGGGATGGTGAGTAACTATGGTAACTGTCTCCGGCTGCATCCCAGCTCCATGTTTGCCTCTCCTCGATACTGCTTGTGTTTTTCTTCAATGCTCCTTTTGCGGCTTACTCCTCTTTTCTCTCAAAGAAAGGCAGAAAGTATAGTCTTGCAACAGCTTCTAGCCTCGCCTCCCCGCACACAACGTTAACCACAGACTAGCTGATCTCTGCAGCTATGGCATTACCTTGCTAAACACCTTCCCCATGCATCACCTGAGAGCCCCTACCGGGTCACAGCAGGGCTGGTTAATCACTGAAGCACAAAACAAGTGGCTGTAGATTGGCAGGAGCCTGGAGGTGCCAGCAGGCATCAGCAAGCACCACCCAAGAGCCACACTGAGGGCTGGTGGGGTGGCACACCAGCAGCTAGCATGTGGGCACACATCGGCTTGGATTTTTCTGAGAATCATCTAATAAAGTGATATAGGTGCCATCCTTAATCCCAGCACAACTTTATCCCCCAGCTGTAGAACAGGGTGACAGGGTTTGCCTGGCACCAAAATTTATGCTCCAATCTCAGCTGTGACAGTTCAGGTAAAAATTTTCAAAAGCATCTAAATGACTCAGATGTTGAATTGGATTTGGGAGGCACTTCTGAGAATGGATCTTGGGCTCTTGACAGTTTTGAAATGTTCCCCACAATAATTTAAGAATGTCTAAACTACCAATTAGTGCTTGATTAACAATGGTAAATAGGAGCCCTGTGTTCCGCTATCTCTCTTGCTGTTTCAGCTATTAATGACAACTACACCACGGGCTGCCAGGGGAAACATTTAATATGGGAAGCCATGACTTTTTTTTTTTTTCCTATTGTGTTTTAAAAATAAGATGATGACATTTCTTTTCCCGTCTTTCTTTCTCTCTTTCTTTTTTTTTTTTTTTCTCCCCTTTGCTTTGTCATGCCAAGCAGTGTGTCTGACATCAGCTGAAAACATCTGGAATGGTTCTGATAGGAGCACAGCCAGCTGCCTATTCATATTTCTCTGGGACTGGGAGATATATATCAGATGTGAGTCTCTCTCCTCACTAATAACGTGTTATCTGAATAAATAACTGGTGGTGGCTCAGACCTGGCTGAAGTGTTTGCTCTCTGCCTCCTTTTGCAGGATTTGATTTGCAACGTCTTCTCTTGCTTCACACCGATTCTTATTTTCCTTTAGGTTTTTTTTATTCAATCATTCCTTTTTTTCCTCCTTCCTTTCCCTCCCCTCCTCTCTTAAGGCATTTGGTCTCAGCTGTCTGTGAGGGGAGTTGCAACCCAGCTATTCACCTGCTTGCACTGCAAGCAGAGGAAATCTGAGAAGCACCAGTTAAATATTTTCTAACTAGTTCCTGCCCAGATCCCTCCTGAGAATCAGAGCTTGTCTGGGAGGCATGGTTTGAACCTGAGCCTGCTAGTATGGGGGATGCAGGGTGAGATCTGGCCATGCAGAGGTGATAAGGAGACAGAGTTTGGTTATCCATGGCTGTGAGGGATGCCAGTGCTGTGGTCCCTGTGGGATTTGCTTTCCTCTGCCCCCTCATCAAGGGTGCTGCTGCTCATTAGAGGATCCTCTTTGGTGCCAAACCCTCCAGTGCCAACCCCCAAAGAATTCATGTCCCTGCCTGGTGCACCAGAAGCACGTCTGCCACCTCTACCTGTGAGCAAGCAGAGCTACCCTGAACACAGCTAGCAGGAGGCTGACTGAGCTGCACAAGCACACAGAGGCCCCAAAGGTGTTCCCAAATGTCCCTGGGCCATGGGAGTTCCCCAGCCCACCTCCCTTTCCTCTCTCATCAGAGCCCTTTGGTCACCTCCACGTCCCTGCCATGACCCGGTCACCCCTTCATCCTGCAATGCAAGTCAATGCCATCATCTCCAGCTGTCAGAAGCAGAGGGCTGTGATGAATCCCTCCTCTCAAGACATCCAGGGGCTCTGCAAAACTACAGAGGCACCTGACCCCAGTGGGCTGTTTCTGGCTGGGTGCCTGCAAGGGAAGAACACACCTTGGGATGCCAAGGGCATTTCTGGCAGCAGGAACGGTTTCAGGGAAAGAGGAAAGCGAGTTATGTGACAATGATGAAATGTGAAACCAGCTGCTTTTAAGGCCTTTCATCCATCATCCTTGTGAGCCTGTGACAGTGACAACAAAAGGGAAGGTGGCACCGAGGAAGAACTGAGAAAGAAGCGTGGTGAAGGGAGTTGGCTCTGAAAGCTTGGCATAGATTGAAAGTAAACAGGTTTCCCTCTTGCCTCTGCACCTTAACATCCACTCCTGCCTGTACAAATAACCCACTTGAGAATGACCCTTGTGGTGCCAGGTCTCTGTATGGATCAGCTACAGCAGGGAACTGGGTCTAACAGACCATCCACCAAGATAACTCAAAGGTCTCCTCCCCCCCTGAATTATCACCTTCCCTCGTACAGGCTCAAACCTACTGAGATCTCCATACAGGGAGTCTCTTCCACTATAAGACACCTTACCAGGTCTCAGTCCCATAGGGCAGACCCACACCACAGCAAAAAAAAAAAGTGCCACAACATATGCTGGGAAGCAGAGCCTCTAGACAGCATCAGGTAGGAGCTCTGAGGGCCATGACAGCTCAGACTGCTCCTTATCACCACCAGGACCTCTGGAGGGTATGGCTAGAAGCAATGGCAGTGCTATTTTGGAAGGGAAGCTTGTTCATGTTGTCCTGTATGTGCTTCACAGAGGTGGGCATTTTCCTCCAGAACCATTGCTTTTTCTGATTGTTATTGGGAAATATGGGTAAAATCAGGTTCTGCTTTTTCCTACAGGAGTGTCTCTCTCAGCCTGGCAATGCAGCCATTCTCAGCTTCTTCCACCTATTTGGAAGTGAGAGTCCACTGTGGAAGAAATTATCTTCTCCTGAGGATCAGAGCACCAAGGATACCCCAGCCATGTCATGTAGAGAAAATCACCATGGGAAGCAGGCAAGGGCACTGGGTCATTGGCCAGTGATGTTCGTGGGTCATTGGCCAATGACCTACTTGGTGCTCCTTAAAAAGCTGCTGCTGGAATAACTGGAGACTTGAGTATGGAAGTGTTTTACATCACCTGCCAGAGGATAGTGAAAAACAAGGCAAGGGGGCAGCATGTTCCACTCTAGCAAAGGGCTTCAGATGAAAAGCAACCGCGGAGTTGTCATGTAACTGTTTGTTTGCATTATTTTGGGCTCAGATGTTTGCAAATACAGCCTGTTCTAAATTGATCTCTCTCTTTTTTTCAGACAGCATGTGATAAATGTGTTAATTTTGCATTCAGCTCTGGGAGGCGAGAGGGGGCTGAGAGGAAAAGCAGATGAGAGAAGGAACTCTCTGCTTGCCTGGAACCCGGTTTAGTGAGCGCCTGGATCCCTGTGAGCATGGGGGATGTTTACAAGTGACTAATCACCACCCTGCCCTCCCCAGAGCCTTCCCTGTTGACACCGCTGCGCTCCTCATGGACGCTAACGAATTCAGCCTCACAGCCCTCAGGGAAACAGGTTACCCTCCCCGAGACACAGATGGAAGAAATTACTTTCCCAAGGACATGCAATCCATCTGCATCAGAGCATGCAAAATCTCTCTCTGCCCTGGCTCATCTCCCCATCCATGGGCAGGCTTCAAGTTTAAGGTGCAGGAGAAACACTGCAGGTACCAGGGATTTTGAGTTGGCGTGCGGAGATAAACCCTGAGCTACTGTGATTACATAGAGATACCCAGCCTGCTTGCCTGCTGTGTGAAATGTGCCATTGCTGAACGAACCTCCAAATCCACAGCACCCCGCTGCTCCATATTGTCATAGCCACCTAGCACTGCAAGATTTAAAAAATGCTCAGCATCCACTCTGTCCTCTTGTAAAGCAGCCAAGTCCAGCTATGTGGAGCTATTCTAGGGTTCTGCATGAGCACGGTGGGATCCCAGGACCTCTGGCTAGAGAAGCCACAGGCCATAATTTCTCCTAAGCCACATGGGCTTCCGTAAGGTTTTCCCAACCCTTTGCTACTCTTGCTGTTTTTGCAAGTGCCACTTTCCACACCAGGCAGCAAGGCAGTGACCATGGCAAGCGCTAGATGGCTGAAAGCACTTCTAAAGCCACCCAGGCACTTCAGAAGCAAAGTGAGAAAGACCCTTGAGGAGGAGAAGGCTGAAACGAGGCAGACAACCCTGCAACACCTTTTTTTAGAAGACCTTCACCGGGGAAGTGGTGTCTCAGGGATATGCTGTAGAGCCGATTAGGGACAAGGACAGCAGTACAGCTGCAGCAATTGAAAATCAGCATGGCAGGAGAAGGAGGACATTTGAGGGGTGGTCCTGAGCAGGAGAAGGAGTCACTGTTTCCCACTAAAAGATACATATTTGGCTTGACCAAGCCAAGTCACTGCAAAAGTCAGTGAATTATTTCAACTGAGAGGAATAAATCAGCCAAGTTCAAAGGCTCCATTTCAACATTTTCTGAATTACCTGTTTCAGATTTTCTTGTTGAAATAACCATTTATTTTTACAGATTTCTAATAGCTTGTTAGATTTATTTTATTTTTTTTAGATCCCTAAGCAGACCATTTGCTTTCAAACTGAATCATTTACTCAACAGAAGATGATATTTCTGCTTTTCATTTCAGCAGGAAACTGAAAAATAATGAAATTTCACAATGACCCCCAGTTGTGGGAGTTTTTTCTAATGCTGCCATTCCTGTAGCAAACCAAAGCAGTGCTTATTCGCACAGCTAAACTGAAATGTCACTTTCCTCAAAAATCTCCACTGACCAGCTAAAAGCAAAAATCTACATAGCTGCCTGGTAATCCAAGTGGTACGTTCTTCCAAGGAACACAGAAACCCAGGCTGCTTGGTTGCTCCTTGTCTTAACTAATTGCCTGACAGAAGATAGCAGGTCTTTTGTTAGCCGTTTTGCAATGGGATGAGTTCTGCCGTGAGGAGGATGCCATTCCCTCCATAAGATCACCTGTACAGGATCCTAGGATCCCAGAGTCTTGTCTCACAGCAAAACAGGGCAGATATGTACAAAACTTGTTCTTAATCCTCTTCCTCTCCACTCATTTTCAACACAGGGACCTCCTAAAAGAGAGGCAGTTTCTTTATGCTTCGTAACTCCTGCATTTTCCCTTTTAGAACTTAAGAAACTTTATATAACATCCTGCAGCAAAGAGTGAGGCAGCGTAATTACCTCTTTTGGGAAGAGATGCCTCTTTTTGCTTCTTTCAAGACCAGCACCTGCTAGCTTTATTTGATGCTCGCTCTTGAATTAGAGGATAGAGGGAATGATCCAAAATCTGATGGCACTGTCATTCCTTCATAGATTTTGGAGAACTCTGTGACCTGAATTGTAGATCTACAAAGCTCCTTTTGGGACAACTGGCTGGGGTGAGGGAAGTCTTACCTGCAACAAAGCAAGATGGAGTCTGCATTTGGGAGACCAAAATTTCAGAAGGGAAGCCTGCCAGCAAATCTGGGCACTAGGAAGGAAGAAATACCTTCCTTAGCTGTTTGTGTTTTCTGCAAGGGTAGAAGGAGGCAAAGGGTACAGCTTAAGGAGCAAGTTCTGTCTGGAGATCAAGACAAGGACTATTATGAGAAAGGCTGGTTATAAAATGTTGCCTCCAATAAGAAGCAGAGTCAAGATAGCTATAACCAGGTAAGAATTCAGTGTGGAGACCTCTGCAAGTAATCTTGTCCAGCTTTGTGTGAATATCTCCAGGATGAAGACTCCACAGACTCTGGAGACCTGTCCCTCTGCTTGACCACTCTCATGCGGATGATATTTTTTTCTGTTATGCCTGATCAGAATTTCCCTCAGAGTAATTTGTTCTTCTTGTCCATTGCTGTGCATCTCTGAGAACAACTTGGCTCCATCCTATTTGCAGTGGCTCTTTTGATAGCTGAAGACAGCAAACAGCGCCCTGCTTCCCCAGACTCCTCACATGGCAAGTGCTGCAGCCCTAAACATCTCAGTGTCCCTCCTCTTGACTCATTCCATTTTGTTGGTATCTCTTCCTAGGGAGCCCTAAACCGGACCCGATACTCCAGAGGCAATCAAAGTGATAGTGTGCTTTCCCTGGGTTTTGCAAATACTATCTTTGCTGTTACGTTAGTTTTCCATCATTATTTACTTCAAGTATCAGTGCAGACTCTGCCTGCCAGCTTTGCCTGCACATCTTCTGAGCTCACCACCAGCCAGCTCTAAGCCAGGAGCCATGTAGCTGGGTTATCAAGGTGTGACACTTAAATTCCTTAGCCATGCTGAAGAGACAGGGGCAGGACAGCTGAAGCTCAGCATCCTGCAAGCAGGGTTTAAGAAAATGGGAGAACTGGCTCAGGTGTAACCAAGAGCAGAAAACTGAAAGTATATGCTCATATTCATCCACAAGAGACTGTATAGACACCCCCGTCCTGTGGATATGCACTGGGATAAAGATTTTGTCCTGCCTTACATGGGGCTTCTCACCCATTCAGTGGTGGAGATCAGAATATAATACAAGAGTGGAGTTTCTGTCAGGGAAAGTGGGTGTTTTAATGAATCACTTGAGATGCAGAGCCATGAATGTCCAGACATTCTTGGAGATGTTTTAATAAATAACAATGAAGATAACAATTTAAACATTGGGAGCAGGAAATGCATTATTGAACATGCATAACACAGTACAAACTTAGAGCCCTTTCAAAGCCTTCAAAAAACAGCCAGGCAAAATTCAAATGAACAGAAGCAGACAGGCACATTTGTGCTTTAAAGGCTGCCTGTGGCTTCCAGGAAACAAGTACTGCAACATTGACCAGCAGCAACTTTATATATTCATGCATCTGCCTGCTTTCCTCAGTGCTCTGCAGGAACATACTTGCCCCAAGATGGGCAGAGAAGCGGGACATGGGTGCACGCCTCAGTTTTGTTTGTTTTCAGGCGGTGCACCAGCCCAGCCTACCTATCAGACAGGTGTTAGGACCAAGGATGAGCACAGGTCATCACTGGGAGCTGCTACTGGGTCCAGTCTCTCTTTGTATCCATATAAATTTTGTCAGTTTAACATCCTCTGTAAGAGGAGTCCCTCAGCTTCAAAGTCCCACAGATCTTCACTGCTTTGGGTACACTTTGAGAAAAAAATTATATTTTCACATTCCTTCTGACTTTAGCTGATCTCCAGGCCCCTGATGGATGATAAAGGCCACAGGGGGATCATTCCTGAGTCATTTTCAAAGGGAGGGAAGGGTTGATACCAAAAATTCAGGAGGGTAGGAAGGTTACTAATTGCATGCATACATCTGCAGGGCATGCCGACTTTGAAGAATGTCACTTTGATTGCACAGCCTCCTAGGAGAGGGTAGTATCCAGTCGATGGTGTTCAGAAGAGCACAGCCAAAGCAGAAAGCTCTGCTGCCCCTACAGCTGGTACAGGATTAGAAGACAAATTTCCAAAAAGTACCAAGAGAACTGGATTGCTATGCAACAGCGACGCCAAATTAGAGCATGATCCTTAGCTTAAGGTCTCAGTTTTAACTTCCAAAGATCAGTGCAAAGTGCAGAGTGAGATAATTAAAATTTTGCAGTAACACAAAGGGAGGGAAATTCCTGGAAATTACTTGCAATCCCTCACTTTTCTTTTTGACTTTTTTAATGACTATAAAACATGACCTGAGTGATTTAACCCAACACCTGTCATCAGCTGAAATCTAAGAACCTTAATGAAACAGCCAGGCGCACAATCTCTGTAAGGTTTCTTGTTCATATCTGTTACTACAGAAAAGCCACCTCTCCTTCCAGCCTTCTACTTTTAATCACATCATGCTGCTTTCTCCCTAGAGTAGGTGGAGGAGAAAGGGGATTGCATCCCCTAGAAAAAGGAGGAGCTATAGATGGTGGAATTTGGAGATAAAGCATGAGGTGAGTGTACTCAGACACTGTCTGGCTGTTTGTGGAGCCAAGGGAAAGAGGTGAGGTGAGAAGTCTGCACCCTGCAGGGCATCTCAGCACAGAAATCAGCATGACAGTCTCCTGATGGATAAACACCTCCAATGCTACCACTTTGTATAGCTCTGGTCTGTCTGATATTTCCTAGAGGTGGGTTTCCAGGACTGGGTAACTAGATGGGCAAGATTTTAGGATCAGTCTCTAAAAGGTCACTGTCCTATTTAATATTGATAGGGGTGTTGGGAGTGGTAGCACAGGGCAGTAGGTGAGCATTAAGCTTCTCCAGCAAAGGCATAATGTACACAAGGCATGTTAGCTGCCTTCCTTACAAATCCTACCAGAGGTCTCACTGTTGTCCTTCAAGCTTTCATAACCTATCCAGGGGTTTCTTGGAGCACTGCCTGTGACCCAGCTGCATGCCTTTTCCTTCCTTTGCTCAGATAAACCTCCATACTCCAATGGCTGGAGCTAGATGCGCTTCCAATCACTTCTCTTACCAGTGGCAAATAAGGCCAGACTTCCAAAAGACAGAGGCATAAAGTGAAATGCCAGGAGTATCATCTCATCCCCCTGAGATGGACTTCTAGCAGGTAATAGCTGGAAGGAACCCCACACTGACTTTGATATGAACAATTTTTTCCCAGACCTCTAGACCCCAACTTCCAGACAAGAATCTGCAACGATCCTCCATACACTGGAAGGTTTACAGCTGAAAACGCTGCTGTGGACACATACAGCATGAAACAACTCAACCCCCAGCAGATTTTAGGTTCTGAGATGCCACTAGAAGCTCAGTTTCAAAGCAGCAGCTCTGATTCACTCATGACACTGTTTCTTTTGAAGTAATTTGTCCTTTGCTGGAAGGTTTCAGAGCTGCCTGTTTTCAAATGCCATTTTGTACTCAAACTGGCCTCGGGATCCCTTGGTTTCTCATCAGAGTTGCTTGGTCACACTGAGGTCTCCGCTGAGAGGTAAGTGGATTCCCACAGAGGCAGACCTGGTATTTGAAGCCTAGCCCTGCTGTAGCCTTGGTTTCCACCGAATAGCTGAGGAAGTTTTTATTTAAAGTTGGTTTCTATTGCCGACGGCCCCACTGTTTGGGTTGACAGAGAATATTCTTCAAGTACCTACTGAAGCAGCAATCTCCAACATGCTCCCAAGACCTTATCTTTGCCAATTCTTTCTAGACGGGGCTTGATTTTCCTCTCACTTACACCTGCTTCACAGCAGGGTAACTCTACTAAAAAGACTCCTCATTTACACCCACGGAAGGAAGAGAAGAATCGAGGCCATCCCCTGCAGGAAAAAAGCACATAAAATACCAGCTGCGCGATGTGCTATAAAAATAACAATCCCCTGACTGCTGCCACCATCTAAGCACAGAAACTCCTCTCTCCAGTGTTGTTTTTAATAAAACCTTACGCAAAGGAAACTGCCTTCCCGAGACATCCTGCACAGACTCAGGAGAACCGTTGGGTTGGATCATGACAGTATAAACTGGTTTATTGCCAGAACAAGCAACAGATGCCAGCAGTGTGACATGGAGCAAGGATTTGGCAGTTTGTTCAAACATTCTGACAGCAGCAGGCATTTTAGACTCCAACAGATAAGAAATTGGCCAGCAAAATGCATTGATGGAGTATGTGGGCTGCAGAGTCTGCCCTTCCACCTCCCTGAAATAATGCAGGACTGAGTCCAGAGGGAGCATGAGGTTTTTCCAGGGTAGTGGGACTGCAGGATCCTGTACAGCCAATAACTTAGTTTCTGCAACAAGCCATTGTTTAGATAGACAGCATCTGCTGTATGTTTGTTTGGGCGTTTTCAGAGCTAGAAAATGGTTCATCACCGTATTTCACAGGTGCAGAGCACTTTCTGAGCCTTTTCTTGTGTAGGCAGGTATTGATATTTTGATGATTGCCACTACAGAAACACATCTCAGAGAGGGAGATGCTACCACCAAACAGTGTAGCGGGGTATTTCTCTCTCTGCTAGAGAGAGATTAATGGGATTGGTGTAACTGTAGAAAAAGGAAGGTTGGAGTGAGAAAAGGATAGATAGATAGATAGATAGATAGATAGATAGATAGATAGATAGATAGATAGATAGATAGATAGATACACACATAGAGGCATTCCACCATCTGTCTTCCTCCGATTTGTCATACTGGCTGGATAGCAGCACCTTGATAGCATCTGTCTCCTCCTCACAGCCAGGTACCTACTAACAGGTCCAAGAGATGGCACACAACTGGTTCATTAAGTCTTTCTGGCTTGAATCCATACTTCCCTTGTAAGCACAGAGCCTTACAGGATTTGTAGTTGAGGCTTTAGATTCTCCTTGAGAAGCTGAGTCCCTTTTACCTGGGCTGGCCTGTATTTCCTGCAGTACAACAAGGAGAGCCTGCATGGGTTACAGGATCTCATGGGAGGCACAAGGGCTGGTGTACATCTAGGTGGAAAGCTGGATCACTAGTGAAGGACAGCAGGTTCTTAAACTACAGCTCAAAGGGACAATGAAGCTGGGTGGGAAAATGCATTTCCTACTGAACAGAATTTTATGGCATATCCAGATGTTTGCTTATTGACAAAAAAAAAAAAAATGGCATAGCAGTTCAAAAGTTTCTCTGTTTCCCTCAACAGCTTCTACATTTCACCTACACCTGGGGATGTAAGCAACTGCCAAAACATCAGAAGTCCCTGTAAATAGTGGATCCTGGTTTTGCTCGGTGCTGTGCTGGCAGAGGCTTTGCAGCCATGTAGCACATGAGGAAATCTTTTCCAAGAGCAAACAGCCCTTTCTTGTGGTAGGAACAGCATTTGAAGTAAGACCACTCCAAATCCAAACCCACACACCTCCCTTTGGTACTAGACCATTGCTTTCCAAGTCTCTCCATCCTTACTGAAAAAACAATCTGCCAGCAGCCCTCTGCAGTGAAGCTGCTCCCAAGATCCCTTCCCCTTTCACACTGGCTGCAAACAGCTCCTGTTCATAGCAGGGTTCTCATTTCCCCCCAGAACTGCAAGATGCAGAGCAGAAGCATCCAGGACAGCCCTGCCCAGCCTGTGTAGCCATTCTCCCATCTCTACCGGTGGCTGCCCTGGTACGCCTGAAAAACTATTGTCTTCTGTGCAAACAAGTTCCCCACCCGTTTCTCAGGCTTTGCCGGAGGGCAAGTGGCGTAGCCTGACACAACAGCAATGACAGCCAATTACTGGCTTTAAAAATTACCCCCCCAGGTGAGTGGGATGCCCAGCTGCTGTCAGAATGATTTCAGGTTAGGCTGGAAATTGTCGGCCGGCTGACAGAGCCCCTGGTTAGTCTTTGCTGCCTGCGAAGGATGTGCCAGCACTCTCCACACTGCGCTCCCCTTGCCTTTTATTCCCATCCTCAGTATTCAGGAGGAGGTATTGGAGGGGATCAGAGGGGAAATGCACAATGCCTTGCCAGCTATGGTGAGGAGGGGTGGAGAGCCTGCACCATGACAGAGAGAGCAACTGGACAGGGAGAAAAACCTCTGTTCTGCCTGCAGCCAGGACCAGATGTTGCTGGTCGAGTGCCGGGGAGCCTGCAAGGGGGAGAAGAGCCGAGAGCCAGCAGCAGGGAGCTGCTCTTGGAAGGGAACATGGGCAGAAACAGCACAGCCCACAGTAGCCTCGGGCAAGCAGAGGGAAGGGGGGTAGAGCAGCATGGGCAAGGCTGCAACAGTCACACAGCCACAGCCCCCCAGCAGCTGGGCCCAAGAAGCTGGGGTCAGGGATGTATTGGCACAAAGCCCAGCACTGGCCCGAAAATGCAAGTGGCCGTGGTGTCATTGAGCACTGTGTGAAAGGGAGCACTGGGAGTGCTTCAGCAGGCACGAGAGACAAAGTGGGATGGGAGTGAAACCACGGACATGGACAACTGACCCCTGCAGAGCAGGGCTCCCAGAAGGGAAGTCTGGGGCACAATGAGGGGAGCTAGCACATCAAAGATGTTTGGGATGGAGATGCTGAGGGGTAGAGCTACGCACAGGGTACATGACCCACGACACAGAGAGGAGCACTGAGCCCGTTAACCCCTGGGGATTTGGGTGCAGCAGCAGCCATGGAAGGAGCCCATGCAAGGACATGGCAGCCCTGCTGGCGTCACCCACCTCCAGCTGGTGCCAGCCCCCACTTCCACCCTGACTGTCCCTTGCCCCAGCCCCAGCCGCAGCAACAAGTCACATTTACCGTGTGGGGTTTTCCATTTCAGACACTGTGATTCAACTTTTCTCTCCAGATAAAGTTATTAAGGCAAATTTGATCAAAATGACACATGGATTACAGTGTGTGTTGCAGACTCTAATTCTGTTTACTGTTCTGGGGGAATGGGCAATTATTACAAAAGCTGGGACAGAGTGTTTTTAATAACATTTCTTGTTAAGATTTAATTACAGGAAATTGTATTTTCTTAATCACTGAAAACTCAACTGCCTGGGATTTTTTTTTTATATAATTTTGTTTGCAGTTTATTAAATCCTTAGGTTATTCCTTTTCTGAGGCTTTGTTTTAGTCACTTGCTAAGTGCTTCTTAACATGTGTAGGAGCAGATTGCTCAGAAGAACAAAGAAACTAAAGGGAGCAGACTCTGGGAGGCAGGGCTGGCCTTTGACAAAGCAGACTTCTGAACAGGATTTAGAGGTCCTAAGGTATTTTTTGAAAGAGAAAAAAAAATAATCAAATTCCACCACTTTTCCTCCCGAGACCTGCTTGCCCTGCAGCCCAACTGATGCTTGTACCTGCACCTTTCATGGCTACTCCCTCACTTCCTTCACTCTGAAGTAGGGGTGATTCGGGGGACTACCCAAAATAAGGGGCAACTTCTAAAATAACGTGTTGGGGCTGTGGGATAAATGACTAGAGAAAGTGAATGAAGTCTTTGAAATAGATGACAGGAAAGAGGAAGGAAGGGGGTGAATGATCCAGTGTCCTGAGCATCAGTGCTCTCTGACCTGAGCTATCACCTCACAGACCACCCAGGAACAGGGGCTTCGTCACTTTTCTCTGTCCCTGAGGGATGAATGGGCATACCAGAACACCAGTCCCAAAGAGATGTGCAAGATCTTAGCACTCAAACCAATAGGAGGGAGCTGCCAGGTTAAAGTGTCTGCCTTGGTGGAGCTGCTGAACACCCACTGGCCCTCTGCGTACCAGCACAGAGATGCTGGTGAGTAGAGGCAATGACCCACCTGAAAACTATTCCTGTGTATAGGACCAAGATTTGTCCCCCACCTGCTACAGTAGCTGTGTCACCATTTCAGTGCTGCAGCTCTTGGTAGGAAGGCGAACTGCTGATCCAAAGAGAGCCAAGCACCCACTGCAAATAATGAAAACAACATATCTTCTAGCCAAGAGCTTCCTACTCCCAGATTTCTGGAGCCCCAGGCTCTGCTCCCAGCCCCTCACAGGACTCAGGATACCAGGAGCTCAGTGCAGCTGGGGTCTCACCCAGCCCTGCTTTAAGCTCTGCCTGCACAGCAAAGACATCCTGAGCAACTTGTGCCTTGACTCTGGCCTGGCATTTCGTGAAAGTAGATGTATCCTGTGAAGTCTCTCTTTGCTAAAGATGAAGCTGTATGGTGATATCTGGGTCCAGATAACTCACACATACTACAAAGGATGGGCAATCCACAGTCTGCAAGCTGAATGTAGCCTAAGCCTGCCCTTAAACTTGCCAGGGTCTAGGTCAGACTGGGCAGATTTCAGTGCATTTGCCAAAGCCAAAGATATTTGCTGTCACTTCTTATACCAGAACTAGGTGGGGGAGCATCAAATGAATGTAGGAAGCAGCCAATTCAAAGCAAATAAGAAATGGCGGTTCTTCATATAATGCTTTGATAAGCTGTGGGAGTCCTTGCCACAGGGTGTTGGAGATGCTCAACATCAACAAGGATTCAAAAGGCAGTGGACCAAAGTCAAAAAAGACAAACCTATTGATAGCTTAACCAATCAGCTCTGGTCAGATTCCCTGAGCTGCAGATTGCTGGGAGCTGAGAGAGTAATTTGGAGAAGCTGCGCTGCATACTTGTCCTCTTCTCATACTCTTTCCAAGCACGCACCACCAGTCACTGAGATGCTGAGCTGGACAGGCATTTGGCCAGATCCCATACACCTGCATGGGATGTGAACCCATACACCTTCAGGGCATGAATTTCCTGTTGTGCCTCCTCCACACAGCTGTTTGAGTGCAAGCCATCAACTCTGCTGGGGTCACTCCTGCACTTCCTTCTCCATGGGAAAACACATCCTCGCAAGCCTGGAATGGGCAGGACAAACAAAAATCCCTTAGCTCCAGGATGTGAGCTGAGGCAGAATTGTCAAGTTTATCAACCAGGGTTCTCCTTTCGGGCAGCCCAGTGTGGCAGACCTGTGGTCCCCACGGGGTACTTTGCAGGACATCCATGACATGCCACTGGTGGGGAGCAGAGGACAACTGCATGGAGGAGGGCATAGGGGTGTGTTTCTTCCATGCCTGGCTTGCTGTGGATGACACTGCCAACTCCTCTGGCCTTGTAACTATTTGCACTCCTTTTGACATATTAGTACTCCCCCTCTGGCAGTCAAGCTTGGCTGCTTTGACACATAGAGGTAAGGTTGAGGAGGGCTAACCCCTCCATCCCAACCCTTGCCAGATACTTTGCTTAGTGCTAAGACTTTTAGCTACCATCATTTTAGTACAAGGCCATATTTTTATAACACCCTCCCCATTGCACTTGCATCCAATTATTCTGAGCATTGTCAGCCTCAGTTCAGGTCTCACAGTTCTGTTTCTGCCCCAGGACAGTGACAATTAGTGACTTGCCAGCTTTCCCAAAACACCATACTCTTCATTTCAGGATATAAGCATTAAAAAGAAACAATACCTATAAAGAAACATGCCAAACACTTGTGCCAAGCTTATCATGTAGTGTAGATCAGGCCCAGCAGATCCTGGTCATGTCTGACATGAATATGTCAGTTCTCTGTTCCAGCTCTGCCTGTGTGTTTTTCAGTCAGGGCTATTTCTTTAACTTATCACCATCTTTCTTTGCCTGGTTTCTTAAACCAGAGTAAGTGATTTGTCCCGTGAGAAATTTTTCCTGTGTTTACAGATTAGAGGCCCATATTAATTAAACAAGGTGGATCTCCTTTATTTGGGAGGTGCATGAAGAAAGAAGGAGGCAGAGCCTCACCTGTGCATTGCTTGCTGCAGGTGGTAGGAGGGGAGAACAGCTTTGCAGCAACTGAACTCCTTCCATGGTTGCAGACTGCTGCCCCACTCTCTTCCCTCTCCCCCCCTTCACTCTGTCCAGCCCATGGGGCTGAGGAGCCCAGTGATATGTGGCACTGAGAGCACTGATGCAAGAGTCTCTCCAGTCACTCTGCATGTGCCTGGCACAGATCACATCTCAGGGTAATCGTCTTTGAAGCTTCTTTGCTTCTAAGTCTTGCATCTGTCACAAAGAGTATTTCCCATCTGCTGGGATTTGCTCTGGGTTCCCTGGACCCAGCTTATTCCTGCCTACCTGCCCTCAATCAAAAGCAGTCGCATCAGTCTCTAACCTGGTTTCAGCTAATATCCCCAGGGCAGGACCTGTTGCAGAAAGCACAAGGGCTTGCACACCATGAATTTCAGCTGGGAACTCTGCAGATTATTTTGCCAAGGCCATGGCAGTCTAAGGTCATAAAAGGCACCCTCTCTGCCACCAGACCTCCTGCTATTGGGCTCCTGTAGCCCAAGAGGGTAGTACGTGCCATGCTGAGGAAGGCCAGGTGCAGACTTGTGTGATGCAATACCTGCAAACCTTTTGATTCCCGAAGATGGAAGGATATTAGGAACAGCTGTGTTTTCAGATCAGGGTCTAGTGTGGGTCTAGTGCTGAGGACCCAGTGGTGCCTGCACTGCAACATGGACATGCTTCCCATGTGCAAGGTTGGAAATGATTTTCAACAAACTCTTAACCTTGTGGCTCCACCAAGTCTAGTCACAGTGACCTTTCAGCATCCATCCCTATCCATCCTAGCTAGCTGGTTCCTCAAGACTCACTGCCAGACAGCAGCAATCAGTCTCTGCACCTGTGTCTTTGCTTTCTGGAGTCCAGGGAGGAAAGAAGTCCCTCTGAGAGTGCAGCCTCATCAGATGCTCTGGACTTGTGGACTTCCCTCTGCGAAAAGCCTTGCTGGGAGACTGCAGGCATGCAGCAACATCTACAGAAATTCAGGGTGTATTGCAGGCATTACATAGAGCAGCAGAGCCAGCAGCAACAGGGAGCCAAATCGGCACTCTTTTAATATACATCAGCTTTCCACATCACCACCTTCCCATAGCAGCCAGAAATGTGAGAGACACATCTCAAGCACTGAGCAGTAATTAGAAAAGGCGAAACTTGGGTTTGTTTCCATATTTTGTGCATCAAAGCTCTGAAGTGAGGGAGGCTTTGGTGCAACGAGTCTCAAAATATTTCCCACAACCTCCTGAGTCTTAAGATGTAGCAGCTCAGCCTGCTTCCATGAGAAAAGAGGAACTGATGGGCTCAGTGTGACCAGTCCTTGACACTTACTGGTGTAAGGATCTTCCAAGGCAGACAGAAACCTATCACTGGTCTCTCCCCCTTCAGTCAGCCTGTATTACATGCTGTGAGAAAAGCAAGACGAGGTTTGCCTTTTAGGGCTCTGTGATCCACAAGCTTTTGTCCACAGTGTTGCTGGTACTTCAGGCTTAAAACACCTGTAATGTCTGCAGGAGGTACCAAGCTTGGGACATCCCTTGTGTCCAGGCTTGACCCTGTTTAGGTGCAATTTATCTAGCATATAGTAACAGCCTGTTGGTCTTGGTGGGCCAGTCTCCCAGCCTAGACTGGAGTTTATAATGTGGATGGTTGCCAAGCTTGCAGGGGCTTTGGGCTATGGCTAAGTGAGGGCGCGGACAAGCTCCAGACCTGGTCTACCAGGTCATACCTGAATATGATTCACTTGCAGGTTGCGCCCATTTGCACTTGTGAGCTTGGGGCACATGGGTGAATGTTTGTTCTCCAGTTAAGTCCCTTCTGCTGGTGGACTCATTATCCCCTTTTTACTGACTGGCGGACTGGAACAACAAATGTGTCTGTCAGCCCTTGGTCAAGGAAAAGAGCTAACTTGCTCTATGAACACAAGACCTCAAAAGCTCCTCCAGCCTTCTCCAGACAGCAGACACTACCAGGCTCACAGGTTGCTCCCTCTGTGCTCATGCGGTGCACAGGGAAGGCTGGCAGCTCTGAGCCCTCATCCACTTCAGCCTCCCACTTTGACAGGGGTCCCAGATCAAGGCAAGACCACAGAAGGCTCTGGGCTCGCCTTGCAAGGGGGGGCTTCTCAGTTCCCCTACATGAGCCTAGCAGGCGGGACTCTGGTCATAGCCACAAAATGCCATTAGTACCAAACAGGATCTTTTCTCATTTTTCTCAGATTCTGAGTGTTCCCAGCAGCACTGGAAAGCTGAACCAAAAGCTGGTATCTCAGCCTTTCTAAGCTGCCTCACCAGCTGACCAGACCGTGTACCAACAGCCAGTAAAGCTGAACGCACGCAACATATTCACAGAAAGGAGAGTATCTCTGAGTAATAGCTGTGAGCACAATGGCATCATCACTCTGAGCTGCAGCATTTGGGCTGCTGCTGTGGTGCGTTTTTTTGTTTGGCTGGGGAGATGCACTGTGACATTGCTGTTATCTATGACGCAGAGAGCAGAGTAGCACAGATCCCCAGCGTGTCACGGATCATTGTCTCCCAGCACAAACATCTTTCTGTTGTTCTTTTACAGCTGAAGCTGTCAGTAAAATACACACCTCCGTATCAAAGGAAAAAAGAAATTATCCTTCTCAGCTGATAGATACATCAGCGTTCTGTTGTTTCCTTGGCTTGTGGGTAACTATGCCACAGCTCCTCCATTAGCCCAAAATAAGACCTGACATTAATCAGTACCCAAGGGCTGGGGACACTAGGATGCACTGATCACATCCTTGCCTGGATGAAGGTACCTGAATTTCCTTTCTCTCCCTCCTGTGTTTATAAACTTCTAACAATAACAGCTTGGCTGCAGTGGCTGGCCTAGTGTTCATGGGGGAGGCTGGGGCAAGTACGTCCAGACCTGCTGGGAATCAGCTTCTCTCTTGGAAGGCTTGGTTCTGTAATGCTCTGGGTCCTGCAGCAAGCTGGCTGCTCTTCAGGAGGCTTTGCACTGTGAGGCACATGCCAAGTTCCATGTCACAGAATCACAGAATGTTACAGGGTCGGAAAGGACCTCTGGAGATCACCTAGTCCAACCCCCCTGCCAAAGCAGGTCCACCTAGAGTTCCACAGGAACTTGAAAAAGTTCCTCCTCATTTTTAGACGGAACTTCTTATGTTCAAGTTTGTGCCCATTTCCTCTTGTCCTCTCACTCAGCACCACTGAGAAAAGACTAGTCCCTTCCTCTTGACGCCCACTCTTAAAGTATTTATAGTATTTATATCAGATCCCCCCTCAGTCTTCTCTTCTCTAAACTAAAAAAACCCAAGTCCCTCAGTCTTTCCTCATGAGACAGACACTCCAGGACCCTAATCATCTTCATAGTCCTCTGCTGCATCTTCTCCAGCAGTTCTCTGTTTTTCTTGAACTGGGGAGCCCAGAACTGGACACAGTACTCCAGATGGGGCCTCACCAGGGCAGAGGGACAAGATAACCTCCTTCGACCCGCTGGTCACATGCTTCCTGATGCATCCCAGGATGCCATTGGCCTTCTTGGCCACAAGGGCATTATTACTGGCTCGTGGTCATCCTGTTGTCCAACAGGATTCCCAAGTCATTTTCCTCAGAGCTGCTCTCCAGCAGGTCAGTCCCAAATCTCTACTGGTGCATGAGGTTATTCCTCTCCAGTTGAAGGACCCTACACTTGCCTGTGCTGAATTTCATCAGGTTCCTCTCTGACCAACTCTCCAGGCATATAGAGAGGCCCAGCAAGGAGGGATAAGAACAAGAGAGTTCTTTGTAGTCATTTTACAGAGATGTTCCTGACATTCTTCTGCCCCAGTTCTCAGGACCTGCACATCTCTACCTCCCTCTGTGCCAGCCTCTCCTCTGAGCAGGCTATTGACAAATCCAGGAGATCAACGAAAGGTGGAAGAAGAGTGACCCACAAAGGGTGTGAGCCACCATGCCCGAGCAGGAAAATTCCAAGTGGGAATACAAACATTTCCTGGTACAATGTGCAGAATGGGGGGCTTTGGCTCACTGCACATGCTATCAGAGTGCTACTTTACCTAGCAAGTTGTCCAGAGGTGTGAAACTGCTAAATCAAAACATTTTGCCAGAGAGCACCATTAAAGAATATCTGTATATTACAGGAATATTGGTATATTATGGGACAAGATAACCCTCCAAAACCAGGAAATACTGATCTAGAAAATGAAACAATATAAAACCTAACACTGACCTGCTGATGCCAAGAGACCCTCTCCAAAATTTCAGATTTGGAGAAATACCTGAAAAGGTGGATTTGTCCTTCTTGGCAGTTTAAAAATACAGGTTTGCAGTTGAAATACCTGAGCCTAATCCCCTGCTCCCTCTGGCAAGCAAATGACCATATTCCTTTCATGTGTTGACAAGCTCCTTAAATCCCACTGGAGCTTTTTACCCATAGCTGGTGGTCCTGGACTATGTCCAGGCCACTTCTGAATATCTCCAAGGATGGAGATTCCATCAGCTCTCTAGGCCATCTGTGCTACTGCTTAGTCACCCTCACAGTGAAAGTGTTTCCTGATGTTCAACAACCTCCAGTTTGTGCCCATTGTCTCTTGCCCTGGTACTGAGAACCACTGAAAAGAGTTTGGCTCTGTCTCCTTTGCACCCTCCCTTCAGGTATTTATACACACTGATGAAAAGCCAATCATAATTTTTCCCAGCCAATGCTGTAGCACCCCCAGGATTTCTATCTTCCTGACCATTTCAAAAACATGGACCACCAGCTTATAGCTGAGTTTTTCATAAGCAGTTTCTCAGACTTTCTGACACTGCATTTTGTAGTATCAGACCCTTATTACTTCTCTGTTTTTCTAGTCTTCAAAGTGACCCAATTTCTGCTGCATGGTATTCTGATCCTCTTCTGTCCTGCTGATGTCTCCCACCTTTGTGTGAATATCAAATTCTACCAAAGGACACCTATGCTTCCATGAATGAAAATATTAGAACAGTGCTGAGATTCATGACGAAGAAACACCACTTGACCCTTAAGACTGGTCAGTACACTCTTGTGAAACACACTCTGCTGTCATCTCCTCTTGAGCCAGATTTTTATCCTAATTGCCAGCTCTGTTGATCCCCAAAACTTCAGCTCCAGTGGTTTCTTAGTGGCATCCTATCAAAAATGTATTTGAGGCACAAATACATCTCCCACATCTCTTGTCTAGAAAATCAACTGTCATCTCAAAGAAAAATATCAGATTGCTGTGCCATGATCTGCCCAGGGCAAACCCCATGTTTCATTGTATGACCTTTTCCATTTAACTCTGCTAACTTGTCCATCCTTCACAAGTTGCTCAAAAGCTTTAAATATTGCTGAGATCAGACATAGCCATTTACATGCCCAGAGCTCATTTATCGCCTTTATTAACTAGAGATACTACCTTTGCTAATCTCTAATCAGGTGTTATTCACAGTTTGAAGGACGTATCAAAGCTCCATGTCAGCTGCTTTTAATTTGCATGCAAGTCCTTCAGAGTCTGGAAATGCATATTACCTGTGCTTCCCAAACTGACCATATCCAGCCTTTGAAGTCAGCTTCTACCCTGATGTGATTGCTCAACTGTCTGGTTCATGGTGCTCTCAGCTGGCCATCTAAAGAAGGAGAACCTGCTGATAGTTTAATACAGTTACCTCTAGCTGAAAAGCAAATTGGGAAGGGCAAGAGTAGGAATGAGAGGGCAGCACCCCTGGTGGATTGTGCCCAGCAGGTGCAGTATGCTCAGAATCTCTCCCAGGTGGCACCAGGACTGCTTTTCCTACAGGCATCACCCACAGATGTGGTCTAGGGCTTTGGGGAACTCCAGCACAGAAGGATATGTTTAAATTTATTCCCTGCATTAAGAAAGATTGTTCAACTGGCAGATGGGTAACTGTTGTAGTGAAAGGTTATGCTAGAAATAAAGTAGGTTAGGAGTAGCAGATCAAATTAAGAGAAAAACATGCAAGTAGCTTGGCTGAGGAATGTGGCATCGACAGTTAAACACACTGTCCTCAACTGTCCCTTATCTACCCAGGCAGGTTTCTTACATGTCCTTGCCAGATTATTTTCTATGCACTCACAGAAAGCCCAAAAAATATCTGTGTGATAATCCAGCTCTGCAGAAGTTTTGTCATCAGTGTATGTCCTCAGGACACTGACTGTGTGCAGGCACTAGGTGGATGGGTATAAAGGATGTGTCTGGCACTCTGCTGGGGATAGAAGAATATGCCTCTGTTTTATAGCTTTTTCCCCCATTCTGTACTAGAAATCCTGCTGAGCAAAGAAGCAGATTCTGATGCTTGTTCAGTGCGCACAAAAATGGGCATTTCTAATGCCATTCATAAGGGCCACCATTTTTAAGTTTGACAGCTCTCTACAATTTTTTTTAATCTTTTCTTCTCCACATCCAAACCAATTTGACACGATACAGAAGGGTGAAGATGTTCAGATACCATTGACTGAGTTTGTACTCTGAGATTATATCAATGCTTTCTGTCCTATATCTATGACTATGACCACTTAATACTTCATGCTAATAACCATTTTCCTGTCTCAAGATCAGGCTGAACCCAGCATAAGAGTTCAAAGTAACATGTTTCCCACATAGCTGAGCCATTCACTGCTCTAGTATGATGGCTCTATGGGCTCCCAGTCTCCCTCGTCTGCTTCTCAGGGGGCTGTAGGGCCAGTCAGAACCCCATGGTTGCCTCAAGGTGTCTCCAAACAGCACAAGGCATCAGTATTTTGGCACCTAAATCCCACCCTTGCCAATGCAACCTGCAGAGCTGCATGGATCACTGCATGGCTTTTCCCTCTGGGGAGCTACACTGCTCTCCAGACTGTGCTGGCTGCATCGACTCCATCTCTGCTGGCTGAAGTGGGAATGCTAACCCCTTGCTCACCACCAGACATTCTGTGCTTTCTCCATCTCCATCCATAATCTTTGGCAGTTCGAGCTGGAAGAGCTGGTTGCCTCATGTGGAGCACTGTAGGTGATGATATTAAACCATGTTTGCCCCAGCTCCAGACAGGTTTGGCCACAGAGGCAGGCAGCTATGACACTGCTGATGATCTTGGTGTGATTTAGACATGTGATTAGACACCATAGCTTATCTTGTGCCAGCAAAACAGAATATATGTTTAGATGCCATACTAAGAGGTCTTAGACACATACATTACAGTCCCTAAGTATGACATTGCCAGGAAAAGGTAGGAGAGAATTCAGCTGGGGAGGTCATCTGAGTTGCTGTTTAGAAACCATCATTGGATTTCTGATGTAGCAGCCTAGAGGAATGGAGAAGGCTGCTGAAAGGCAGATGGATACACATACAAAATCAGTATATTAAGAGGAAAAAGACTCATTTGACAGATAGTGAGCATGAGAAAATGAAAAGCAAATGGGATGCTAAAATGTTTTACACTACATACTCATCACAGAGAATGGGAGCTGTGTTTTTAATGAGCAAAGATGTATCATTCCACTTATTGAGCCTTCCAGCTGATGATAAAGAGACTTGCTTTAGAGCAGCAGGATTAAACAAGGTGCAGATATGGATTATAAATTGCTATGTACCAATTGTGAACAGATTGCCCTTAAATGTCATTCTTATGTAGATAAATCAATCCTAGTTGAAAAGAGCAGTTCAGCATGGGAGGAGGTGAAGGCAATGTACCTGTCTCCTCTTACAGCTCATACAGGATCCAGTTTTACTGAGACCTGCCCCAGGCTTTATTCACCCATAAGGTGGTGTAAGGCCCTTGGCATAAATGTCACCTTCTTTGTGGTACTGAGGGAAGCTGGACAACAACAGTCTGTTGTGCTAGCTTCTGAAGTAGCCCATGCAAAGCTTCTTCAGCCTCCTGCACCTGTACTTGAAGGTACCATGGCCCACCTCATGCCTCCAACAGGAACGACTTCTGTCTTACCCCCCACCAGCATCCACAGCACAGCATTTCCTCTGGCTCGGACCTCCAGTAAGCCGCTCAGCCCTCCACTGAAGTCAATCACCAAAGCCTGGAGTTCTCAAAACCTGAAGACCTTTTCTTCTCTGAGGCTCTTCCCCTTACCTTGTGAGACCTCACCACTACTGAAGGAAGCAAGAAACAAGACAGCAGCAGTCTGCAGACCCAGTAAGGGATTTAATGCAGTTTATCCTCCTTTTGTTCCCACTGGCTGAAATGCAGGTTCTGCCTAGGCACCAGCCTGCAGCAGTTCTGCTGCCTTGGGAGCTGATCTGGAGAAATGCTGGCCCTGAAAGCCTTGTAGGGCATTACAAAAGTGACAGCAGAGACTCAGCCTTGAAGAAATGAGCTTTGCAATAAGGCAATTTCCCTCCACAGCTCTTGTGCCATCCTTGGGGACGTAAAGAGGAGTAAGGAGTGCACACTGGCCATCTGAGGCCTTATATCTGGTGAGTACTGTTCTGTACCACCACTGGGGGACCACAACTGTTGGTCCATGGATCAAAACAGCTATGAAATCTCTTTTTAAGGCATTGCCAGGAGCAGGAAGCACTGCCAAGGGTCAGATGCAAGGAACTGAAAGGGACTGCTCAAGTGAGGAAAGACGGTGCAGTGAAAGGTGATTTCTCTTCAGCATCCCCCACAGTAAGAGGATGAGGCTAGACCAGGACCACTCTTTTCAGGCAAAATGAAAATGGGATTGCAAAAAATTGAGAGGCTAAGAGAATAGGTGTAGGAACAACCAGGTACATCCACAGATCAGGAAGGCACAGAGGTTTATCCAGGTCTTCTAATGCTTATGATATTTCATTAAAATAAGCTGCTCAATTGAAGGAGGATTAGAGGACAGTAAAGGCATATCTATCTTTAAAATTGGCATTAGTAGTGATCCTGGGAATTACAGACCAATGAGCTTTACTCTGAACTAGGCAAATTAGCTGAAAAGATAATTAAAGTGCAAAGAATAAAACATCTAGATGACAGTGGTGATATAACAGGAACAAACCAACACTGCTTTAGTGAAAGTATTCATGCCTCACACATCTAGTAGGATGCTTTGTGCACGTCAGCAAAACAGAAGATAAAGGAAAAGTGAGGTGGTTTATCTGGACTTTCAAAAAGCCTCCATCCACACTCCTCACATTGCCTGGCACCATTTGAAAGCAAAGCAGTCAAAAGTAAGATGTAAGCAGCTATTGAAGTTGCAAAACAGGTTCAAAGAACTGCTAAAACACAATCAGTGGTCAATCTGGTGAGGGATTTCAAATGCAGCATCACCTATATTGGTAATAGAATTAACAAGTGATCTCAGAGGCAAGAAGACTTTAGCAATCTCCTCCTCTCTTTATGTAACTCTATTACAAGGTACCTCTGCCACCTCTTCAGATTACACAAGAGTGTCTGTGTTCATCAGACCTGGAGGAAGCTGTGGAAAGCCAGCTGAGGGAAAATCTCAACTCCTCACTTCCTGGAGGCACACTATTTCCTGACCATCTCAGCTTGCTTTCTCCCTATAGATTTTCAGACCGCATGATTGTGGAAAAGAAAGCTGTATTTGCTAAGCATTTTAAAAACCCAGGCAAAAGCACGCTCATTGGGGAAAAAAATGAAGTCTTTACAGCAACAGGAATTGAAGCCAACTTCATTTTGGAGCTGCCTCCTGCCTTGTGATGTGCTGGGTGACCACAGCCATGATGATGCAGGACTCTAATGTGACAAATGCGAGGGGGGCACAGCAAGCAACGGTGATTGGAAGCCCACTTTTCCTTGCCAGATATGGCAGCCCAAAATCTGTCCATGAGGCCAATGCCTGGTGGCAAGGTCAATACAGCATCTAGGTACATAAAGGATGACATACAAAGAACTAAAGCCTGATAATGACCTGTCCCTGCTCTGTCACCATGTCACACAAGCGCAGCCCTATTGGATTCTGTGGGACTGAAATCTGGGACACACAGGGGTGAGTCCTGTCTTCCGGGTTTGACTATGGCAGCTCTGCCTCCAAAATGACACAATGGGAACAGAGTGTGTAGCAAAAAAGATTAGAAGCCAGTAAAGCCTTCTGAATAGTGAGAAGTAGGGAGATTGAAGCAGAGTAATACAGAAAGAAGATGAATACAAGGGACAGAAAAAATAGGTACAAAATAACACTGGACAGGCAGAAGTAAATCATTCCCTCATATAGACTGCCCGATAGTACCAGAACAGAGTACATGCAATTAGAGTGAAAGGCAATGCATTTTGAACTGATCAAAGGGGAGACAATTTTTACACAATGAATAATTAACCTGTGAAGTTCTCTGCCACAGGATTTTACCAAGGACAGAGGCTTAGCAGCATTCAGAACAGGAAAAACCATTAACACAAATAATGAAAATATCCACCATTACACTTGACAGAATAAAATCACTCTGGAAAGGATTTTAACTCTTCCTAGCTCAATGTAGGACCTCTCTGCTTGACTAGGAGGAGAGAGAGAAGATGTCTCCTGGGCACGTGCTCTGTTCTAGACTATGGATGCCCACCACGGTGGCTGCCACCTCCTTCTCTGCAATTCTTAGTGGTAGTAAGAGAAAGAGGACAAATACCAGGCTGGGGGACAGCAGACCTGCTCTCATATGATAATTCCTGTGTTCTGGTAGAAGGGATTTTAATTGCTTTTCATTTCCATCTCTGCATTGTTTAGCCATCTGCTGGTTCCCAAGGCCTAAGAAGCTTGATGTATCTAGAGGAAAGGAGAATTCAGCCCGCTTTCTGCCAGATGAGGCTGGTACTTTATCTCTTCAATCTGACCAAAGTACCCCTCCTTGACAGAACAGTTGTCCAGCTTTCGGCTAGTCATCTTGACATCACCCATATCTTCAGCTTTTTCTCACTAAAGCCAAAATTATAAAATAACTTCACTTATCTGAAGCTGTAAATACTTAGGTGCTAACAACTCTTTAATGGAATTACAGAGGAGACTGGACTTGATTCTGTGACATTTTGCATTCAGTATTTACCCTTTCTCAGAAGAGCTCAGCCTCATTTACTGCTGAGATCAGCATTGATGGCTCCCCATGAAATGTTTTGCATTATCCCTTCTTTCCAGAAGTGTGGCAGAGGGATATGGTTCTTCATATATCCCAAAAAGAAAAGTTGTAATTGATCTCCTAGTCTGTAACACTAAGATCACCTTTCCCTGCCTAGAGCTGATCACATTTCAGCTCTTGCCTCTGTGGACCATCTTCCATTCCAAGAATGCAAAACATTTCATTAAGATTACCTAGGCAGCCTGACATGCCAAGGAAGCAGGTGGGTGAATACCATCTCCATTTGGAACTGAAAAATTAACATGTGAATTAAGCAGCATGTGTGAGCACAAAATGCAGATCCTTAAAACGTCCCTGCAGAGACTATAAGCTACAATTATTGCTCCATGAGCAGCTAAGAGCATAGCAATGCATCAACCAGGCAACCCTCCACCTGCCTCTTTCCCCCTGCAGAGGATACCACAGGCCTTTTCAGAGCGTGCTGCCAGAGCCAGCCACCATGTGAAGCACAGCTGGGGGAAAGGGTTCTGCTGCCTTCCCTGCAACACTGTAGGTAACAGGCACAGCCAAGGCATGGCAAGCCCAAGTGTGGCTTCCACCTGTACCCTCGGAGAAGTGTTGAGGAATGACCTATTGCCACCAGCTCTTGTGTTCAGCTCAGTGGCTCCTGTGAGATTTGGACTTGACCCCACACCGAGCACACCACAGGGAGCTGAACTCATTTGACCCATATGGTGAGGAGTGTAAGAAACACCCTGAGGCTGGCTTGGTCACACCAAAGCCCATCCAGCCAATTACCTTTGTTTCTGCATATTTAGTAAACTAATTTGGATTCTTTCTCTATGACCCCATCCAGCCTCCCTTTGAACATAAGTACAGTTTAAGCACACACAGCACACCATGGCAAGAACTTCTACAGCTTAGCTACATGATGTGTGAAGAACAGACATTTCCTCTTTTGAATTTGCTAGCTGTCAGCATGGCTTGATGGCTCCTGGTTCTTGCATGGGACAGGTGAAAAATGGAAGACAATTGAGAAGAAGTTGTGCTTGTAGCACTGCTTTCTGCTCTCAGGAGAGGACTTCAGAGGCTCAAGTGGATGTACAGGTCCCAGGGGAAGGTTGGGTTAGCTGTGACCTTCTCTCTCCCCATCAGAAAGCCAAGATGCCTAATCTGGGGCTCTGTGGGGCCAGGTGCTTCTAGGTGAGGTACCAATCAACGCATCTTTGCAGGTCCAGACAAGTGGCAGATGTTTGCTTGCTCTCATGCACCAAGCACCACAACACCCAGTAGCCCTTGCTCCCAGGTATTGCTGAGGAATACACCAAGTTGCATCACAGTGTCATCCACACAGAACAAATCAAAACTATCTGATACTTGACAGGGGGGGGGTGGGGGGGGGAAGAACTGAGAGCAGAAGGCAAAGCAAATAAAAATCAGACGCTTGTGATGGAGAACTAGTAAAATATTGGAAGAGATGCTGAACTTAGCCTCAAAGAACAGTATATACCAGGCATGGGAAATAGTCCAACACCCATGGGGGTTGTGGTAAACCCAGGAAATTATTAATCTGTCTAAAGAAAAGGGAAGAAAGAGATAAAATTTTTCCTCCTACAGAGGCTAAAGTGGTTTTTTTTTTATAACTCAAGCAGCAAGGTATCAGTGCAGTTTCTGTGGATTACTATAGGCGATTATATACAAGGCTAAGTAGGATGAAGTCAGAAGAGGGCTGATCGTCTTCTGGGAAAACATGAATTAAAGGGATTTTAGAAAATGAATAAAGAACTCTAGATAAGGGCTGTAATGGATCAGAGGATACTGCAACCATGCTGTTGTTACATTAGGGTAAGAGCTACCTGGGGGAGGCTTTCCAGCAGCAATTAACCCTAAGTCAGTCAACCTTTCTAAAGCAGGTAGCAAAGGCATGGTGCTGTTGCGCTGCCTGCAGACTGAGCCTGTCAGACTTTGAAATGCCCCTTCTTGGGCTTTCTTGTGTAGTCCCAGACAAAGATGGACAGCTGAAACCTCCAGAAAGCTTGTCATTCATCCCCAGAGAAGCTAGGAAAGAGCATTTACAGTTTTTCCGCCTCTGCCTTGCCTTGCAATGGATCTGGCTGCAGTTCTTAAGGCCCAAGATCCGAAAGGCTGCTGGATTCTTCACTAGCCACAGCCAGGCAAGAGTCAAGCTCTTGGATTCTGACACCTATACCTACACCTTAGGATGTGAATTGAGTTTGCCAAATTCATTTCACACAGAAGCTGCCATGCATTCACCAGGCCTTAATAACATAGCTGACAAAGAATTTGCAAAATAGAAAATAAGACCATTCCGAGAGAAGCTCGGAATCCGAGAGAAGACCTGAATCTCTTCTCACCTGAATAAAGCAGAGGACAATTAGCCTTTTCCTTGCATGAAAGGTTACCTTTACTGAATTTAGATAAAAGTGGAAAAAGGTAAAGCAAATAACTTCCTGTCTCCCTCCTGTGACTAAAACCCCACTATCCTTCACAGCAGGGCTTACACTAGTCTCAGGGCAACTACTCAAGCAGCACCCCTGAAAAACAGATTGTGTGGACGCAGTGCTAAGCAAAAGGGCAGGTGAGAAACGCAGTACCTGTCACTGTGGAGGCGAGGAAACAAAGAATCAAATGCCAGGAACATTTCCACAGGACAGACAAATTCTCCTGGCCAGCAGTGAGGAACAGAGCTCAGTGGAGAGGAGCAGAGGAAGCGGTCTTTCTGGCTAATGTGTGTGACTATCTCTGCAGCTAAGTGTAACACAAGGGACCAGCAGAATATGCTATGACTTGTTTTATGCCTAAGGGATGAGCTACTAGTTTGTCTGTGCCTGTAAAGGTCTGAAAAAGCAACCTCCAGAATGGCCATAAAAGAGTCACTGCCCGTCTCCCACCCATCTGTCCCTCTCACAGCCAGGCTGAAGCATGGGCAGGGAGTGTAACCCACCTCAGACACATCCAACCTCACCTAAATACCAGTACCTGGTCACCTGGAGAGTATATCCCTGCTCCCAGCACACTGCCAATTCAAAGCACTCAATTTTGTTTCTTTGCTGAGTAGCAGAGAGGAGATTTGTCTGTTTGTCTGCTGTTAAATGTGCTGGATTTGAAGTTCACCAAATAGAGGCATGTTGGTAAGTCCCAAGCTTGCAGTGAGACAAGAAAAACTTGTACAAAGTACTTCTAGAGAGGCATCAGCCACCCCGTGACAGGGTTTTTCGTGTCTTCTTCACTTCTCTCCTACTTCGACCCTCACCAGAGGATCTTTCAAAGCATTCTGGCAGGTATTCAGTTCAGCTTGTCTTTTAATAGACAAAACAGCTTTACTCATCTCTGCTTTCAGTTTTCTGCCAAAAAAGGGCCGCCAAAGCTAGTGCAGTTCAAGCTGAGAGAAGCAGACAGTAAGGGTCAGAATTTCCTATAGTCCCTCAAGCTGCTTCTACAGACTCTGGGGCATTTGTCTCAGGAGATGGCTGCAGATCACCCTGTGCTTCTTGCATTCCCACATTGGCCTGCTCTGACCAAAGAGGGCTGCTTGTTTCCCCTGTTCCAGTGCCTCCAACCTATTCACCTGCTGCTTTGTGCTCTCCTGGCATCATGTAGGAAACACATTGTCCTTGTGCCTCACTTTCCCCAAGTACAAAAGACTGATTATTTTTCTGCTGTGTTTCCCAAGGAGCTGCAATCCATTACTAATTAGTGTCTGCAAAATGCTTTCAAGCTCCTCAAAGGAAAGGTGCGAAAGAAGGACTAAACATCATTAACAGCTTTATTTTACACGCAGCAGAAAATTAATGAGGTGTTGGCTCCTTGTGAACTGCAACTACCATCCTGCTGAGTAAATTTTGCTGTCATAGCAGGTATTGCCCACATCTGTGTTCCTGGAGAGCTACCATTTGGGATGTTATCCTCTGAACCAAACTGCTACCAGCTCTTGCTGTCTGCTTTCTTGCCAAGGCCTGTGGATCTGCCACGCACAGCTTCTCCGTTCATTTCCCTGGAGGTGCCTGGGATGCTGGTGACAGGAGATGTAGATTGGAGAGAGAGAGCCAGGAGACATTTCAAAGAGGTGAAGTGTCTGCTTCCAGGTTTCAAATAATAAATGGCAAGGGGAGGCAGAAATTAGTTAATATCAGCCTCTGAATTTAATGACTCTGAGGGCTTCTCCAAGCAGCTCATCCAGAGTGTTTCTGTTGCCAGTCACCTGTTGTCAGGGCATTCAAATGGCAGCTTTGGGTCCCTGCTGCTTGCAGGGCTGGCAGCCTCTCAGGGACTGCAAGAGAAGTCATAAAAAAATTGTTCTTGCTAATTTAAAAGTCAGGTCTCCTGTTGAGCCCATTTGGAGTTGGAAGGAGCGTTGCCTCAGATCAGGCAGTTCACAGAGTGGGTCTTACCTCGACTGGAGCATACCTGCTGCCTTCATATGCCAAACATGCTTGCTGAGGAAAAAGTATTTCCTTTAGCAGAGACAAGAACACAGTAGGTCCCAGCTGTGCCCCAGGCTCCTCCAGACAATGTACCCGGGGATGGGTGTTGGGAACTCCTCCTGCAGGTAGCCTCTGCAGCACCCTCTACTCCCCAGGGCCCTTCTACCACCACAGTGGGGAAGCATAAAGCCAAAGGGTTTGCAGCCACTGCTCCCCCTGTCCTGTTCTTTTACACTGACATCAACTCACCCGCATGCTCCGCTACTCCCCACAGACCCTCAGAGCTGCCAGGGGAGAAACAAGCAGGTTCAACATGGAGTTAGGGCTGCCACAAACCAGTTTCTCCATCACACTGTCTTTTTATTGCCCA
The DNA here is from genome assembly GCA_013398155.1 of Pedionomus torquatus. NCBI lineage: Eukaryota > Metazoa > Chordata > Aves > Charadriiformes > Pedionomidae > Pedionomus > Pedionomus torquatus. The sequence continues at coordinate 168,005 of VZRU01011327.1, forward strand.
CACGCTGGGCGCCACTTGATGCAGAGCACTTGGGCAAAGCTGTCAGCTGCGAGGGCTGCCCAAAGTTGGGATGGCCTGCACAGGAAAATGCTGCCTCTGTGCTCTCCCATGGATCTGCATGTGGGAAATCCCAGGAGAACAGGGAACCCTTCCTGGGCTCCTTGTCTCCAATTCATTGCAAGCTCTGCTGTGGTAGAGACCTCTAGAATCCAAAGAGTGAAGCAAGGGAACAGCACGTTTATTCAGGGAAAGAACCAAATGACCTCCATCTGCAAATTTCCCTGTATGGGAGGCAACGCACTTCACAAAAGCAGACTGGCAGGAGTGCTCTGGGACCTAACACTTTCACAGTATTTCAATGTCTCCAGTCCCAGCCTGGGTCCTCTGTTTTTAAAGGAAGTTACAGCAACCCTAACACATCAGAGCTTGGTGTTCTGGGCTGAGATCTCAACATGTTCCAATGAGACATAGGTCAGTTTATCTGTAAAGCCCTCAAAAGCGTATCTGTGAGTGTGAGTGAGGTTGGAAAGGCATGGTGTTTCCTCGATTACATGTGAACTGAGACAAAGCACTTCCCTCTGAGATAAACTGCAGAGAGGAACATGTGTGGAAAATACCTGAGTGCTCTCCACCTGAGAGTAAAATATGGTTAAGCCATGTTGGTCAGTCTTAGCAGCAGCTGGTGCACAAAATGGCTCCGTCTGTCTATTTGTTTCCCCTACAGATGTCTTCCTCTGTTTCATGGCCCTTCTCCAGCTTCTTCCAAACCCTGACAGCATCTCTGAAGCAATACACTTGATGTCCTTTCAAGGACTAGCCTTTGAAAATTGGAGCTAAGCAGCTTGGCTTATCTTCTTCTCTCTCTAGCTTGTGAAATCTGAGAACAGTGGAGCCCTTTTGTAAAGTCATCAAAAAGCATTCAAATCCTACCTGCATTTGCCTCACACAGTTCAAATCCCAAATTAGAAAAGAAAATGTATGCCCTGTGCTGCATGCAGCCTCCTTCCTCTACTGCTTCCTTCCATGCCCTGGTGTCCCTACTGCCTGCCAACGCTGCACTCACAGCCAAGGCAATGGCTGTGAGACACAAACTGGAGCAGCACAGCCAGCTCTGTCTGGCCTCATCTTGGAGATGTGCATGCTGCCCCAGGTTCAGAGCCATCAGTGGAGAATAGAGAGGTCATATTCTTCCTGGGAATGAGCCCAACCAGGGCAGCTGCTTTATCCCTAATATGCGAGGAATGTGCTCTACTTGGAAAAGACAGATGAGCTTTTGGACATTTAAACCTTTTCTCAGGTCTGAGACACAGAGAAATGGTGCTGATGGTTAACTTCTTTACATTAATCAGCCAGACAATCTGAGAAGAAAAGGTAATAAGGCTATTAACCTGCCTTACAGAGCCACAGCCTCTGCTGTCCACAGAAGGACAAACTTGCAGTAGAGGCAACTCCCCTTTCACACCACCATCCTGCATGGTTGAGATGCCACCCTTGAATGAAGGCAGGGACATGGCAAACTGTGCCTGAACTGCTTGCCAGCTGAGCTAAAAAGTCTCTTGAACTGTATCCAGAGCAGCCCCCAGAATCACCAACAAAAGGGATGCTCCTGCATCCCACCAACAGCTTGGACACAAGACCCCATCCAGCTTTTACTGTGTTTAACCTGTATGCACAAGTTCACTCAATCTCCTAGAAGATCCCATATTTGAACACAGTTTGACTGGGCTAAAAAAATATATACTGTCAACCTTGAAAAAATGCTGGGAGACTGGCTGTAAGGGGAGAGCTGGAATGGGTTTTCAGCAAGGGCACAGGTCCTGTAAGCATCTCATTCGAATGTGGGTTCAATTCCTGCTCCCACAGTCAGGACTGCTCAGGTCCAAGGAATAACAACATTGACCATCGCAGTTCACAGCTGGTGGCCTCAGTCCAGATTTGTGCAAGGGACAGGAATACAGTTGATGCTTTTTGCCAGAAACAAAGTCTTCAGGGTTCACCCAGACCTGGTTCACCTCAGCACAAAAGGGAAAATACTCAATTCTCAGCACTGATTTCAGGAAGATGCCTATCTAGGGAGGCACAGACCACAGTCTTGCATGTTGAGGGGAGAGAACTGGGGGCAGTCCTCCGTGGGCTGCTCTGACGCTCTTGCTTCAGGGACTTGCAAAAGCTAGAGGGGGTACAAAGCATCTCTGAAATGGGGACAGTCTCACATTGACAGGGGAGGAAGGGAAGAAGTGGGAATCTGAACCTCGTGAAACACAGCTCTCTTGCTAGCAATTTCACAAGAAGTGTCTTCATGCTGTGTCAGAAGAATCCCAGCAGCAATTGACAGGGAGGATTTCAATCAGAAATCCATCTCCTGTAAGGACTGCTTTGGGGGCTGAATGGAGAAAGCAACCTGCAATCTACTTTGTATTGCTGAGCAATAATGGGGCCAGCTCAGATGAGAAGCAGATGGAGAGAAAGTGAATAAGGCCCCCAAACACTGGGAAGAGTGGAAACAATCAGAACACTGACTGCCACAATACAGGCCAATGCCACTTCAACCAGCTTTGCAATAATCAGAGCCCCAGCTCTCTCTCCCCTCTACATTTACCTCATGACATTCAGCCAGTGAGCAAACATTTTCCTGACCACAGACTAGATTTAAAACCACTTTGGCTGCAGCTTATCTCAACAAATAAAAGACCAGAAGCTGGTCTGAGTGCGTGACTCTACTCATCTCTGTCTACAGACAGCTTGTGCACAGATGCTTTCACTCTCCCTGCAAGATTAACACCCACTAGTCTCACAGCCTGACGGATAAGGTGCTGTCTGACCATCTCCCTGTGTAGTGCCTAAACCAGAGCCATGGCAAGCTGGTCTAGATGTTGCTGCCACAGATGAGGCAGAAGTGAAGGGAATATCTGTAGGGCGTTTGGGAAGGAAAGTAACAACTCAGTCACCATGCACATCTCACCTCCTCTCACTGGGCAGAAGCAGCAAGCCTGCTTCTCTCAGGCTCTCCCTCTCTGGGCTGGCCTTGGCACCACCACTAAGTTCTGCCAGGATACAGCCCGTTCTGCTTGGAACCTCCACCATCTGGCCTACACTGGAGAGAAGCCTGCAGCTGCCTCTCAGCAGGTCAACTGGAGACACAGTCACCTAGCCAGCTCTGCCCAGGCATGCTCCAAAAGCTGCCCTGTGGAAATACCCTTGCCCTGGAAGGAAGCCCAAAGGACACAGCAGTCATCACGGGGCAGAAGAGTCTTTGTAAGGTTACCAAAGTAGCTAACTGTGATCTTTTTTGATAATCTCTGCACTAAATGGAAATCTTCTGGAACAGAACAAATCCCTGCCCTAATAAGGGATCAAGAGACAACCTGGAGGGAACACAAACCATAGTTAGTTTGGAAAAGGCTGTAATATATCAACTGAAGTAACACAGGAATGGCTTCTTTGTATTCAGAAGTATTTCTGACTGAAACAGAAAGAACACAGACCAATTCAAGGCCCTGGAGTATGCCATGGGGAGAGGAGTGGCATCCTACTCTCCTCACCATGTGTCTTTCATTCTTCTTCCCTAGCAGGCACACTGCTTCCCATGAGGTCCTCCTGAATCAAGGACACTGACCAGACAGGCCAGACTGAACTCCCCATCTACCCCAGTACTGTTCTTCCTGAAGAGCTTTGGAAAGCCACAGACACATCTCTGTGCAGTGAGGCAAATGGGACTGCAAAATCTCAGAAAGTTTTATATAACTGCAAAGCCGTTTCCTGGGAAGCAGTATTTGTGTCATCGTTTTATGTTTCAAGCTTGTTCCAGTTCTCTTATCTTCTTCTCTTTTTTTTTTTTTTTTTTTTCTCCCCAGCACTAGCAGCAGTGTACTTAGCCTGGTAAATAATGCATACTGCTCTCACTGCTATGCAGACAGACAAAGGCAGGTAGTGTATCAAAGAATAAAATTGTACAGCGAATTGTGGTGTAATAGCTGTAATTTAGTGCCCTGTGGGTGATCAGAGATACAGAAAGTATCAGAGACCCATGCTCTGCGCTGACTGGCAAGGTGACTGGAGATACAGCACGATGTTTGACCCTTGGGTTGTTTCCAACCTAAGCGGAGCCATAAAAAATTCAGGAGACCATGCTGTCTCCCAGCAAAATGGTTTGTGGGGTGGATAAATAGATGGATTTTGTGTGTACGCACACACAATATATTTATGTGGGCGCAGAGAGATAATCAAAGAAACACTGATCAAGACCCGGACTACTTATATAACAGAAATGCCTGGGGAAGCCGGGGCCGTATCTGAGTTGTTTTATATTGTCTGCTTGCAAGAATGAAGGGAAATCTTCGTTAGGGCGCCAGCTGGATCCCAACTCAGGAAATCTCAATTCATTTCACATGCAGGCTAGCGGCTACTGATGTGAATGTGCGTGTCTATCTGATTTCAGCTCTTTGGCCATCTCATACTTGAGGGCATTCAGATTCCTTGCCAGGTTCCCATTTCCGGAGCATTTGTCTCCACCAATCACCCAGGAAGTCATTTGAGAAAGCAGAATGATAGCAGGAGAAATAATACTATTTTCAGACTCACGAGTAGCTCCTTGATCAGAGGCAGTGTGCTGCACATTCCCTTGGAGCTCAGTTGAGACCTGGAAGGATATAATCACTCTTTTTCTACCTAAACAACACAAGAGCATGCAGGGATGCAGAGAGCTGTCACCTCCCATTTGCAGCCATCTCATTTGAAGAGCAAACTCCTTTCTTCTCCCTGCCTGGGCAGCCCTGAGGACCTCCTGTCCTCACAAGCCTCTCTCCCATTGTCCAGAGGAAACGAGAAATAAAGGATTGGCCATGTCCTCCTATAAGCACGGGGCTTGCCCACAAGTAACCAGCACCAAGCTAAGCAAGAGGGGCACTGAAGCAGGAGGGTGACTGGGAAGAACAGTGCTTAGCATAAATTCTAGGTACTTTCTTTTCAAAGAGCATCCTGCTATCCAGAAAACAACAGGACACATTAGAGGGCAAGTCCCTCACTGTCCTGCAGACAGGGATGGACCAAGCCTGACTCCACAGTGAGCTGTCTGAGCCAGGGAGTACAGTTACATGGCTGTCCTCTTTCATAGCAAGTGGCAGCTTCGTTTGGATCGGCTGTGGCACTCAGCAGCCTGCCCACCACATGACAGGCCTCCAGAAGAGACAGTGTAGGAAGAGGCACAGATTTAGCTTCTCCCACCTCTATCGACAAGGCTATGAAATCCTTGAGTGCTACACTACTCTAATAGTACCTGGAAGCTTGCAGGGAAAATACCCCATGGGATCCAGATAGAGAACATGGTGCTTTTGACAAGCAGCACATGTGGTTCAGCTTCTATAAAGGTTCAGCTTTTACACTTTCACAGCACCAAGAACCAAAACTGGAGATCTTAATGCACCGGGGACAAGGAGATGGGAAAATGCTACACATAAATTGAGTGGGAAAGTCAAGATGGAAACAAAAGAGAATTAGGCACTGGCCCATTAACTCCTAGGATTGCCAGGCAAAGGAGGTAGAGCAGGTGAAAATGGGGTGGCTGGGGCAAGAACAGAGAATGTGATCACCAGATGACTGAGCTAGAAACTAGCTGCCCAGCATGGGACCAGAAACACAGTTGCTGCCTCTGATGCCAGCACAGATGTATGTGGGAGCTCTATCTCACCAGGCCAGCCTCAATACCCTAAATCTCTGCAGCCCATTTGCCAAATAAATACTTTCTGGCTCCCTGGAGCCTGTTCAAGGGGATCAATCTCCAAGAAAAAGCTTAGGCTTATCTGAATGTGGCTGAGGAATCCTAGGTGAAAACAAGGCTATAAAGCCAGTCACCGAATTTTGAAGTGGCATGGAAGACCGGGGGGTCTCCTCAAGAGATTCTCCAAGACCCCCAACACAGCTCAGAAGCAAACTTGTCCTGGGGAACTGCACCAGCCACATTTCTCTTCCCCTGTTACTTACCAAATGTTAAAAGCAGCGTACACTGTTCCACTCAGCCATTCCCTGATTCAGAAATACACAGCTTCGCATGACTTCTTGGGCAAACAGCGGGACCCTGTACTGACTGCACCACGGCGCCCGTCTCTGTGATGGATGCACCTCTGCTGGCTGCAGAATAAACTCGGCCACAGGGTTGTGGCCCCAATAACACAGCACTTCATAAAGCTGCTTGGGTCTCTCTCTGTTTTCTTATATATTTATAAGGAACTCACCTCCACAATATATCTGAGCACTTGATCGGATATTTCTTCTTGTAACTGTGCTCTTACCCTTGCTCCATAGATAGGAACTATGCCCACACAGCTTCTTAGACCTTTGAGGTGATGCAGTATGTTTATGGGAGGACAGCAATGCTTTTATAAAACAAAGAACATAAATGGCTGGAACAGACCCCTAAAAATGCCTCCAAACTGGCACCTGACATAAGAAAACTTGGGCTGACATGTCCTGGGGGAATAGGCAGAGACTAAAGCAGAGGGGAATCTCCAATTTTCAGTAATTCATTTTGGCAAATCAGTATACCTGCTTCTAGGTTTTCAGAGTGGGATGCACCCACTGGAGCCATGGATTCATCTTAGATTACATCTATAAAAGCCATTGCTCCAGTTATCCCCCATCCTCCAGACTAACACAGCATGATTTGGAGTTCAGCTTCATTCAGCATCAAAGCAAGATCTATGATTACACGCTGTGCCTGGCTCTGTGAAAAGCAGGACTCCATCTGTTCCCACTGCAATAACTGCACTGCATGGACAGTCATGGTCTTGCATGAGGCACACAACTCCTCAGAGCCCCTCATGTTTGACTGAGGTGTGTAGGACACAGGATTTCACCCAAACAGAATCTGTTGATGGGGGAAACATCAGCCCTGGCTACAGAATCCCTTCCTGGCCCAACTCTGCATTTCACCGGTGCCAGTTTTGTCTCCGGGTAGGTTGTTTTGATTAATTTCATTTAATTAATTTCATCATTTCAAGCTGTTCCCAGAATATGTGTGGAGCCTGTCAAGGTGGGAGCAGAGAACACGATGCACACAAAAGGAAGATGCAGTCAATTGACTTCTCTATATTTATCTTCCCAGAGGAAAAACATACCCCACCACACAGGAGCATCTTTCAGCCTGTAGAAGTCTGACAGTATTTTCTGTCGTTCTTCTGTTCCCTGGTAGTACTTAATTCTGCAATTGTCCCTGCTAGGGGCAGACATGTCTAAAGAGGAGTTTGTGTTCCCTGGACACCACCATAAAGGTGCAATTTCACCCCTGCTTATAGGGTTTGGGCAGAAATGAGGGAGTTTATGTTTTGGTCATATAGGAAGGAAGAGGGGGAAAAACAAAGCTCCACAGCTCAGTTCTAGCTCACAGCACCTCTCCGCTTGCCATCTAACTGCCTTGTGTTCAGTATTTTCTTCATGTAGGAGGTCAACATGCAACCTCTGCCCCTGGTGATGTTTCCTGCTTATTCCTTTGTGCTGGGAGACACAGCCTCACTCTTCACATCTATAAAGTGAGATGTCTGGCCTCAGCTTCCTCTCAGACTTGTCAGAGGACTGATTCATTTGTGCTTACAAAGCACAGTGAATCTTGCAGATGGAGAAGGCAAAGAGAGGTAGGAAGGCAGTAAATTAGGAGGGCCCAGGAACATTCTCCTAGACACATCCTGCAAACTACCACCAAATGGCTCACATCCATATTATTAAACTCTCTTCACCTCTGAAACAGAGTGACCTCATGTAAAAGCCTATTGGGAATGGTCCTCTGGCTATGATAACTCCCAAATCATGCCTGGAAATCATCTGGGACAGTCCTAGTGGGACAAAGCCAAACCATGCTGGGGTTTGCTGACGCTTCATTCTGATGATTGAGTCTACATTCTGGGAACATTTCCTGACGTTGTTTAATTTACTGGTAAAGACTTAATTACTAGTGGAGACTTAATGTCTATTCTATTAAATTACCCTCCAAGTCAGCACTGCCCTGATAAAAATCAGCAAGTGTCCCTAAACCTTCTTGAAAATGTTGACTCCTTAGCCCTCAGTCATTACCTTTCCACCTCCTCAGTGTATATGGAACAAATTACTAAATAATCAATTTGTTATCACTTAAAGATAATCAGGTGATAAGAAAAAGCCAGCAGAGAGAGAGACAAGAACAAATCATGTCACTTTCTTTGCCACAATAACTGGAATAGCAGAGAGAGCTCGTGCAGCAATGCAGGCTATCTTGATATGTATTAAAGCATTTTGAAACAACCCTGTATGGTATTTGTCAAGTATCTGTGCTCTGAAACTAGTTATCAGTAGTTTGCAGTCAGATGAGAAGGACTTAACAGAGATCAGTCCCCAGAGTGCCTGGCCAGATCTATTAACTTGTTTCCTCAATTACTTAGATGGTGAAATAAAGTATGTTTATAAAACATGACTGGAAGACCTTGCAAGACCAAAGCCAGCATAGAAAAAATTTATCTTGGCAACTTGGATAAATGGCTCATAATGAGCCACCTATAATTCCATAAAAATGGTTCAAAATGCTGCTCTGAGAAGAAGAAAAAATTAAATGCACCAATAAAAAATGGGGAACATTGGCTAGACCACAGCACAGAGGAAATGGATTGAAGAGTTACAGGGCTATGAACTAAATATGAACCGACATTGTAAAGGTATTGCATAAAAAGGCAAATTTAATTCTTGGCCATATTAGTAAAGCATGCTGCCTATAAGACAAAGGAGGTGACTTTTTTGCTTTCTCAGTATCCTCAAGTTATAGAGGCTCCGTGCAACAGGCTTAGTCTAGGTTTGGTCTGGAGCAAAGCAACAAACAGTGTAAGAGCTGCAAAACGCATAGTGTTGACAGAAGCGAATTAAGTCTAGCAGGGAGAAAACAGAAGAGGGAATATGATAACGAACTTCAAATACATAAAGTTATTATAAGAAAGATGCTGATCAGTTGTTCCCCATGTCTCCTGAAAATGGGTCAAGATGCAACAAACCCAATTAGGTTATTAAGAGGAGGGAAACCTTCCCAACTGTCGGTCTATGAGCAGTGTAACAGGCACTAAGGAGGTGGTGGCACCTCTGGCATGTGTTAAGGGCAGGTAAGACAAACACCTGCTTGGGTGTTGTCAGTGTCTGATCCTGCCTCTGGGCATGTAGAAGGAGTGACTTCTGAATGGTCCTTTCAGACTGACACTTGAGTAATTTTTAGTTTCTAACATCACTTCGTCACTCATTTTGGCTGCAGGGATGTGACCCCCAACACAGCAAGGACAGCTTAATCAGAGACCCCGGGCAGAGTCTCACCAGGGCCTTACCCAGCCTCATTACTGTATATGTTATTTGTGTTCACCTGTACGTCATCACATCCTGCACCTTCCCTTTACATGCTTTGTGCTAGACCATCCTATTCAAGAGATTACTAAAAAATATTTCCTACTTTTCCTCTCACCCCTCTTGCACAAGGTTTGTTCCACAGCCCGATTGCTCTCACAACTAGAAACTTCTCGTTTCCAGCTTAAATATGCTTGTGGCCAGTCAGCAGCCACTTGATACGGAGTAGTTCAAATTCACACTCATGTCTCTGGATATTCTACAATAGAGAAGCTGATGTCACTGCCTATGGAAAACTTCTAGGTTTGTTCTTCAGGTTTCAAGAAGGAAACAGTTACCAATTTGATGAAGAAAAGGAACAGTTTTTTGTTTTTTTTTCCTTGCCTCAGCCCATAGATGACCTGAATGATATTACGAAAGAAACAAAGATGTAACACGGGAAAGGCTGAAGAAAGGGTGACAGCTGAGGGCAGAATCAGGAGACCCAAGACCAGGTGACAGGCATAATGAGGTTATCAGCTTAATGTATTCAGGAGGGCCAGGAGTAACACATGAACAGAAAACGGCTGCTTTCAATGGTGGCTTGCTTGTAAGGGAGGAACCAGTTCTCTTTTTCTGTATTCCCAGATGATATGACAACAAGGTGACGCTCATCTGCCCACAAAATAGTGTATGTATGTCTCTCTGTGGAGAAGCGTGTATCTAAGAATTGACTGTACTCTCTGAATCAATACTCACCTTTGTAAAGGAGAAAATGCTTTCTGCTGAACTGATGGCTATTTCATCCCATTGCAAACTATAACAGATGGGTTTTCTTCAAACCTCTATGCATCATAAGATTGCATTTACACTCACTAAGCAAGTCTTCTAAGAGGAGAAAAAAATAACGTTCTCCCACTTCTTCATTTTCTTCCTCCCCCTATGTTGTGCATTCCTAGGGCTGCTGGCTGGGTCCTACTCAGTTTCTTTACTGCTTTCTGACTGAGCTGCTTCTGCTTGGAATACAGTTATCTGTGTCCCACCCTGGAGGTGGGAGTTCTGGCTCCTTTGGGTTCAGCAGTGTAGGCTCTATAACATAAAGCCAAGAACCAGATTGGGAAGCAGAGAAAAGTACAGCTTTCATTTTCTCCAGAGAGAAAATGAGACTGGTGTTGTTGCCAATACAGGCCACATCCCATAATAAAAATGTAGGGTGTTTTGGTTTTTTTTAAAAAAGAAAAGTGAAACACACAAATTAGGCATTAGTATTACCACTCCTATGACAGGCATCTACGCTCCTGCCATCCTAGCAAAATTTCAGGTAGAAGAGTGTATTTAGCTAAAATGAAGATTCAGCTGGTGTTTCTAATAAATGCTGCTGCCCAACCTTCCATTTTTTGGTCAGCAAATAGCTCTTCTGTTCTCTATCATGTAGCAGTCATGTCCTATCCTGAAGACAGATGCATTTCAGTGATGTTTCTTGCTGCAGCATTTTTTTTTTTTTTTTTTTTAATACAAGATAGCAGTGTTTCACAGAAAGCTTTCTTAGGTCAGGGCAACAGCTGCCATGCATATGTAACGTTTTGATTAGTATCTTGCAATGAACTGGCCAGTGTGCCCAAAGCACGGTCTCGCGGTAGATCAAGCAGTTAGCTTTTCCTGCAGCTGCTTTAGCATAAAGCTAGCGTTTGGGAAGGAAGACCCAAGGACACCTTGAAGTTCTCAGTGATTTTAACTCAGAGCAAAACGATGGTCCTGTTGATGAGAGACTTTATTGAGAGACTGGCTTCTTCCCAGGTGAGCCCCAGACCCCAGCAACACAAGATCTGAATGGCCTGAGCGGCGCAGAAGCTTGAAGCTGGGTGGAGCTGGCTCTCCTTATGGGGAAAACCCACTGCTCAGCCCAGACTTGCCCTCTGACAGGCCCAGAGCACAAGCCTGGCTGGACTGCACACTAGAAACCCCTGCCAATAGCTCCACCCGAGGGAGCTGGGGTCTCTGAGGGGTGGAGAGGCAGCTCCCACTGCGGCTTCCGAGCCCGCTGGTCCCTCACAAGCTGTCTCTCACGCTACCACTGGAGCAGGCAGTGCTCCCACACAGCAGCAAGGTGCCTCTACACCTTGAGACGTCTCTGCACTCTGCCTTCAAACCGCGACAAAACTGGCGCACACGGCCAGACGCGCCAGCGCCATCATCCCCCGTGGGCGCCGGGCAGAAGCGCCCTCACCAAGATGGCGGCTGCCCCACGGCGCAACCCCTCACCAAGATGGCGGTGGCCCCGCGGACGTGGCGGCGCGCGGGGCGGCCGCCCGCGCATGCGCGGTTACCGTCGGGCCGGGGACCATGGGCAGGCGGCGAGAGGGGCTCAGCGTGGCCAGGGAGGTGAGGAGGGGGGGAACGGGGGGCGCTTCCCGGTGGCGGCGGTGCACGGCTGGGTTGGGTTTGTCGGGGAGGGGGGCGAGGTAAGGTATTGCACCAGAGAGTGGTGGGTTTGGGGCGTGGGGACTCAGGGACACTGCTCTGACGGGGCCCTGTTGCGCTAGTGCCAGCAGGCCTCGGTCGCCATCTTGGCGTGCGAGGGTGGCAGAGGCGGCATTGGCCCACACTGGGAGGCCCGGTGCCTGGGCTTTGCCCGACGCCTTGCACTGAGCAATGGGTGCCCTTTGAGCTAGTGCCGGGAGAGGTAATGAGAGCCTGGGCCCATGGAGGCAACTGTAGCAAGCTCCTGCCCCTGGCTAACGTATGTGTACACATATGGCCTGCATGTGCAGTGGTGGAAGTCAGCAGTGTACTGGGCACATCTGCTGCTTTGGAGCAACCCAGCAATAAACAAACACGTGAAGTGCCTGTAAATCACAGCAAGGAGAAGAGGAAAAGACTGGTTTTTAAAAGTATGTCTTCCTTCTAAAGCTGCCATTTTTATTGTTGTGCTTGGGTGTTTCATAATCTCCTGAGTGGTAGGAGGCCTGCTGGTAAGCTTTGTTTAAGCGTTATATTTGCATTAACAGTCTGAGTCATGTTAGTTAAAGTCTCTCTGAAGCATACTTAATTCTGGCTCCTGCACTGAGCAGCACTATCTGGACTGACTTGGAGGAGGCAGTGAAGAGGCTGCAGTTAAAGTCTGTGGATGGTGATTCTTTGGGGACAGCAAAACCATGAACCTTCCTGACAAATGGCAGAAATGGGGCAGAGTTGATCCATTGAATCGCACTGGTTTTAGGTGAACATGTGTGCAGCAGACCAAGATAGCCAGGATAGAAAGGCCAGGGAAGGAACTTGAGGTTCTCATGTATGCTTCATCAGCCAATAGTGTAAAGGTGAGTGTCCTATCATGTCATATTAACAGTTCAGTTTATAGTAGTTTTCTGGTCTATTTCACCTTGTTAGGCTTTCATTAGAGAAACAGACATTTCTGGGCACTCTAAGCCAAACACAGCTATTCTAAAGGGAGTCCAGAGGGGAGTGTGCTGAATAGCCTTCTTTTTGGTGACACTAGTGGGGAAAGTTGAAGTAATGAATTTTTGGTGAATTTTGTTTGAGATGTGACAGACAAGGAGAGTTGAGACAGTAGGGTCTACCTTACAAAAAGAGAGGTGGTAAAAAGGGTGAGCCTTTCGGGGACCTGCTGGTCACGGAATAAAAAGGGACTGATTTTAACTGCCACAGCAAATTCTTGCAAAGTGTTTTGGGACTTGTGGTGTCTTTAGATTTTTTTTTTTTTTTT